>CANSNZ010000436.1:2895000-3247335 GCA_947646795.1 Beta lomatogona
TTAATTAGCTTGCTTGCTTTTGGTCTCTCTTTCAATTTCAGTATGAGGGTGATAGAGGTGAAACAAAATTGGAGAGTAGAGGATCAGAGAATGAAGTCACATTTATAGATGCTACCTTCTACCCAATTTAGACTAGCAGATCCCTCAAGTCAAGCAGAGAAGGTTCAGTAAATGGGTGACAGATGTTACTTTATTTTTTTAAATATGAAATACGTATTTTATTACTTTAAAGTATATGAAAATAACTCCAATGGGTATAGAAGTAGGAGAAATTTGGGATGGAATCTCCAAATCACCCCCAACTTTTGGTGTAATCACTGGAGAGGATCCTCACTCACAGAAGTATAGTTTCACTTTTTTGAGAATTGGGGAATTTTTTTTTTTTGAGATTGGAGAAAATGAAACACAATTGCCAAAAAAAACCACATAACTACTCGTGTGAAAACAACTACTACAAGTCCCTCTGTTTTTTTTTTTTTTTAAATCTACACATTTTTCTTCTGTTGTGGTAAATTTGTAGGGGTCGTTTGGTTCAAAATATGAAATGGAAAGAGAATTGACACAAATTAAGGAGGAAAATAGTAACAAAAAAAGTTACCTAGCTTTATTGAGTGTTTCATGATTTAAGCCAATGAATGAAAACGAATGTAACAATTACCACCAAGTAATGGATTTTGTTACTTGAGGGGAGAGAGGAATGTAAGAAATTGGGGGAATCCATTACCATCAAATAATAGTAATGAATTGATGAAAAGTTGAACCAAACAAGAAGAAAGATAATCGATAATTGATTCCGTATTTTGGAACTCGAAAGTAGTGATCTAAACGAGCCGTTAATCTATACCCAATTTTTATAGTACTATTGAACTAACTCCTTTTTCTCAATACCTTTTACCCAAACAAACTCCACATGGGATGTACTTTTTAGTTACCTTTTCTTTTATAGTATCTTTCATTTCCATCTCCATCTCTCAAAGAAGTACTATTTACCGTATTTATTTTCTTAGGGCTCTTTTAGTATCACTATCAGTTTCCAGTTTTCGATTTTATGAATATAAAAACTATATAATATAAGGGGTATAATAAATTTCAAACTAGCCATACGTGTACTAAACATGTCAATTTTGAAAAGTGACAGCAAAAACTGAAAACTATTTTTTCTAGTTTCTATTTTTTTGTTTTTGGTTTTCAAAAAAACTGAACACAAAAAACGATAATGAACAACTAGTTATCATGAAAAAAAACAAAGTATGTAGATTAATTAAAACGAATGTGGTAAATAATATCAAATGCCTTGGTCTCCTTTCACTCTTTTTTTTTTTCCTTGATGAGTTGATTTTTCAATTTTTGAGGGGGAACTTCATAAGAGTAGTTTTCATTTGGGTAAAAATGAAAGGCTAATTGATTAATGTAATGAATAAAACAAAAGGGAGTAAAAACAAATTGTTTGTATCTGTGCATTTTCCATATATGTATGACAAACAATTTCTTAATTAGACTTATTGTTTTTAAGTATTCATTTCATCTAGACAATTTTATGATTCACTATCTGGTTTTTTTATTCTTATAATATCTTAGGCACCTTGTACTTTCCAAATTTTACCACATTGAATATAATTTTCATTAGAACGGAATCTTCCTTCTCCCCTTTCTTTCTTTCTTTTTCTTTCTACCATCGCCAATGTAAGCATTTATCAATTTATAATTATTTAATTATATATTAGTAACAAATGCAGACATTGATCCATTTACAATTATCTGTTTATATACTACTCCCTCCGTCCCAAAATATAGTTCTCATTTTCCTTTTTTCACGGTAATTTATGCAAGTAGAATCTGTGAGAGATAGTAAAGATTTTTTGTTTATTAAAATAAATGTTGTATGGGAAAAAATGATTTTAGGAGAGAGAATGGAGAATAATTGGTGAAAGAGTATTAATTGTAACAATTAGGTTGAATAAACAAAGCAAAAAACAAAATTCAAGAAGCAAATAAATGATGGGACACGGTTAATCTAGACAAATTACGGAAAAATGTGGAACTAAATATGGAAATGGGAACTATATTTTGGGACACCCAAAATGGAAATGGGAACTATATATTGGAACGGGGGAAAAAACATTGCAATCAATCTAATAAGATCCACTTAATTAATATTTCGGAATTCATATACTTGTAAGGACAATTTACAATGAATTTCTTCAAACTTTAACCACTAAGAGACCAGGAGTAAATTTTTTAAAGGAGTATTATGGCACAAGTTCCAGGAGTAGAATCTTAGCCTTTACCACAAATGATATATTCACATCTAGTCATATAGAAAGAGATGCATCCAAATCACTAAGCAAATGAAACAGCAATTTCTCAAAAACCCAGAAAAATTAAAGGCATAATCAGCTAGCGTAGCTTTTTTTTTAAAAAAAACTTTAAACATTATTATACTACTTCCTCCATTCGAGAATATCTAAACACTTATTGGAATAGGTAGTTTAATGCGATAAGTTATATTGCAGTGATTAAATGTTATTTTAATAAGAAGTAGACGTGATAGAAGTTTGTAGGGTATTTTTAATTGAAGGGTAGAAAAAAATTGGGTATGTTTTTATTGATAGTGATAGAATAGGGGACAAAAGGGTGTTAAAAACTAACACTCCCTCCGTTTTGTGGAGCTTTAGGCTCTATTCTTTTGGACTGAATTGAACTGAACTGAATTTGTCTGAACTGAACTGAACTGAATGAAAACTATGAGAGGAAACTAACTGAACTGAGCTGAACTGAAATGAAATGAACTGAACTGAATTTGTTTGAACTGAATTGAATTGAATTGAAATTTTATTAATTCAGTCCAAAAGAACAGAGCCTTACTCACTTTCAGTTTCAGTCGTGAAATTCTACTCACTTTACTTTATTCCTAGATTGACAAATAAAATGTTATTAGTTAATTGGTCTATAACTCAATTTTGTTCGTTATATATATTTATTTAATGCAAGTGGACCAAAGAGGCGGACCAACTATATATTTTCTCTCCTCGTATATTTCTATTTGTTTAATGCAAGTGGACCCAAAAAGTCTACTTTCTCTTCTATTGCCTAAAATACCGTGTCGACAATAACTGAGTATAACTTCAAAAAACAGAGGGAGTATAATGGCAGCGAGATTGTGAAAAAATGAAAGTGTTTAGATTAATTTCGGACAAAAAAGGACAGACTTCAAACTATTTTGGGTAGAGGGTGTATTAAATTATTTCCACCATCTCATAATATAGTGGGTGTAGTTCATTATTCATGAGAATTAAGGAAAGTGAAAAATGTTATCATTTGTATAGTTTAATATTGTACTTATATTGAAAAGTTAATTGTCTTTTTTATTTTAACTAACAAAATCTATGGCTGAAAATAGCCAAAACTACATAGAAACTAACATATTTAAGGTAAATGATAATTTTCTTAATACCTGTATAAAATGAGAAACAAACATTATAAATTGGGATGGAGGGGGTATTTAATGTTGCTTGTTTTTTTTATAATTGTTTGATGCTTTTATTTTACATAGGAATTAAGAAAATTATCATTTGCCTTAAATAATTATAGTACTTCTATTGGAATACTAAGTATTTGCATTACACAGTACAACGATTAAATGTGACTGCAACTTTCCATGTAAAAATGATGACAAATACTAAATGTGGGCTATGAAGCTACAACTTTTCATGTAGGATTAGGACAAAACAGGAATAAAAATTGTTTGATGCTTTTATTTTAGGAAAAGTATCATTTCAAAAATAGAAACATGAGAAAAAAGAATATTTGGGATACCCAAAGTGGAATACAAGTACTATAAATTGGGACAGAGAGAGTATTTAATAACATTAAACATAGAGAGGAACAAAAGTTTGTATGAAAAAACCGAACCAATTGAATTATTTAACAACAAATAGAATTACAACTTTTACGATTTTAGCATACACTAGTAGAATAATTGTTTATTGCTGCGGTAGTATTGCTGCGGTTTTACCCATACGCAGCAATATATCACGTAGAAAGAAAAAGTAAAATATAAAATAAACATATTGCTGCGGTTTCGGGCAAAAACCGCAGCAATATGGTTTCAACGGAAATTTTTTGAAAAAAAGTTGACTTTTTGACTAGATATATTGCTGCGGTTTGTGGCAAAAACCGCAGCAATATATTAAAATATTATTATTTTAATATATTGCTTGCGGTTTTTGCCACAAACCGCAAAGAATATGTCTCGCGCCGAATATTAAAATATTACTTTTATTATACTTATTAAAATTTGAACCTATTACTGCGGTTTTTAGTAAAAACCGCAGCAATAGGCTATTTTAAGTAAAAAAAAAAAATTTGCGGCCCAATTAGGGTTTTGTTCCTCTTTCCTTTTAACAAGTCATCAGCCGTTTTACTATTCTCTCTCTCCTCACTCTCCTCTCTTCTCTCTCTCTCTCTCTCTCTCTCTCTCTCTCTCCCCTCTCTCCTCTCTCTCTCTCTCATTCATTCGCTGCGCCGGACTTCGTCGCTGCGGTTCGTCGCCGGACTTCCCTCTCAGCCTTCTTCATTTCGTCGCCCTTTCTATTCTTCGTCGCCTTCACCCTTCATTTCGTCCGTTCAATTCGCCGCGAAGGAGATAAAGTTTCATTCGAGAGTTTTGTTCAATTTTTGTACCGTTTTTGGACTTTCGGGGCTTTCTTGGTGCGTTTGCCGGCGAAGCTTTTGACATTCCGGTAAGCTCATCACATTTCTTTTTCGTTTTTTGTTCATGCTTCGATTTTCCGGCGAGGCTTGACTGTTTTTTTCTTTGAATTTCCGGTGAGTTGCTCGTTTCTTTTTCATCCTTCGAAATTCGCCTCTTGCCGGAGACGTCGGTGCTCGAAGTTTCAGATCTTGGCTCGAAGTTTCAGATCTCGACGGCGGCGGCGGATGCTCTTGGTCGTCGTCGCGAATCATCGTCGCGAATCATCGTCGAGTTTCAGTGGGATGGAGCAAGCGGACTTGATTTGATGCCACCGGTTTATTTCGATTTTTTTTTCAATTTAAATTTTTGTTAATTTTGTAGATCTAATTGAATCTGTAATTTAGGTTCATGGTGAATTAAATTAATTTGTATTTTTTTTAGATATCATTTGTATATATTTTTCTAGATCTTATATGTGTATTTGATGCTTGAATGAATTTCAACAAATTTGGTTGTGGTTTTGAAAATGTTGTGTGGGAATAGACTGTAGTATATTAGTATATGACATTATAAATGTCTAAAAAAAATTTATAAAAAAAAGCAACATATTGCTGCTGTTGTTTGGTAAAAACAGCAGCAATATACTCACCTATTGCTGCTGTTTTTACCAACAACAGCAGCAATAGGTTACTTTTCAATTTTTTTTTTTGTTATTTACATTACCTATTGCTGCGGTTTTTGGTAAGAACTGCAGCAATAGGTTGTTATATTGCTGCGGTTAAAAACCGCAGCAATAGGTAATTTACCTATTGCTGCGCCCTTAATTGCTGCGCGGCCAAAACCGCAGCAATATGCCACTTAATGACCGCAGCAATAAGCAATTATTCTACTAGTGATATATAGTTAAAAGTAGAAATATTTAAAACAGGATCAGCTTTATATTATGGGATGCAAGAAGTACTAATTAATAATTGACAGCCTAAACAAACTTAGCAGCTGCTTTTTTCTCTCAACTTTCCCAAACCCTAACCTCCAACTGGTAGAAAGCCCCAATTTTATTTTTTTATTATAGTCCTTTAGTTCTATTTGCTTTTTAAGTTTATAACAATGTTTCATCCTTTGTGGGGAACTTTTCTCCCTCGAAAGGCAGGGTTTGTTTGCTGTCTTAGCAAGATTTTTTCTAGTTTTATAGGAGTATCATCGAGATTCATTGATTAAGAATGATGCAGGATCACAAAAATTATCAATTTTCCAAATACTTCGGAAGAATTAGATCGAAATCATCCTTTGCGATTACAATAAATTGTCAGACTGTCTCTCTAAAAAGACTGTATATTTTAGCAATAATATGTGCAACAGATGTTACACAGTGCAAGATCTACTCAATGATTATAGTTTTGATGAAGGAAACCTTTATTTGTTTTAATTTGTTATGTATTACCTCTATATTTTAAAATCTTCTCATTAACTATGCAAGTGGTCAAAGTTTAGAAATTTTGACCATTTCTCGTAATTTATACTCTCTCCCTTTTTTAAAAATCTACTCAGTTACTACAGATACACATTTAAGGAAAATTGGAAATAGAGTGTAAAAAGTGGGTCAACCTCGTTTCTTTACTTTTTTTCTTTTAACCAGGAGTGAAAGCATGGGTTTATTATATTTTAAGGGAGATAGAGAACAAGGAAGAGAGAAAGTGTGGGCCAAGGATGGTTTTTTTTTTTATACGAAAAAGAAAACTAGGATTGGACTCCTAATCTGGAGGCCAACTTAAAACATCCCTGTGGATGATAAGAGAAAAAAAAAAACAGTAAGAAATGAACTTATAAACAAGATTGTTGACCTCGTGACCTCTGTGAGCCATAAAATCCGCCACTCTGTTCGCTTCCCTTAAACAATAAGCAATTGCGACTCCGTTGAACCTGGCAAGAACTGAACATGCATCAGAGGTCGATGAATTAATAGACCAATGAGGTTTCCAAATCTTAAGAATTGAGTTAATAACATTAATGTTATCTCCTTCAATATGAATATTTTTGATATTTTGGAAAACCGCGACTTTAATCAATTCTCTAAGTCCCCAAGCTTCAACTTGAATAATCGAGCAATCTGGAGGCAAGGAATTGTAACCAGCAAGAACCACTTCTCCCAAATGATCTCTAATCACAAATCCAAAGGCTGCACTACCATCTTGATACTTGGAACCATCAAATTTGATTTTAAACGAATCTAAAGGAGGTGGGCACCAACTAATCTCACGGCCCAACCTTTTAGACCCGTTTAAAGTAAGGAGTGAGCCCTTTACTAGACAAAGAATATCATATGTAGCTTTACAATGATTCCATTATGTAGCAAAATTAGCAATTAGACAGCTAACCTTCCGAGCTGAAAAAAATCTTGCGAGAAAATCACTTTATTTCTAGTAAACCAGATGAACCACCAAACCATCGCCAACTCACAAGTTTTCTTCGGACCAATTTTATTATAACAAATACTTAAATTTTGACGAAACGAATCAAGATTAGCTTCAATTGGAATCTGAGGCCAATCATAATCCACAGATAATTGATGAAACACATCCATGGTAAATTGACATTTAAAAAGTAAATGAGTTGCATTTTCCGGGAAACAACCACACAGCTCACATTGTTGAGGAGTAAAAAAAATTACTTGTTCTAAACGTTCCTTAGTAGGAAGGCAACCATTACATGCTTTCCACAAAAAATTCCTAACTTTAGGAGGGATATAGTGTTTCCAAATCCAATTATACTCAACTTTTTAATGATTGTTAGCCTGATAATCAATAATAAGACGAACTCCAGACTTTACAGAATACACTCCATCCAGAGCAGGACCCCAAAAAACCTCATCCTCTACATCATTTGAAGGAGTTAAAATTTTGGCTATATAAGAGCAAATATCACTAGAAGGATAGAATTAAGCAAATCTATATTCCACATTTTGGCAGAAGTAAGTAACTCTTTGACTCGCAAATTAATATTTTGATTTTGAACAATCTTGATCAAAGGATAAGGAAACACCCAATTATCATATCAAAAATTAATTTTAGAACCATCCCTAACTTGCTATCTAAGACCATATCTAAAGCATAGTGAGTAATAAATAATTTATTGTATATCTTTTGCCAAATGAGGAATAAAGTATATAATAGTGAGTAGATCATTAAAAAATGGATGGAAAAAGAAAGCTAGTAGATCTTGAAAAAAAGGAGGGAGTATATGTAAAATAATTATCATGAGAAATTTTGTTGGATTTGTGACAATGTATGTTTTTATAATTTCAATTTTTCATAAGTTTATCATCATACAATAATAGAAACATAAATTAATGGCTAAATTAGTACACTTAGGGCTCATTTGGTTGGAATTGGGAAGTATAACTCCCCACGAATTTGCATTGCCCATGAATTTTTATTTCCTAGGAAGTACATTTTTTGTTTGGTTGAACATGGGAAATTCTATTTCCCATGGGAAGTTCCACTTACCTAGGGGGCCTTAGGTAAGTTATTTCCTTCATTTTGTAGGAAATAGAACTTCCTAGGAAGTTCTACTTCCCATGTTTTTGCCAACCAAACAACAACACATATATTTACTTCCTAGGTATTGTAATTTCCCATGCATTTGAAGGTTAACCAAACAAGCTCTTAAGAAGCCTAAAACATAAATGAGAATATTTTAAAGAGTGGAGGGAGTATATGTTAAATTTACCTTTATTAATGAATTGATTTTAAAAAAAATAGCAATTGATAAATGAAAGATGTGGAAGAATCATCCGAATTTAAACGTGTCATACAAATGTACAATGCTACAGTTAACTACTTAATTCAACTTCGAGTGCCGCAAGAAATTGGCAAAATGCCGACACCTTGACAAATGGAATATTTAGCGATTGATAAAAGTTTTAAAGAAAAAGAAAAAAAAACGAGATGGCCTTTCCTATTTTCTACGTCGAGGTTAAGTTAATGCAGTTGTATCTTGCAGAACTTGCCTGGAAAAAGGTTGAGGCACTTTTCGGAGCCCGACGATACTGTGGCTCTTGATAAAAGCAAAAGCAGGAGCAGCTGGATTTCCTCTGCACCAAGCACAGGGTTTCACAAGCTTTTTGTGGGTATTTGACTATAATTGGTTAAAGTAGATGCGAGTTATAATAATTGTTAGCGGTCAGATATTAGTCATTAGAGTTTGACGGTAAAAGTTAATTTTATGATAATTAGTATCGAGTAAAATTAGTTGTTAGACCACCATTTTTTTAGATTAGAAGGAACTGAACTGAATTGGAGAATCTAAATTGCTAAGAGTAACTGAACTGAAATAAATTGAAAATAAGTCCAAAAGAATAAAGCCTTAGGCTATGTTCAGTTCACCTTATATTTACTTATTTCAGATAAGATCAGATAAGATCAGATCAAATCAGATCATATAAGTTCAGATCATGCTTATATTTAAAAACTTATTATTATTGTTATTGTTATTGGTATCATGATTATTATGAAGATTATTATGATGATTAGTACTACTAACGCTATTATTATTATTATTATTATTATTATTATTATTATTATTATTATTATTATTATTATCATTATTATTATTATTATTATTATTATTATTATTATTATTACTATTATTATTATTATTATTATTATTATTATTTTATTGTTATTATTGTTATTATTATAATTAGAAAAACCCTACAATTATGCTAAATATATATTAATGACAATTTTGGTTTGATTAAAAAAAAGATAAAATATATATTAATAAGAAAACTAACTATTTAGCATAATCTTAGGGAGGATATTCTATTTTATTTAATTAATTTGTTTAAAAGATACTAAGCCTTAACCTTTGCATTAGGTGCATAGGTTTGAAAAACCATTATTATTATTATTATTATTATTATTATTATTATTATTATTATTATTATTATTATTATTATTATTATTATTAGTTGTGCATAGTAATAAAGTGATAGTAATAATAATACAAGTAATGAAATACAAAGTAATAATAATATTAGTAATAATATGTTTTATAAAAGATAAGTTCATATCAGATCAGAAAAAATAAGTTCAGATCAGATCAGATAAGTTCAGATCAATAAAAATAAGTTGAACTAAACATAGCCTTAGTTTAGAAAAATAACAAAAATAAAGTACATTCAATTTTCAAAAGCTACCTCTATCCCAAAAGATATATATTTATGACCTTTTTGAAATACTTCTTCGAACGCCAAATTCTACTTCTTACCTCCAATGGTCAGCATGCCCTGGGCCTTCGAGTGCACTTTCATCTACCTCCACGCTAGTTCAATAGGAACCTCCTCCACCAAATATCTTTAAATGGAACGTCGATGCTTCGGTTGATCCTATCCGCCTCCAAGCCTAATCTACGTAGGGTCTATACTCTTTCCTTATTTTTTCTATTTTTAGAAAAAACAAAAATGGTTAAGAAAAATTAAGAAAATTGCAACAATAAGTGGAGTAGAACAATTTTGTAGTTTATTTGTAGTCTCCCTTATGTCTCCTAAAAAAGTATTAAGTTAAAAAGAAAATTGTTTTTTCCATAATGATGAAGATGTAAGATTTTTTATCATATGTAAAGATAAAATGTGTTTTTTGAATCATAGGCATGCATTAAAGAGGTAGGTTAATTAATTGGTGTGCAAGATAAAACTAAGGAATCTCAAGAAACAATTTGCATTTCCTTGGATAAAAAATGGCGATCAGCATATTCCCCAAAATATCATTTCCGATCACCAACAAACTATTTAGCACATCCAACGCCCTCATCATCGAGTCAGACTCATCCAACGCTGTCAAGTGGTGCAATAGTATTATTGAAGGGCCTTGGAACCTCGCTTTCATCATAAACTTCATCCGTAATGCTATGTTTTTGGGGCATGGCATCTCTATCATCCACAAGGGCAGAGAGACAAATATGGTCGCTGATGCCTTGGCCAAGCAGGGCCTTCTGAGGATGGACGAATTTGTAGCTTGGATGTAGGCTATGTTTTAGCTTACTTGGGTGCTTGGTCTTGGATGTATTGAAAATAAGAGCTTGCTGAGAGAAATTTGTAATGATTGTGTTGTTTGGGCTGTAAATTGCTTTTTGACTGCTCTAATAAAAAGTGACCACAATTTATCAAAAAAAAAAAAAAAAAAAAACTATTTAGCACACGTGTATCGATAGTTGGTGTTATGGAGAGCTAAAAATCAAGTATTATTCAGCACATATCGACAATAGTTAGTATTTTTTTTAAAAAATATTTTGGGGGGTTTATTCAGTAAAGGTAAAGAGGAATAGTTAGTATTATTGAGAGTCAATTTTATTATTTTGTGAATGAGTGAACTATTTGCCAAAGTAAATTAAGATTAGCCTATTTCGAACCTTGCAAAGAGGGGGTGAACATTCTCTACCATGATGCTAATTGCTAACAACAGATGCATGGTTAATTAGATTAAAGAAATTACTAGATGAAATTCCATTTGTTGAATGAAAATGAAAAAGGCCAATTTGCAATATGAATCATTTGATTTGATAAACATAGTAAATGGTAGATGACCTTGATGGCCTGATGTAAGAGCAGAGAACAAGGTATGCAATTGAATGATTGACAGCCCACATGGAGGCATTGCTAAATTTATCAAAAACTAAATGAGGGAACATATCTTTCTCTATGATTTTTTGGAGGCATAGGATTCTTTCCTAGGTACCTTCCTGGTTTTGCAGGGTGCAAAGAAGGAGTGTTGTGCCTTACAGAATATACACCTAAAAATAAATTAGTTTAATAAAATAATAGTAATAAAAAAACAGTTAAACAGTACTCCTCTCGACCTCGCCTACATGGCTACATACTTATAAAGAATATAGAAAAATTTGCATAAAAGAATAAAAAATTTACACAAGTCTAAGAAACGCGCAAACGCAAAAGAACAGTGGGCAGTGGGTAGTTCCCAGATGAGTTTTTCCCAGAACCAAATAGGAGTGCTACTAGCTAAAAAAAAAAAGAAGAAAAACAAACACCAGCTGTTGCTCATCTGTCTCGCAGCTCAAACAAATAAGTAAAGAAAATATAAAAAACGCGTTCTGACTCTTGAGTACACATGTACGGAATACATTTGAAAAGAACATCAAAGGTTTTAATGAGGGCGGGTCCTCGTCGGGGTAATAACTTGAAGACTACTGCTTACGCTTACGCTTGCATGATTTGACTTTAGTGTTACTCTTAGCTAAATTGAGCTGGTTTTGGATGTGATTTCAATGGTACGGCTACATGGTACCTGTTTCAAAAAGTGTCCTCCTCATACCACTATACCAGGTACCAAACCTTATGATTTAAGTGATACTATAATTAAACAAACTACAGTGCTACGGTTAGCCTTCAGTCTTCTATTATTGATTGAAGACTAGTCCCACACTCCCACTCCCACATCATGTGATGGATTAGGACGCATCACACGACGCCCTCAACGCCCTTTTGTATATTATCCAATTCTCAGTTTCTCACTTTCTAACTCCCTTCTTTTCCTTGGGTTCTCAGGACAGTTCGACACGAATTAGACACACATAATCCATCATAACTTATCTCATACTCCCTCAGTTTCATTTTAATTTACTCACTTCACTTTGGGGGAAACCAAGGAATAAGTACAAAAGTATGAGAGAGAAACTGAAAAGGTGGAGAGAGAAACTGAAAAGCATCCTTTGAAAAAGCATTAGTGTATAAACATCCTTTGAAAAAGCATTAGTGTGTTTTACTTTACCAACCAAGCAAGGTTTGATCTAGTAGTAAAGATTTATGTCATGTCTGGCAATTAACAGAGGAGTAGTTGATAGTTGTTAGCTTATCGTATTAGCTTATAGTTGATAATTGATTGAATAGCTGATTGTATTATCATTTTGTATAAAGACATTTGGTAAATAGATGATAGCTTTGCTACTTAATTGTGTAAAATAATCAGTACATCGGCATAATCCATTATTGTACTTTTTATTGTTGTACATATACTTTTCAAGAACTTTAGGACATGAATGTAATTGAAATTTTGTATGAACTTTTTGAAAGTCAATATCGACATACGACATATATTTAATATTTACTCGCCGTCACAATTTCTGCCTATATAACCAACATATATTCATTGTTATTATTAATGTTAGTTCTCTTATTCTTATACTTCCTCCTTTTTTTTAATTGCAACATTTTCCTTATTTTGAAGTTTCATATTTATTGTAACATTTCTTTATATAGTAATATCTTCTCTTTATCTATTTCCTATTCACATGGGTTTCCTAAAAAATATGTCAATGGGTTATGTTGCAATTATTATAGAACAGAGGAAGTGTAAATTTATTTGTGTTTATGTTAATGTTAAATTTTAAGATTTAAGGACTTGAATATATATATATAATGGTAACGTAAACTTTAAAAAATTTAAGACTTTTGATCAGGATGTCTTTAAGAAATTAAGTAAATCTTTTATTAAGCCTTATTGGTCCATGTTTTGATCTTGTAAAAGTTATTTATTAACTAGAAAATAAGTTCTATTAATTATTATGATGTGGTGGAAAGAAAATCAGAAATTTAGATTTTTGAATTGTCAAACTAACAAAACTAATAAGGATCGAATCAGATTGAACTTGGTGAAAATCCAATTAGATAAATTTAGACTCAAAATTTAAAAAATCGAATCAATTTCGGATTGATATGGATTTCCCCCATATCCAAATTGAAAACCGAACTTACAACTTAAGCCCTAACCTTTTCGGTGTCATATTCCGGCCTTGACTTTTCTTTCCATTTAATGAGAAAGGGAGGGGGAAAAGGTTAAAATAGACTGGTCCCATTTAATGAGAAAGGGAGTGGAAAAAAGTCAAGGTCCAAAAAGGTTGAGATGGTCTGAAGTAAGAAAAAAAAGGAAGTATTATAATAAGTCTTTTTTGACATAAATGTTTTTATTAGGTCTTTCCCAATAAAATAACTATTTTAATAGGTCATATCTGACAAAAAGCTCATAGATACATTCAAACTTCGATTGCCTAAAATGTCCTATGTGGCTTCTAATTCTAATATAAGTAATCGCATAAGTTCAACATTCTATAATTCCCCCGAATTCCGAGGACAATCAGCAACCCTAGATAATGTTAAATTCTCCAAAAAGCAGAGGAACGATGTCAAAAATATCCTAAAATTCCATCATTGGTAGGAGGCTCATTTATTTACGGGCCGTTTGGTTAGAAGTTTTCAAGAAAGGGTAAGGGAATCAAATGAGTTGATTCCCTTATTGTTTGTTTTGTCAATTCAATGATTCTCTTTACCTTATCCTTACCGCCAAACTCCTCTACATCCATTCCCCACCCCATCCTAAGGTTTCACTTACCCATTCCTTGAAACAATATTGACCACCAAAGACCCACAACCTAACCGCTAACCACCCAACCCAACCACCATCACCCATGTCACCATGACCACCAGCACCAACCCAACCCACCCGCTAACACCCCAACCCAACCATTGTTACCCCCTCCACCATGACTCCCAAGACCATTCCAATCCACCCATCGAAAATTGTCCACCATCCCCCGAAACCCATACCACCAACCACGAAAACCAAACCCACCATGTAGATCTGAGGGAGGAAGCGCTAAAAAAACCACCCATCGCCACCAAATAAACCACCAACCGCAACCACATAAACCACCCACCGCCACGAAATAACCACCCACGATACTAGATCTACACGAGAGAGTAAGAAGAGAAAGAGAGAAAAATAATCGTGGCGAACGAAGAGGAGAAGAGTGGCAAAGCGGCAACAATTTGTGTTTTTTTGGTGGTAGAGAAATAGAGATAAACAACCATCGGCGAACGAAGAGGATCTGGGCACGTACAAATCGGTTGAGGACGACAACGACGAAGGTAGAGAGGGGTAACGGTGGAAGAGGGGAGGGGGACGACGGCGGCGAAAGAGCGGAAGGGACTGTGGCAAGGTGGTTTGAATTAGAAGACAAATTGTGGTGGTGGTGGTTGAGGGAAATTTTGTGGTGGTAAAATGTTAGGGTTTCCTTAGACATTTTGAAGCAAACAACCTATTAAATATAAGGGGTTGACTTTCCATTCACCTTATTTCCCTTTCTCAAACCCTTACCCTTTCCCCTTGATGAACCAAACGACTCCTTACAGTATCTTCGTCTATCATAACCGTTGTATCACAATGCACATTTCTACTAAAAAAAACATATCGGGGGGGATTTTGGCGAAAGTGCATAGATTAAACTTATGCACCCACCTTGCGCTAATGTAATCTATCTAATTATCATACCCATAATTATAACTAATATATAAAGCGAATCCACAAGCTAGTGCATGAGATTCTAACATTTGGTGTTCTTATAAGACGCTATTTGTTGTGCCATCTTAATGCCATGTCCTAAATTTTAAAATTTATTAAGAAATAAATAAATAGAGTTTTAGAGACACTCTATACAAAAAGTGTAGAATACATTATTATAGAATATTATTCGATCAACTAATTTGAGAAGAGTTTGATATGGATAGGAAACATATTATTATAGAATACATTAGGATTGTTACTTTTTGTAATACTTAATTATTTTAGATTCATTACCGTTAAAACTTTTATCTCATGTATTGCACGAGTCTGAAAACTAGTATATTTCCTCAAATTTCTTTACTTGCAACGTTTTACACTACTCATGCATTTATTTTGACAGGAAATTTAAGAATAATATACAAATACAAATTTTAGCATGTACGTGTAGTTGGATTTATGTCAATATATATTTACAACAATTCAACTCTTGATAATATTTACAAATATATAATTAGAGATATTAATGGTCACATTTATATATCAGCATACGTGGAAGTAAAAAAGATTCAAGTAAAATAAAAATAAAAATGGGAAGTATATCTTAAGCCGAATAGCTTCACCCAAGAATCAACAATTGACGCTTCTTTTCATGCCAAGTGTCTCTATATTTCAATAAAAACAAAATAGACTGTAGTATATCTGTATATATGGAGATTATTTAATATTACAAACCATATGTAATCTTTCATAACTTTTTTTTATATATATAATAACCTCCGTTTCTAATTAAGTGCAACACCTTGACTTTCACTCTTACCAACGCACAACTTTGACCATTAATATATCTAATTATGTATTTGTAAAAGTCATAAAAAAATTGATATTATGAAAATATTCATTGAAACAAATCCAACAACATTTTATATGATCATTTTTGTTGTTATATATTAGTAAAAAAATACGATGTGTGAATAGTGCAAAAGTGAAAGTGTTGCACTTAAAAAGAAACAGAAGAAGTATATAATAATATAATAAATAGGAATGTTCAAATGATAAGTAGATGATTTTTCATAATCCTTCCCCGGATTGTATTAATGTTTACTTACTTGACAAGCTAAGTTGTGGGAACTATGGTAACAATGGACATTTGGGTAATTTGGGTTCCACTATGCAATGGAATCAAATTCACTTGTAATAGTTTATTCTAGTACTTAATCTATTATCATTCAAAAAAGAAGTAGATGATTTTTCTAATCATATGCAATGTTTCCATAATTTATAATTACGATTAAGTATTATATTATTTAATTACTTTTTGCAATTATTTTAATTAAAACAAAATACATAGGAATTCTTTCAAAAATGAAATATATTATCTAATTAAAACTAATTAACTAATGTACGGGTCACAAGTCTAGTGTCTAAGTGAAATAGAAACCACAAACACTTATGTTTTCTTATATATCGCACGAGTCACAAATCTAGTGTATCAGAAGTAGCAATGTAGCATGAACATGTACTTTCTTTGTTTATTGATATTTGTAATATTTGTAAACAACACATGAACCAAGGAGAAGGCGAGAGTGAAACATAACCTATGTACTAAAATACTCCCTCCGTCTATTAACAGATTTCTCATTTCTCCAATGCACGTTTTGTGTTGATCTTTAACTACATATTAGTAGAATTTATAAAAATTTAATTTTCCATATGTACACAATGAGAATTTAGACGAATCAAACAAGGCTCCATATAACTATATTTTATCTTATATATTGGAAATTGTTTTTGAGAATTTTCTTTACCTATGAATAGTGCCCAAATCAGAAATGAAAAATCTATATTAAGGGACAGAGAGAGTAATAAATAAGGCTCTCATCTTCTAATACTTTAACAAACAAAAAAAAAAACTTTGCAAGTATTTAAAAACAGAGAAAGTATATGTACATGCTACATTACTACCCCTGCTACTCCTAAACAAATAATCCATACAGAATGCATTATGATACTTATCAATTATCAATCAATGTACAATTGTACGAACCAATATGTAATAGTCTTTTTCATAACCTGATTTGTACACTCACTCCAAACCCTAGTCTAGTTATTGTGGTTTACGAGTTTTCTTTCAAAAAAACTTGTTAGTGAGGAAAAATTCAGTCGGTGTAGGTACCAATTATAATTACTCGTACCATAATTATTACATTAATGCTATGATTATATTTGCAATAATAAGTCGTATGTTTTTGTTAATTATTATATCAATAATTATTACTCTCTCCATCCCAGAATAGTCTTAACTCTTTCATTTTTTGTTTATCCCAAATTAATTTGAATAATTTCATTTTTGGCATGATCCCATTATTATTATATTAAGTTTTCTAACATTCCTTTAACACTACCTCTATCTCTATCCATGAAAAAACCCAACCTTTTCTCTTATTTAATTATAGAAAACCGATCAACACATATTACATCTACATTTTAATAAATAAAAAAACATTTAATAACCATACTACCACTTATCACATTAAACTATTAAGTGTTCAAATCGTTATGGGACGAAAGAAGTATGTCATAACTAATTTTGAATATTTTATTGGTAGTAATTATGTTATTACTTATTACTACATCACAGTTTTGGTCAAATAAGGCCTAACAAGTTCCAATTAAGTCAAATAGGGTCTCACAAGTTTCAATAAAGGGTAATAAGTTCCAATTAGATTTAATAAGGTCCAATAAATTTCAATCAAATTTAATAAAATTCAATATATTCATATAAGTTTAGGAGTTTTCAAGTAAAGAAAATAGACCCTAAGTCCAAAACTTTTGGTACATTAACGGAATAGACTTTAAATTATGTTAGATTGTGCATCAAACGCCAAGTGAAGAAACCAGCCAAGGGGGAAGGTCCACTGTTTGATTTGAGCTTTCAAGATTGTGGTGAGTGGATCAGATAGCACAAGACCCAATTTGCATGGAAAGGGACTAAAGAAAGTGAATAAGCGAAGCTACATATACAAAAGGGTGGCCTTCTTGTCAGAAGAAAAAGAGATGTTAATGGATTCTCAGGTTTATTAGTTGTCAATGAATTTACTTTCATATGCTTGATATGCAGAACCACATTTCCGAGAAAGGGAAGCTTCTAGGAAAAGAACAGAGTAGAAAGAATCAAATCATTATCCAGATTACAGAGGTGTGGCTTAGGTAATGGCGTATCGTTTAGATAAGACATTCAACCAAAGTTGACTCTAAAGGGATGGGCATAGGGCAACGGAATTCTATAATATTTTTATTTTCTACAATGATGGTGATAATTGATGCAACATTCTAAGAAAAGTTATATACTTCACATCTTTGTTATTAAGATTTAAGAAACGCAAATCTGGCTCCTCCGACACCAACTTCATGGGCAAAAAAACGATGACATTGGAAAACAAATTGGTTGTCTACTTACAAGCAAAAACAGCCATTATCTAATGACAAAACAATTAGTAATATAAATTAGTAACATACATTCATTCTTATGGGCTGAGCCATTCCCCAACCCGATTTTGCTCGTTGAAAAAGAGTATCACATAAATAATACTGCTATCAGCCTATCCTGTAATATATTTCTATGTTAGTTCACGGGGCAGGCTTTCCTATGGACTATGGCAGTACCGCTGGGGCACTTTGACTTCCGAAATGGGACAATATCCCTTGTTTGTTAGGTGGGCATGGGATAAAAAGAGTGATGGGGAATATATGGGAGCCTATTCCCATAAAAATAATACCCAAGGGGCAGGTATTATGGGATGGGAATTGAAGAAGGGATTAAGGGTGTATTTAATTGGATGGAAAACATATTTAATGGAAATTAGTTTTCCATGAAAATCATTCTCTAGAGTAAAACTTAATTCTTAATAGATTTTCCTTTCTTTGGTTCAAAGACTCTAACTAGAAGAAGGTAAGGGAAGCAAGGGAAAGTGTGGCTTCCCCTGCCTCATGAGGGAAAATTATGATTTTCCGCCCCTACGTAAATAAAGCTCCTCCGTATTTCCCCCTCTCAAGTCCGACCCAAACCAAACAGAGGAAGCTATGAAAAATAATTTTCCAAGAAAACACTTTCCTTCCAACCAAACACGCTCTAAAAGACTAACTCGTCCTTGACGAATATGACGGGAAAATGTTCTAGTAAGGGTATTTTTGTGAACTCATTATGTATTCCCAATCTATTACCATCATAAGACAAAGGATTGGTAAAATACTCATTAAATTCTCAATCCTCATCACCAATCCCCAAACTCCAATTCTCACATACCAAACACCCCGTCAATTATTCAATTGCCGAGGATTGATACAAATTGACAAAGAAACTCCAATCTAGATAAGTAAACCAGAGTGCAGACGTACCTTTCACAGCTTGCATCCATTAAGTGCTGACTGCTAAGTTTTTCGTCAGCCCATAAATTAAACATTCAAGGATCAAAAAGATTTCATGTGCCAAGAAAGTTCAAATTCCTGCATCTCAACCATACAACAGCGGAAAAAGAATAATACTTTATTTGCATATATAGATAAATCAATCAATTTTGGTGAATTTGTGATGTCTTAACTTTCATCAATAAAAAACAAGCAGGTAAAGTACTGAAAAATCAGAATTATCCGTCTTCGCGTAACCTTCTTCACAACGGGAAACTTTGAGACTAATATCTCTAGTTTTGTATCCGTAAAAACTATAAAACGTACATATTAATAGAATACATATTAAGCTCTAATCGAACAAGATCCCACATAACTATGTTTCTATTTATGTATAAATCACAAACTATAGTCAAAGTGAAGTTTGTGGATAATGTAATGTCAAAGTATAACAATTGAAGAAAAAAAATGAGGGAGTAATTATTAAGTCACAACACAGAGGGTAGGACAATTACAATGGAAATTAGACGCCACAATGTGGACAGGAAGTGAATACTGACAAACTCTCATTATTTAATTATTTTAACCCATGTTTTAAGTTGAGACAGGAAGCCTACAAGAAGTATTATTTCTCAATTCCCTTGAATGAACTCAAATAACTGATTACAGACTCGTACTAAAGATACACTGCAACTCCCCTCAAATATACACCATCTTGCAAGAACTGCAAAGAAAAATTCACAATTAGAAAATACTATCACAACAAAATATAAAAATCAGAGGACAAGACTCAGGATGCATGACAGATATCAACAGATCTGATTATGATCACGAACTCATGAAGCAATATTAGAGCATTTGTCATCGGAGATAACCCTAAAGTGGGGACCCCTCCGGCTCCGTCTCAAAAATTTAGGATCAGTTATAAATGCCAAGATTTCAGGGATCCCAATTTTCCTCCTACTGCTGTAATAGCTTGCACAAATAAGACCATTACAGGTTGGTAACTTGGTATCATCAGTTGACATCATCAAGGGGTGCCGAGAAGTCTATTTGATCATTATTTCACATTCTAGATGAGATGCAAGTGGTTACAAGATAATCAAAGAGGAAAACTGGACAAATAAGTTTATGAAATGGCACTGGAAGAACACCATAATCTAAGCCTAAGAAACTACGAAAAAACAGAGAAGACAGAATAACCACAATTAGTCCCAAGCTCCCACATAGATCATCAATGCATAGCAACAATTGAGATGGCCTTGCCCACCTGCTACTGTCATCATACAGATACAACGGAAAGGTAATTACTATAATGCTCCAGGCACCCAAAAGCGATACCAAAACACTCCTAAGTCTCAGCAAAATGTCATATAATGAGAAGATAGAGCACATAGGCATCAAATGAAATATGAATATATAGCAACCATCCATTTGCACTTACAAGGAGTTTCTATAAGGCCATTGGAGTATGGCCTTAAAAAGGGCTTCATTTGCCAGTTCTGCATATCGCCTCAAGTTGATCGGGAAGAGTCAACATTCTTTTACCCCACAATTCTCTTCAGTCTTGAAGTAACTTCTGATATGAGTCATATGACATACTTCATAAACTTTTCCAGAGCTTAAGCATCCACATGATAATTGATAGTTGACACAAAGAAGCATAAAATAATTTCTTCTTTTCTCCAAGCTTCGAAACCGGTTGCCAGTTGCTCCCATATAGGCATATATACTTATCAACGTCAAGCCATATGAACACCGGTAAACCTTCAAAGATTCCTCGAGAAACAGAGAGCTCCCTCAGAAATTTCCTTTCAACTTTTCTTAGTGCTGCCATGATTATGGCTTGGTGAGAGAATCAATCTTCTGTCTCCCATAAGTATCATGATGGTGACTTGTGATCTTTAAAGTGGGAATCCAAAGGCAGTTGGCATCATGTGATCTTATCCCATACAGTAGTTGACATCTTAAAAAAGATTTCTTAGGGAAGATTTTTTATTGAATGCCATCAAAAACCAACATAGACCAATCCCTATGTTCCATTTGTTTCAATACATATAAGGAAAAAACAAGCTTTTTAAACAACAGAGAATGTCCTGCCCAAAAAAGTTTTAACACGCTAACAGTAGAATTAACTATTAGAATTTGACATTATGAATGGGACAAAGTTACCTTTTAAAACATTAAAAATGGCACCAAGGGACTTCCCCCCTCCCAGGTTGGCATTAATAAAGTTCCAGGCATAACTATAGCCCAGCATCATTTGCAGCTATGATGACACCAGATTTAGACTTGTCATAGCAAGTATTCTTTCAAGAGCATTTCAAAGATGTCAATGAATTTTAGAAAATTCACAAAATTATCTAAAAAGCATTTCAATCATTAGGTCTTCACATAGTGTCAAAAGGCAAGCAATACAGAGAATTAGCAATTCAAAAGCTTTATTTTATAGAAACAAACACGATAATGAAGTCGTATAAAAAATATATATTTCCAAAAGGTCCCTTTGCATGATAAGAGAACAAGGTCTAGGAAGCTGTTAGGCACCAAATACCCATTAGTTAATGACCTCTAATATTTTCCTATACGTTCTATAGGTTTGATCTACATAAGAAACATATAATATTGAGTAAACAGATAACAATTATCCAAATAATTATACCAAAATCATTGGAGTGACCACTTATCATAACATGAAAACATTTAAATGATGTAAATCCCTACAATAGAAGTAAACATAAACCATTTTTAAAAATAAAAATCACACATATATTCAAAGTAGAGATAAGGAACAACAGATGAACGACTTAATACTGATGCTGATCAAGATCCATTCTTGTAACAATTTTTACGATTCTATTAAGAATATCATGGTTTTATGTTACCGTTATTAGGGTTTTACAAGTGAGGTTTCATTATTATTGGACTTATATTAGGTGTTTTGCGCCTTTGAATAGGTTACAAGTTCTGCAGAGCTACTTTAAGCCTTCATTAATTCTTTAGGTTTGGTTATAGGGATGTGAATAACCTTTCAATGATCAATTTAATCTAGTGAATTCAAAACACCATGATGAGAGAAGAAAGTGTTATATATTGATTCTGAATTTTCTTACTCAGGTCTATGAGTGCCTATGATCCACAAGCTCGACTTGAACGCATAAAGTTGTACATGGACTTCTTTGACACTGCATGACCCAAAGTAGAGAGAACGCAACTATAAATATAAAACAAATAATAAAAACAAAACAAATATTAAAAGCACAATACAACGACAATCTACCGCTGGAATTCTACAATATCAGAATATAAAACTTGTTATTCCATTGTCAATTAACAGGTGTTATTAAAAGTAGTCAGCAGAAATTTTTTTAGATCACATCACCAAAGACTGAACACATATTCCAGAATCATGAAATAAGACTGTACTTGGGAGTGCAAAATTTCAAATTTCTAAGCTAGAACTTCTATCAAATTCTAATAAGTTGACAAGACCCACTAAAAAGATAAAAGGTTACAACTAGCATATCATAGCTAGATATTTAGCATATGCTATAGATAATTGACATTGTTTATCATAGAACTAAGACTTAGTTTCCCCTCTATTTTTTTTTCCTATCTACATGACTGCCATATTAAGTCAAACACAATGGTGAATCAGTAAGCAATGGAAGATAACCTACATCAACTACCTTAAAATATAGACACTAAAAACAGTTTATAAAAGATCTGCAATACTATACAAGTGAAAACAGTACCGGGGGGGGTGAATTATAAATTTGTCTGTTTAGTTGCAAGAGTTGTACTGATATTCTTATAAGAAATATGTTGCAAGAGAGATCTTAAGTTATGTCCACAAAAGGTCAAATTGGGCAAGTATTAGATGAGCTCAATTCTTAAATGTAGTTTTTTACCTTTAAAATTAAGAGGACCAGATTGTTTTCTTCCCTATGACTACCTATTGTTTGTCTCTAAAATAAATCAATCTAGAGAAAGGAACAAACTTGTGTACTAGCATACACAGAGAAATATGCGGCACATATCATAGGAGGACGAGAATTAACACCAACATCTGGATCACAAAGAGAGCACTCCAGTACCTCCGATAAGTGAAAGCACTCTTGGTTCACTTCCCAGTTGACTCTAATTTTCGTATAGACAGCATAGCAAAAATATGTATGAGACACATAGAACAGGTGTTTCTTCAAAACATAAGCATAGGGTCAAATCTTTAATGCTTCTACGACGTTTCGCCTCGAATGAGAATGGGTAGTAATGATCCTCCAGGAGAAAAAAAAGACCTTATTTGATTTTTTCTGCATTGCAATTGCTAAGATCAATTGTACAAAAAGCACAAGAAGGAGTCACTAATTTCAACAATAAGATTAAAAACTAAAACTAGATTGCTCTTTAAAGTTTAAAATCTATAATCTTGCCTGAAGAAACAATTCATCGTCCGAAGCCCTATGGCTATAGCACATCCTATTCACATAGCCACGTAAGGCATAGTTTTAGTTATGGCTGCGTTGGTCTTTTTCAATTTAGGAAGAAGAGAACAGATAAAACTTACATTCCTAACTAACTCACACCATTAGCCTAAACAATCCTCGCCCTATACTCATTAGATTTAATTAGACTAAACAAAGCAATGACCACATCACTCTTTCCCTTCCAAGGGTTTCTTTCCATAAGGCATAAGCACGCATATTCTCTCTCACACTTTCTCCATCTTCAAATGTTCCCACTGTTATCACTTCTCTTTAGGTCTTTCTTATAAATAGGTCCAAGCTCATAAATTAAGTAAGGTCAAATATGATTATCCCGAAAAATTAGTTATAAGTTCAGCGAAACATCAATGCAGTATATAAATTTCACCATCTGAAAAAAAAAAACTTGCAACAATTCAATCAATTATAGACATGGAATTTCCTGATTTGGCCAAAAAAACTAAAAAAATTATTCTCAAAAAAGTTCTCTAATCTGAGGACCATCAAACCTCAATATGTTACGCCACGCCCATGTCCTCTCCAAAATGACCAAAATCCAACGCCACAACAATCAAAATCAAATCAAATCAAAATGCATTGAGAGAGAAAGAACAAACCATGGAGGCGGTCGGATATTTTATTGGCAATGACTGATAAAAGAGGGGCGGAGGAGACGGCGTTGTTTCCCAGTCGAACAAGGCGATTTCTGAAATTTCGACGACCCCTTTCAAAGTAGACCAAAATCCCTATTTTTGCGCAAATTCGAGGGGTAGTAGTGATAAAACGCTGAGTGTGGAGTGTGCAGTTTGTCCATTCACAGAAATAAACATGGGTTTGATTGATTTAACAATAATAAGTGTATGAAATGTAAAAATATGGATTGATTTATTAATAATTAGTATTTTGGACACACTAAATAAGGGTTTTATAGATAACCAATTATACTCTTGGGGACAAAAAGCTGAATGAGACACACAAATCGATGCAAATTTTTCTTTTTTGGCGGAGATCACATGTTTAATGGGACAATATGGTCATTTCAAAGATATCTACATATACAAACAATGGTTAGTTTAACAATAGCAAGTGTATCAAACACATAACAATGATTGATTTATCAATAATCAGTGTTTTGAACACACAAACAGAGGTTTTATAAATAAGCAATTGTACTTTTTTGGGACAAAAGCTGAACGAGACACACAAATCGATGCAAATTTGTACTTGTTGGTAGAGATCACATGTTTACTTTTTGACAAAGAGTTGCCTTTTTATATTTTTATTTAGGGTCCGTTTTGTTCAACTTATTTTAACTTACATAAGATTTTATGAGATAAGATAAGATCAGATAAGATAAGATAAAATAAGATAAGATAAAATAAGATAAGGTAAGATAAGATAAGATAAGATAAATAAGATGTTAAACACACACAATAAACTATCTTATAAGATAAGATAAGATAAGATAAGATAAGATAAGATAAGATAAGATCAGATAAGATTTTATAAGATAAGATAATATAAGATAAGACAAAATAAGTTGAACAGAACAGAATCATAAAGTTTTTCTTTTACATAAAAGTAACTTTTTGAAAAAAAATAAAAAAAAATTATTGTGAGTGGGCATTGCTGGCCACTCACAATGAGCGTCTTATAATTCCTCAAATCCGAATGTGCACCCAACAAAATGTTGTGTACTTTTTGGGGGACCCATTTTCTCTCTCCTCAAATTTTTTCATTCTACATGCACAAAAATGAAGAACATCGACTTTATTTCAATAAACATTGTAGTATAATAAGCACGTGCTATTATTGATTGAACAAATGTAATTTCAAAATGAACATCTACGAATAATTCAAATTTCAAAATGTTTTAAAACAAAAAAAATCCACTCAATTTGAATGAAAGATTAGTGTGGTGAATACATTCTATTTGTTGAATGAACAATTGTAATTTCAAAATGAACATTTACAAGTTATCCAAAAAAAATGTGCATCTGACCAAAATGATTTAAGTGAACACATGTTAGTAATACAATGAACATTGACCAAAAAATGTGCACTTTGTACCTATAAATACTGTAAGGAACATCATATAATCATTAAAATAACATTTGAACAACTGACACTCATTTATAGACAAATATATGATAATTAAAACAAAAAAAAACTAACTATTGTTTATTTGATATAGATTTCAGTTCATTCATCTTACTGCTGATTTAAATTGTTGGTTTACTTTGTTCATTGAAGTTATTCATACATTCTTTCAAATTACTCTTATGTTCATTGTAATGAATATAAATATTGTTGTTATTATTCTTTGTAATGAACAAAATGATTCTCGCAATAAACAAAATACTATCTATAATGAAAAATATCCCGAGTTGAATAGTTGTATAAATTTCCAAAATGCAAGCAATTACAAAAAATGGTAAATTCAAAATGCACTATGTACCCAAAGGCAGAAATGTCACCAAAAAAATACAATATGTACCCTTATGAACATCAGGGTCTTACAAAAGGATATTTATTGCTAACTAAACTAATGAATTCATTAAAAATATATTCTTACTTTCGAACTTCCTTTCTGTTTTGATTTATTTGATTTATGAGATATCGACACCGTAACGTATCATAGACTGTTTGATCGTGTATTGTCAAATTGAATTTATATAAGAAGTAAAAGAGTAGTTATTAAAACAAAAAAAATCAAGTTTATAATACAATGAATATGTTATTTCAAACACAAAATGAACATATTATAATAATACATTGAACATGTTCCCAAACACATAATGAATATATATGACGAAATATAATGAGCATCTGACTAAAATGATTTAAGTGAACACATGTTAGTAATACAATGAACATTGACCCAAAAATGTGCACTTTGTACCTATAAATACTGCAAGGAACATCGTCATATAATCATTAAAATAACATTTGAACAACCGACACACATTTATAGACAAATATATGATAATTAAACCATCATTAATTCATATCATTTTATTGAACATATTACAAACACACAATGAACATACCACTGAAACGCAACGAGCATCTGATCAACATGTTTTCAGCGAACACATGCAAATAGTACAATAAACATATGCCAAATAAAAAAGGTGAACTTTATCTTCGGTGAACTATTATTTCCATTGGTGAAATATTTCTTCTGTGATTGTGTTACATTGATACTATTTCACTTAACATAGTGATACTATAATTTCCTTTTGTGAACTACTTTGTTGTGTATTTTGAGAGATCCTCGTGCTTATCACACTATTAAGTAGCATGTTATTAATACAATTAATATGTACCCAAACACACAATGAACATATGACCAAATGTGCCTAACATCTGAACAAACATACAATAAACATATGGCTAAATGCAATGAACATCTGACCAATATGAATTCAATGAACACATGATAATACTAAGGCGAACATATATTAACATTACAATGAACATTAGATGTTTTTGGTTGCACTCTTTTCCCGATGTACTTTTATTTCAAAACCCGAACGACATGTCGAACTCGTTCAATGGAGCCTCCCCCTTTGTTCATCGCTTCATTCATTAGGACATCAATTGCAAGACTGTTTTCATTTTTTCACAAACCACCATCAACATCATAAATCCATTTCTAAATGTTCACTAGAAAAGAGGGGGAAAATAAGAAATGATAACTCAAAATGTGAAAAAATGTTCACTTTTCTTATCAAATGCATAAATCTAGTACCTTATGTTGTCGATTTCGCACATGCTAAAATGGGCAAGCAAATAAACATAAAATATACTCCCTCCGTCTTTATTTACTTGTTACATTTCTTTTTTGGGACTGATTATTTTGATTTTTCTATAGGTAAAGATTTAGTCATGTGTGGCCTTGTTAGATTCGTCTCGATGTGCAGATTTATAATATCAAATTTTTACAAATTTTACTTAGATAGAATAAGAGATATTCACGATCAAGATAACACCTTGAAGACCGTGCAAAAACAAATGTAGCAAGTAAAAAAGATTGAAGGAGTAATAAATGATTAAGTCAAATCAAAAGAACGTTTTTAGTTTCAAATAATTAGACTCGGTAATAATGTTCTTCTAAGTTATTCAAAATGTTAATTTTAGTCAAAAGTTATGTTTAATGAACAAACATTTTGAATTTTAAAAATACACCATGAATTTGGAAGAACTTGCAAATATTCATTTATAACTCACAAATGTTCCGGTGCATGTTCATCCAACAATAGATAAATGCGCATTATTAACTTTTGAACGCAGATGTTTAATAAATAACATCGTAAATTCATCCAACATAAGTTGGTGTGCATTGATAAATTTTTGAAGTAAAATTTTGAATTTTGAGTTTTGAAGAACTTCCAAGTGTTCATTCATATCTCACAACATGTTCAATCAACAAGATTCTATGTTCATTACAGTACCATGTTCATTTGAATGAGTTTGATGTTCTTATGTTTTGCATCTCTAGATTAACACACACTTCTTATTCTCTTCTATATGCATTTTGGTTTGTGCTCATGATACTCATCATACTACCGTGTGTAAGATCTAATTTGTGGCCTTTGACTATACATTTAACAAAAAAAATAAAGTGTCACTTATGATGTATTTCACTTTGCTTTTCAAATTGTTTTTTTTTCTAACCATTTTTCTTTAATTTTCCCATATTTCCTTTTTCCTTTTCTCATCATTTTCTCTCCTATTCCCTTTTTTGTTAATTGTTTTCACGTGAAATAATTAAATGCTCACACTTCCTTAATAGTGTTCGAGATAAATAAGAGAAATTAAAACAAGATTTTGCTCATGCTAATGCATGGATATATGCAATATTAGATTATTGATAAATATGTTTTGAGATATTGGAAATTGTGTTATAATATTCTTTTTACATTTCTTTTTTCTGTGTAATATATACAAGAAAATGATTATATGAATTTTGAAAACTAAAAAATATATATACTAAATGATGAAATAGGCGAGTTATAAAAAAAGTTTTAGAAAGATATGTTATGATGTATTTTAATTGATACTCCTAGATTACAATATAATACATACTCCTTGTTAGTTTGTGCCTGTGCGTAAATTAACAGAATCTAGCATAATAATCAGAGGTATCTTGTTATGCTTTCAACCATTAAATAATGAATAATTATTTGTCTATTGAAAGGGAAAGTTCAATTATCAAGCTCAAAAAGTTAGTTTACGGGATGGCCTAGGCATGTTGTTATTTTTTTTAAATGGCTAGGTATAAGGATTTTTTTATTGGACGGAAAAGTTATGTTCATGAGTGTGAAAGATAGTTTGCGAAAAAATTGCTCAAATTAAAAAAATTTAAACTTCTTCTATTAAATCATGTGCATATCAACTTTTGTAGTTGGGAAGTACGATACACTCATAATCTATAGGAAAAATTGTTTTAAATAAGTCAACCTTTGCGTGATCTTCCCATTTTAAGTCTAACTTTTGATTATTCCTGATCATGTCCACTTTGTAGATTCATTAAGTTTAATTAGGTTAAATTAAAATGTCACCTAGAACTCTAGGTAAATGCCGGTTACGGGGTGATGTGTCAAGTGACTATTGCCTTTTTTTTTTGGAAAAATTGACAAGAGCGGTCCCAACTATGGCTGGTCCGCTATAAAAGGTCTCAACTATGGACTATTCCATAGCGAGGCCCAACTATTGCATGTGTTTGACACACGTGGTCCTTCCATGTTACTCACCTGGTAGAAACCATCACGTGATTGTTCTTGTTGCGTCACGTGTTTTGTTAATAAAACCCCCTATTCCCCTGTTCTTCCATTTTCTTCTTCTCCTTCTTTCTGCAATTTCTCACCTCTTTTCTCACCCTCAGTGATCACTTTCTCCTTCGATTCGAATTCCTTTACTGGATCTGCCATCGATGTCTTCACCTTCCTCCACTCCCTCAACTCCTCCTTCATTTCCAACACCGATCATCGAACTCCTTCTCACACCAATCAAAATCAAACCAAAATCGAATCTGCAATGAAAACTAGAGAGAAGGAACAAGGAGGCCGTCGAAGATTTTGTCAGCAATGAGAGAGAAGGAAGGGATGGATGACATGGCGTCGCGAGAAATACCGTCAGTGGTTCTCCTCGACGGTGTTTGACAGGGAGGAATTAATTTCTGATTTTACTAATCAAGATTCAAATTGAATGTTTTAGGAGGTTTTGGGGTTTCCTACCTTCACTTTCACATGAATATTTTCTTCTTCTCATTGAATTATAGGTTTTCTTCCCCGTTTTTAGTAACCATGAGATAAATATTTCAACAGTTGTTGTCATGTAGCACAGAGACAGAAATTTTAATAATTTCGAGTACCAACACATGGGGTAGAATTTTTCACCAATATCATTTTCTTGTAGCTTTTTTAAGTTCACAGTTTTTGTTTCTTTTTACCAGTTTCTTGAACTTTGATTTTTATGCCATAGTCACTCGGGAGAAAATAAGCTCCACATTGTTCGTGTAATTTTCGCCTTCTTTTTTCGCAGTTTCATGGCTAAATTTCCATCCAAGTGATTTGTGACACTTATCATGGGTCTATGACCTATGAATTGATATAGCACTTGATCAATATTGGCATTTGATTATGTAACTTGTTACTATCCAGTTTTGTTATCTTGAAGAATATAGAAATTTGAATATGTTTGGATTCGATTGTTGGAATATGCCTTTTCGTGTTTTGAGAGCTATTGCTAACAATCTAAATTTGCTTCGATGAATGATGATTGGTTTCATGATCATTCGTTATGGTTAAGGCTGATACAATTTTCCTGGTTAAGAGAGAAAGTGAGAAGGAAATTTGGCATAATATAGACAGTAGAAAAGTGCTTCTTTTACTAAAATGGGGTATCTAATCCAGTTGGAGGTTATATCAATTATGCCTTGAATGATGCAATTTGTCAATGGTGTTCTTATGTTATTGTTTTCATGCTTTTATTAGTCAAAGTGACGGGGGAGGAAGAAGGGAGGTCGGAGAATTAGGAGGAAGAAGAGGCAAAAACGAGGCAAAAATAATCATTTAAGAAAATTTAACTAGTAACACCGGTTCTTTGGTGAACAAGGACCACGTGTGTCAAACCGACATGCAATAGTTGGGCATGCTATGGAGAACCTGGTCATAGTTGGGACCTTTTATGACGAACCGGTCATAGTTGGAACCGCTCTTATCAATTTTTCTTTTTTTTGCTCTTTAACTTATTTTCCCTCTAAAACCTTATTCCCCTCTTCTCTCTCTTCTTATTCTTTTTCTTCTCTTTTCCTCTTTTTCCTCCATTTTTGTTGCTTTTGCAAAACATGTTCGCAATGAAGTAACTTCCTTATTTCCCCCTGTCCTCTCTCCTCCCTCTTTAGTATAGTTTACACTGCTCCTTCCGCTCTCTTCTCTTCTCATCAGACATGCATCATCATCATTCATCAATGAATCAAACATCATTTTCTTAAACTCCGACTTGCCTCAGAACAATTTTGATCTACCTCTAATCAAACTTCGACTTTTCCCAAAAGCCATAGCATTTTATAGCACGAATGAGAGCACAATTCTTCACTCATCCCTCACTCTTTATCATTCTTCATCTTTCTAATATGTAATCACTAAATCTGCCATTACAATTGCAATTCAGAGTCCAAAATTTTCTTAGATCCTTATTTAATCAATCTATATACACAATCGTACATCAAAAGAAAGTTAAAACAACAATCTCAAATCCATTATAGCAATGAAACCACCAAATCAAGCAATTATGATTTTTATGAAACCTATATGTAGTAGTATTATGCACCATTTGTGTCGTTTCTTTCTCTCACATCCTTGCTTTGATCTTCTTATCTCCTTCTTCCCTCTTCTCTCAACTTTCAGTTCCTTCTTATTCACCTGGTAATCTTTCAAATTTTATGTCTTTCTTTCTTATTAAAGTTTCTGGGTAAAAAAATTTACTTTCACTTCAATTTTTCATTTGATACCAAAACCCAATTCTAAAACCAACATTATAAGTTATGGGTTTCCTTTTTCCATTATTGATTTATTGTTGTTCCATTGTTGGATGTGATTGTGGTAGTCGTGATGTTGGTGGTTGTAATAGTGGTAGTGGTTGTTGCGGTGGGCAAGATGGTGGCCTGGCAGGGGGAACATTTGGGTTGTGGGAGGTGGAGACTGGAGATGGGAAGTGGAGTGAATAGGACAGTGAGAGCGAGTGGGAAAAGAGGAGGGAGAGAGAAGAGTAAAAGGGTGAGTAGAAGTTATGCTTGTGAGTCTGGGTAGGAGAGGGGTGAAGCCGTGAAGGAGGTGGTGATGGTGGTCCGGTGAGAGAGAATGGAGAAGATGAAGGGATGAAATAAAAGGAGGAGAGAGAGAAAGTATTTTTGTTTGGTGAGGTTTTTGGGTGGGTTTTGTAATTTAGGTGGTTTTCTGGGTGGGTATTTAGTTTTGGGTGGGTTTTGTGGTTGGTCGATAGGTTTAGCCCCCCGGAACGCAGAACGGAACCACAATAGACGGGCTATCTTTGTAATGAATGAAACGGAAGTTGGGTTTGAAGGAAGGGCGACCCAAGCCCCGAACATTCCGGAACAACACCATTAATTCTCTAGGCAAGTTTGGTTTCGCTAAGAGCATCGAAGTATGCCCTCGTTTCCCCGGTTGCCATGGGTCGAGTTCTTGACCGGTTGATGGTAAGGTCCACATCCGCTTGTGTGGCCATATTCCCAACTCGGCCTCGCGCGGGTATTTTGGTCCTCTTTCCCCTTCCCATGAGACTGTCATCCCCATTTGCTTGAGGGGCCTCGCCATTTTGGCACACATTAGTGCATTGGTGTTGCTCACCGCCATTAGGCGCGTCGCCATCAACTTCACCAACACCACCGTGCGAATCATCGGGAACAATGGAGCTGGATCGATCCATGGTCCGAAATTTCGAAGAATTATTCTTTCTTCTTCCTCGACTCCTACCTCTTTCCTTAGAAACCACTCTAGAAAAATCCTCATCAATGGGGGAAGATGAGTGGCATCTTGAATTTGTGGCACGTGGGCTGGCAGAAGCATGCCGTCCTCGTACATCACAAGGTGTTTGTTCACTTCCGGGTTGATAGTGGAGTCCAGCATTAAGGCCTTCACTTCCTGAAAATTTAGATTGTCGAAAAAACCCGTGGCTTGATTCAAGACCTCCGGTAGAAAGAGTTCCACAAACCCCGGAAATAATTCCGGGAGAAGTGGTCTCACTGTTCGGGAAAAGCGGACAGATGTCATGTCGGAGACAAACTGTACTCTGGGTGGGGATGGAGGTGAGGGAGGTGGCGAGAGAGCGGGCCAAGTCTCCGTTGGGCTCGGTGTTTCTTGGCTCATGGTGGGTTTTTTCTTGGGGGGGGGCGGGAGAGAGAATTTGAAGTTTGGTGGGGTTGGTTTTTTAACGTGAGTTAGGGTGGAAGGCGAGTGATATGGGAGTGGGGAGTTTTGGTGATGTGACCATCGCGAGTCCGGTTAGAAGGGAGGGAGAGAGAGGAGAAGTAGCTTGGCTAGAGTAGCCACGTTTCGCGAGATTAGGGGGGGAGGAAGTCTCCAAGATCTGATCAGGAAGATTTTGAAGTAACTCATCATTCCCAAGCACTGCAAAAGAGTTTAGAAGTTGCCCACTTTTGGGGAGCACACCTTTTCCCTCGCCACTCTTTCTCTTTCTTCTTTTCCTTCATTTCCTTCTTTATCTTTATTTTTCTTTTCCTCGAAACTTTGTTTCGCTTTCCCTAAGTCAACGTGTTTGGCCGTATCTGCGACAGGACACCCGAGGGTCCTTTTTTCTTTGGAGTCCATCGGGTTTTTGACACTCCCCTTTGCGTGCCACCAAAATTCACTCTACCACCCACCGTGCCATGGTGCTGGCCATACCCTTTCCTTGGGCCTTTAGCCTGAATCCATCCTTCATCACTCTCGGTCTCCCTGTGTTTTCCCGCCACCGACACTACCTCCGTGACGTCCCCCTCACCCACCACCACCTTAGTCTGCATGGAAGGGCAAAATTTCTTTTGATGACCCACAGTGCGACACTCCTGGCAGACCCACGGGTCCTCCACACAGGCGATGGTTTGGTTCGTTTTCCCCAACCATGCTCTCCTAGGGATACGATCCCCCTCCTTAACTAACACACACAGCGCAGCATACCTTCGTTTCTCACCCTCGAGCGAGTGTGAATCAATTTTTAGCGTTCTCCCCACTGCATTACCAATCTTCTCCAGAGCACTTTTTTGGAAAAATTCCATGGGTAACTCAGGGAGATGAAGCCAGATTGGGTAGTGATTAACATGGGATTGTGAGGATTTGAAACCGGGCTGCCAAGGTTGCAACCAGAGAAGGGAGCCTAGAATAAACCAGGGACCCCCGACAAAATCCTTGATTTTTCAGCAAGGGAGGGGCATTTAACGCTATAAAATCCCCTGCCCAACGCCATCAATTCCACTTGTCCTTTCCATTCCCAAATCTTACATAGTTCCTTTTTCAGGAACTCCTGAGAGAATGTTCTCCCTAGTACTTTACAAATAACAGCAGCCTCCCAAGGGCGAGATAGCAATTTGTATTCATCTTCTGAAAATGCTATAAAAATCTCATCCTCCTTTTTAAGAGGAGGTGGAGCAGTAGCAAACGGGAGGGGAGGAGATTCCAACGCAATAATTTCGAAATACTAGAAGGGGGATTTGGATTAAGGATGATTGAAGGGCGGATTTGAAAGATACCGAGGAGAGTCTAGTGTAAGAGGAGGAGGATCCGGGTCGAGCGAGATAAGAGCGAAGCCGACGGCGGGGGACTCGCGAGCCCGACCTTGAGCTTCAGGGGCCGTGGACAGGAGCAGGCTAGGGGAGGGGGGATTGTTTGCCTTGAGGGCGGTTTGGTGGGAGATTATTTTTGGAGTTTCTCTCTCATCACTCTCTCTCATCATTTTCCCTTTTTGGTTGAGCCGGGATAAGACGGCAGAGGTGGTTCGGGATATTTGGGGAGACTCGTGGCACCTTGTCGAGCCTTTAGGGTTCGTGGGAGGCATCCTCATCCTCTGGAAGTCTACTAACGTGGAATTTCAGGTGATTGGTGAGGGGCCTCAAGGAGTGTATGGCGTGGTGGAGGTATGTTCATCTAAAAAATCTTTTGTGTTTTCTTCTATTTATGCTAGCCCTAAGTTTTGTTTTCGTAAACTATTGTGGAATGAGTTAATGAATTTCGCTTCGAAGTTAAAAACGCCATGGTTAGTTTTAGGTGATTTCAATGAAATTAAATGTCAAAGTGAGAAGTTGGGGGGTAGGCCTCCTAATCGTAGGAGGATGGATCTATTTAATGCTACTATGGACTCATGCAACTTAATTGATCTTCGTTTCACCGGTCCAAAGTTCACTTGGACTAACAATAGGAAGAGGCATCCCATTTATGAAAGGCTTGACCGGGAGTGGGCTAATCCGGAGTGGGTTCAACTTTTTCCTAACGCAAGTATCTCCCACCTACCTAGGATTACCTCTGATCATTGCCCGATTCTTCTTAACTTAGATCATAAACCTTATTTTAGGGGAGTCAAACCTTTTAGGTTTGAACCTATGTGGTTGTTAGACGGAGGTTTCTTAAACCTAGTGAAGGAGTCGTGGCCAAGTCAGGATGGCCCTATTCAAATGACCTTGTCTGCTCTTCAAGAAGTGCTTAAGGAGTGGAACTTGAACACTTTTGGTAACATTTATCGTCGGAAAAAACAAAATATGGCCCGCCTAAGGGGCACCAAAGCCTACTTACAAATCCACCCCTATTCCCAATTCCATCAGGATCTAGAAATCCATCTTCAAAGTGAGCTTATAACTATTTTAGATCAGGAGGAGAGTTTGTGGAAAGCTAAGAGCAGGATGCAGAGGATAGGTGAGGGGGAGAGAAACACTAGGTTTTTTCACAGGAGTGTCCTCATTAAAAGACAATCGTCTAGGATCTTGTGCTTGAGGGATGATGTTGGGAATGAGGTGCATGACGTTGAGGGTTTAAAGGAGCTTATTAAACAGTTTTATAGAGAGCTTTATTCCTCTGGGCATGTATCGTGTGAGAGAATGGAGACGGGGGTTAATGAGGGTATTGATGTAAGCTTCTGTCCTTCCCCTAGTGAAATTAGAGACGCTTTGTTTAGCATGCAGCCCTTGAAAGCCCCTGGGCCTGATGGGTACCATCCTATCTTCTTTCAAAAATCTTGGAGCATAATTAGTCGGTCTATCTGCCAAAACATTCAGGGGTGGTTTGCTAGTCAAAGTATCCCTGAGGATCTCTGCCATGCCCTCATATGTCTTATTCCTAAGCAAAATAACCCTGAAACTATTAAGCAATTTCGTCCCATTAGTTTGTGCAACACCTTGTACAAGCTTGTCACCAAAATCATTGTCAATAGGCTCAAACCCCTCATCCCTGAGTGGATCTCCCCAAATCAAAACAGTTTCATCAAGGGAAGGGGTCCGGAAATTAATCTTGTGGTTGCATCGGAGGTGCTTCACTCGATGAATAAGAAAAAAGGCAAATGGGGGTGGTTTGCCTTAAAGATTGACTTGGAGAAAGCGTATGACCGAATTGAGTGGTCATTTGTTAGGGATTGTCTGCACTTCCATGGCCTCGACTATGCATCCATAACCTTGATTATGGACTGTATCTCTAAAGCCTCCTCTTCCGTCCTGGTTAATGGTCGCAAAACTGAGAAATTTCACCACTCGCGGGGTCTCCGCCAGGGTGATCCCATGTCCCCTTATATCTTTAACATATGTCTTGAAGCTTTGTCTAGAATGATTCATGAGGCTTGTGAGAAAGAAGTTTGGATTCCCTTTGGTGTTGGTCGTAAAAAATTCCCGATATCACATCTGATGTTTGCTGATGATCTTATCCTCTTTGGGCGGGTTGACGAATCCACAGCCTTTAGTGTTAGAGATGTTTTGACCCAGTTTAGTGGTATGTCTGGCCAAAAGATAAACGAGGCTAAAAGTAAGTTGATCTTTTCGCCTAACACCTCTCAGGCGATGCGGGACCTGCTACAGGAAACGCTGAATGTGAAGGAGAGTCCTTCTCTAGGCACGTATTTGGGCCTCCCAATATCACACAAAAGACCTTCTAGATCCCAGGTCCAGTTTGTGGTGGATAAGGTTCGAGCTAGGTTAGCTAAGTGGAAAACAAGTTATCTGTCTAAAGCAGGAAGGCTTTGTCTAATTCAATCCACCTTGTCCACTATTCCAGCCTACTATATGCAATCCACGACTCTTCCGGTTCAAACATTAAAAGATCTTGACCAAATATGTAATAACTTTCTCTGGGGAGAAGTGGATCCAAACAAACACAAGCTCCACTTAGTTAGTCGCGAGACCACTTGTCTCCCTCGGGATCAGGGAGGGTTGGGGATTAGGAGGCAATACTTCATGAATAGAGCGTTTATGGCTAAGTTAGGGTGGCGCATGTCTCAGGGTCAACCTAATCTAGCCCAGGATTGCATTCACTCCAAATACTTTCATAAATCACATGTTACTAAGTTCAAAAATGGCTCTAATACATGGAAGAATATTGGCAAGGGCTTGGACCTTATTCGGGATCATTGCCATTGGAACCTTGGAGATGGTCAAACCATCCGTTTTTGGGAGGATGATTGGCTGAACATAGGACCTCTTAGAAGCCTCGTTCAGGGGCCCCTCCATATTAGGGAGGTGGGTTTACGTGTCGCGGACTTAATCGTGGCAGGGGCATGGGATTTCTCATGCTTATCGGATACATTACCTCAGCCGATTAAGGATCGCATTGAAAGTATTCCTATTCCTTTTCCTGGCTCTCGCAAAGATCTGCTTATTCCAAAATTTTCAAATCACAAGGGGTTTTCCGTTTCTCTTGCTTACCTTGCCCAAGTCCCGCAGACTATTGAAAAGGTGGATCTATCGTGGGTATGGAAAGGAAGTATGGAACCCAAGCTGAAATTTTTCTTTTGGCTTGTGTGGCATGACCGTATCCCCCATCGTAAACTCCTCTTCCATAGAAAGGTCCTACAAACGGCGGTATGCCCTAGATGTCATGGGAGTAGTGAGGATTCGAGCCATGTATTGCTCGAGTGTCCTATATCGCAGACCATCTGGAATCTTATGGGCCTGCCCGTTTCTTCCCTCTCCCCCCGTGAGTTAATACCGTGGATTCGAAGTAACCTGGAGTTGGACTATGTTTTTAGGGGGCTACCTTGGGGAATCATCTTCCCGTATCTTTGTCACGAGATCTGGAAAGACCGCAATGCTCATGTTTTTAAAAGCCATCCAATCCCTCCTCCTATGCTGACTCTTTACCATGCTTGTGGTCGTGCAAGGGAGTATATGCGTTCTATCCCCCCGCATGCTCTCCCCCATCCTCCTTTCTCCCCTAGGAGTTCTGTGAGCATCCCCGTGGCTAATGGCTTGTTCATTTTTGTGGATGCCTCTTTTGTTAGTGTGTTAGTCCCATGTGGCATTGGTGGAGTTGTGATGGATCATTCAGGTGCGTGGCTTATGGGATTTCAACGTAAGGGATATGCTGTCGATTCCCTTGCTGCAGAAATGATGGGGATTAGTGCTGCTGCTCGTGTGGCGGACCAATATCAGTTTCACCAAGCCACTATTTTTTCAGATTGCAGGAATGCAATAGATCTTCTCCAACAACGCTCCATACCCGATATGTACTCTAATATAATTTTGTCATGCAGGCAACAATTGGATGACATGCCCCTCCTGAAGATTATGTATTGCGGCCGAGGTGATAACAAGAATGCAGATGCTATGGCTAAAGCTTGTAGGACGTCTACTCTGGATTGTAATATAACTAGGATGTTTCCCTATCCCCCTAGTTATTGTATGAACGTTTAATCATGTTGTAACGAATCTTTATGTTTTATTCAAGTTCTTATTCACCAAAAAAAAAAAAAAAAAAAAAGATAGGTTTAGCCCTGTTCTTTTGGACTTATTTTCAGCAAAAATAAGTAAAAATAAGTTCAGTTCAGCAAAAATAAGTTCTGTTTAGCCAAAATAAAATAAGTTCAGTTCAGTTCAACCAAAATAAGTTCAAAAGAACACGGCCTTAGTAGAAGTCAAACTTGCAACTACCTTTTGATGACTAGTTAATTCCGTAAAGAGTAATCTAACCTAGTTAAAGTTAACTAAGCTACAAAGTGAACTTGTTCAGGAATAATCAAAAGGTAGACTTAAAACGGAACGACCACGCAAAGGTTGACTTATTTAATATAATTTTTCCTAATCTATAAATAATAATGTTATTAGATCAGATTAGATTATAATATGTATTGATATCTAAAATTTCATATTATGTCCCTTGTTTTGACTAAGTGGAAGATCTAAGTACCTTAACATAATAAAATAAAGGAAAATTTGTTAGAAAAACCGTATAAAATGTCCACTTTGAGAAAAACAACCTTATAAAAATTTTCTTGAGACTTAGGCTATGTTCAGTTCACCTTATTTTTGCTTATTTCAGATCAGACCAGATCAGATCAGAAAAAATAAGTTCTGATCAGATCAGATCAGATCAGATAAGTTCTGATCAGATCAGATAAATTTAGATTATGCTTATATTTAAAAACTTATTATTATTATTATTATTATTATTATTATTATTATTATTATTATTATTATTATTATTATTATTATTATTATTATTATTAGTATTACTATGCTATTATTGTTATTGTAATAATTATTAGTATTATTGTTGTTGTTGTTGTTGTTGTTATTATTATTATTATTATTATTATTATTATTATTTTTATTACTTTATACAATTACTATTACTATTAATATTACTATTTACTAGTACATTTGTTCAAAAAGATTAATATTATTGTCGTTGTTGTACTTATTAATTATTAATATTGATAATTATTATTAATGTCGTTGCTATTATTATATATGTCATTGATATCACTATTTGAAGCTATTTGTGTTCAAGAAGAAGAATGTTCTTTTGACATTCTTTTTTATATTTATTCTAATTAATAATTTTGATATGTGATGTTCTTTTTGATGTTGTACATGTAACGAACATGACAATAGTATATGATGTTTATTTTTTAAAACAATTTTGGTAGAATAATATAAATTATATATTACTAGTTTATATAAAACATGAGTAGCATGGGATAACCTAATGGTGTTGTCATCACGTTCAAAATTTCCCCTACAAAGGATATCAACTTATCCTTAAAAACAAAGTTTATATAGAACAAGACAACGATATAAGAAGAATATTTAACCATTTTGTTCAAGATCATATGTATATATATATATATATAATAAAAAAGAACAATATTATGTTGTTAGTTAAATCCAAACATGTCATCAATATAAAATAAACATCTATCTTATATTTTTAAAATGTGTTCTTTAAATAGATCTCGTATGCTCTTTCAGTATATGTTCTTTTTCTAATATCATTATATGTTCTTTTCATTACTACCTAAACTCTTATTATTAAAGGACCTTGAACATGAGAGTTCTTTTATTTTTAATTTTTTTGGGCCCCTTTCAGGAATCCCGTGGTAAGATGAATTTTTCTCCGGGTCGCCCTCGCACGGGGTCACTCACTTAAAGACCCAACAAGCCCCAACCCCCCTCCCCCACCCACAACAATATTGAAATATATGCTTCCACTAAGATTTGAACCTTGGTCTCCCATGTGGGAGGTAAAAAGCCATACCATTGGACCCAAGAGTCCTTAGTCTTTTATTTTTAATTGTATGTTCATATACTAATGTGCTCTTTAAAAAAAAAAAAACATAATTATGCTATAATAATAATAATAATAATAATAATAATAATAATAATAATAATAATAATAATAATAATAATAATAATAATAATAATAATAATTATTATTATTATTATTATTATTATTGTTATTGTTATTATTGTTATTATTATTCTAATATTATTTATATTATTATTATTATAAAATTATTATTATTATTATTATTATTATTGAAAGATGTGCATAGTAATAAAATGATAGTAATAGTAATACTAGTAATGAAATACAAAGTAATAATAATATTAGTAATAATATGTTTTTTAAAAGATAAGTTCAGATCTGATCAGATCTGATCAGCTCAGATCAGAAAAAATAAGTTCAGATCAGTTTAGATCAGAAAATTTCAGGTGAACTAAACATAGCCTTATAACCTTTAACTTTATTTTTTTGCCAAATGAAACATCGGGCTTCTTTCCCACCGTTGACCGTCACTTTCCGACATTGACCTACCTTTTTCCTCTTTTTCTCCCCTATTTGCAAAATTAGAAAAAAAATTAACTTTATAACTTAGATATAAGTCATGTCTAATCCTATACATCTATACTGAGATATTTTAATTGTAACTTTTTTATGTTCTTTTTGTTTGGAGTGCTTTTGGGTCATAATTTTTTTCTTGTAAACTAATTAAAGAGGCAAGTAGATATTTTTATTTTTATTTTTTAGATGATCAAATAATTAGAAAACATAATAATTAGTTGCCTAATTACTATTGATATATATTTTTCAAATGTAATTTTGAATTTGGAAAAGGTATATTAGAGATTGAATGAGAGAGCTTCATTGAGATTTTAAAGGTCCTTCACTCACCCAACTTTTGGAAAATAATATAGAAAACAGATAAAAAAAGGTCACTTTTATATATCAATGTCTTATTTAGGACAAAGTTAATTCCGTTGTACAATAAAAGATTGTACATAATTCGTCTCATGCAAGAACCTATAAAAAGGCATTGTGAATTTAAAGGTTGTTCAATTTCCCCGTCAAGTGGATGAAGATAATAAGATTGATTGCTCCACTTACCACTATCTACCAATGCATTATAGCAAATAAAAGAGGGTGTCATTACGTGCATGATAACATACTTGCTTATTGAATACTACTATCTTTGAAGATTTTATCGGTCAAACAAGCGAAATAAAGCTTACATTACAATCATACAGCTAGTAAGCGAAGCTACTGCATTATTGAAGGACAATGACTTTTTTTTTTTTTGTTTTTGATATGTAAGGGAAAGTTAGGATACCATACTCTTAAGAGAAAACCCTAACGAATCAAGAAGAATAACTTTTATTTATAATAATGACTTGCTCCTATGTTTTAATGAGAACCCTCTTATGGTGAGAATCACTAAAAATGAGCAAAAACTTCATAAAATGAGCAAATTTTTTTTTAAAAAGAGCAAAAGTATAACATGAGTAGAAAATATTAAATGAGTAAAAACGTAAAATGAACAAAAATGTAAAATAAGAAAATGTAAAATAAGCATAAAAAGTTAGATGAGCAAAAACCTAAAATGAAAACATAAATTGAGGAAAAACGTTGTGAAATGAGCAAAAACATAAAAGAAGCAAAACATAAGATAAGCGAAAAGTTGTGGAATGAGCAAAATCTTCATAAAATGGGGAAAAATGAGAGGTTCTCACGGTTCTCACCATAAGGGTGGTTCTCATATGTATATATATATTAAAAATGCAAAATGGGCCTCAACACCACTAATAGCGCGGGTGCACCCAACAACACCAATTGTGACTAGTAGCCAAAACACCATAATCTGTTAGCCTGGGTGCATCGAGTGTCAAAAATGACGCCAGTAGTCACTTTTCTTGCCGGCAGTGTGGAACCCGTAATAGTGTTCTTTTCGATTTTCCCCTTTTTTCTTTCATTTATCATATTTTTTCCTTAATTAGAAGTCTAAGTCATGTGAGCATGTGTCTAGAAAAATTAGCTTCGGTCACATCTATGACACTCGCTGCACCAAGGCCAATTGTTTGCAGCGTTTTAGCTACTAGTGAAAGTTGGTGGGGCTGGGTGCACCCCCGCCATAGTGGTTGTGGTGTTAAGGCCAATTTTACCTATTAAAAATGTATTATAAAGGGAGTCTATTTCTTATATAATAATCTTTCTTATTAGATGGGTCCCAACATAATTATCTTTGTCATAAATATATATTATTAAATATGTGGGCAAGATTTATATCCCTCTGAAGGTTAGCTCTAATATATCTATCCACCAATCCACTACACTCTTAATTTTTTTTATGAAGACTAGTCTCATATGCACGCTATGCGTGTGAAGTTATTATCACAAGTTAGATAAATTGAGTACGTAAATCCCTTCAAAAAAAAGATTGTGAGTAACTACATGACTACATCTAGTAACAATTTGTAAAAAAAAATTGTTTACAAAATTTTGTCGAAATTACTCCGATCTCCTGATTAATTATGTTTAAAGTGTATACAACATGTTTATCAAGCCAAACTTATTAAATTACTGATCTAATAGTGTTAAGTGGTGTTGGTTATTTTTTTTGCCTTATTTATTTATTTTAAAAATAAAAGGAGTTTCTTTCTTTTATTTATTTTTCTAATTTTTTTTGTTTAAATAAATGAGTTACTTTTTCTAATTTTTTCCTTTTTCTTATTTGTGGATGTCCCCCACCTCTTCCAACCCAATAGACTCCCTCCGTTTTTTAATGGTTACACTTCATTTTGGGGGAGAACCAAGGAAATAGTGCAAAAAACAAGGAGGAAGTACAAAAAGTGAATGTTTGGTTATGTGAAATGTAAAAGAAGCAATATAATAATACAGGAGCTTAACTTAACTATCTTTTCTGTAATTTATCTTACCATATTTTGAGAATGAGGGAGTGGAAGAATAATAAGCCCTTTCATCTTCCACCCACATGTTGTGGGTTCGATTCTCATTAGGGGGGTTTGGGGGGCTTTGGGGTAGGTTGTATTTAGGTGCCCTGTGAGACGGCGTTAATATAATTTATCTTACCATTTTTAAAAAAAAATATAATAATACAGGAGAGAAAAAAGTGGGGTAGGTGGGAATTTTTTTTTTGATTAATATAGTGGGAGGTGGGATATATATAGGAGGTATAATAATAGAAAAAGTTTATGTTGATAGTTACCTTATAAGGAAAGAGGATAAGTGTAACAATTAAAAAAATGGGCTAAAGAGCAAAGTGTAACAATTAAAAGAAAACGGAGGTAGTATATATATATAGAGAGATTAATGATGATATTGTACACACCGAAATTTTGTCATATTTAGGTGTTTCATATCGTTGAATATCTTTAGATATGTTAAAATATTATCAAAAAATTTATAAGATAATTATGTTATTTATGTTATATTCCAAACTACTTTACCGCTGTAAATTAAATATGGGTTGGAGAAGGTTCGATGTAATAAGCCACAAACGACCCTATCTCCTCGCTACTACCAAATTGTAGGCAAGGTATCATGTAGGAGAATGGAATCAAGAGATTTTCGGAAATTGTAACCCTAATCAAATTCAATAATTTTTTTTTTCTGCATGTTTTATGTTTATATCTATATTATTGAGCATATTTGAATATTTTGTGGTTCACATGTACTATTAAATATTAATGGAAACTAGTCTTGAGATTCAATGATGCAAAATTGCGAATGCACATTATGAATAATATGACTAATTAACTCCTTTTTCTGACATCTTTCTAGTTTCTACACTTGATGACATTAACTTTCATGAACTACTAAATCATAACACACAAAATACATACCCCAATGCATTACCCAAGCTAAAAAATTAGTACATCTTTAAAGAAGAAACCAAATTTAAGAAGGTGTGCAAAATTATTTACAAGACAAACCATTCATCTTAGATAGCTAAAAGCAATATGAAGTCCATTAATTATTTTAATCATATTGTCTAAATCCCATATGTTAGGTGCTTTAATTTAAATTAGTCTAATAACTTTATGAAATAGTAGAATATATTCGTAATTGAAATTATCGGTAAATATTTTTTAAGGCTCACTTTTATAATTAACACATAACCTCCAATAAGTTCAAGACCTTTACAAGTCTTGATCTTGCAATATAATTAAAGAATCAACATTAAAGATTTATCCATTGATCAAATGAAATCTTATATATGGTTATTTTCTCAAAATCAATACTTATATTAAATGCCAATATAACTTTGCAAGAAGTAAAATCTATATGATTAAGATATAATTCTGTAATAGTTTTAATTTACTATTACACTGAGACCACAACTAGTTTTCTATACACCTGATTATTGGGTCGAATCGGGGTCGGTGCGGGCCGGAAGCGGTTCGATTATGAAAGGGTTACTTCATAAAGGGTCAAAGCAGATCGGGCCAAAGTGAGTGGCAGGTCGATAATGGACGGATCGATAAACGGACAAGAAAAAAGGTAAACGAAAAGAGACAAAAGTGTGTACAACCTAATACGAATCCGTATATGTGACAACATGACATGTTTTTGCCTTGAGTTATATATAGTAGAATGATGATGTTTTTGCTTAGATTTGAAGATTATTTAGTACTCCCTCCGTTTCTTTTAAACTACACACTTTCCTTTTGATCCGTTTTTTTTTAATCTAAACATTGTTAATTTTTCTATTTTTGGTTTAGTAAAATTAGTTCTAGACGTCCCATCTATTTTCTCATCTTTTTTCCACCTATGTCATCCACTTTTTAATATTTTAACCCACTTTTTAGTTTTCTCTCCACCTTTTCAATTTATCTCTCATACTTTTGTACTTTCTCCTTAGTTCTCCCCCAAAGTGAAGTGAGTAAACTAAAAAGAAACGGAGGAAGTATCATTAAGTGTATCCTAAGGACTTCAAGAGCTTATAATAATTTCTTGAGATTTTGGTATTATTTTTGTGCATGTGGTATTAGTACATATACTAAGTTTGGCCCCTCTAATAAAAAAATATTGGCTTTGCCATTATTTCTAATGACATGAGATAGTTATATAAGTTCCTACATGTGAGATTTTGTTACACGTGTGTAACATATTACTCTTAATTGTGTATTATACCTAAGATGCACTCTTAATTGTGTGGCACATCAATTTTTACCAAACATTGCCTTAGAAAATGTAAGAAAAAAGTGAGTAATAATTCTTGAAATTCTTACACCCCACCTTCAACTTTATGCAGCAACGTGTTTATAAAAAAAAAAAAAAAACTTTATGCAGCAACGTAGTACTCTCACGCTACAACTTCACTTTAAAACAAAAGTCCAAGCTCGATAAAAAGAAGAAAAAAAAAGCTCCAAACTAATACAATATATTCTTTTCCCAAACTTATGTAAGATAATAAGACATTTAATTACCACTTCAATGAGACACCAACACAACTAAAAATAACAATGCAACCAAAATCGAGTACTCGACCGATTAAGTAAACTATAAGTCACCTGAAAAAAAAAGAGAACTATAAGTGCAGAAGATAAAGACGAGTCTGTCAAAAAATTAAATAAAAAAAATAAAGACGAGAACAATTGTCTCTCTCGATAAAGCATGACTAAAAAGCAGGGGATGTTAATTGCATACAACAATTAATCATATAAAGCAACACATAATTGGAGTTTCCACCATAAAGACGTCATTAGATCAAACATGTTTTGGTCAAAGTTCTTACCTAAAGTATCTTCGCTAGCGCGCATCAATTTAGGCATTGTCCGACACTACTCTATTAGATAGAGGCCGGATAGAGCTTAGACAAGATCAAAACACTACTTAAAATTCTTTTAAAAAAAAAAATTTAAATTGGAAAGCTTACGTTATATTAATCCTATTATAGGCTTACAATTGCTAAGAGATAAATACAAGAATTAATCTAACGTTAGAAGATAATTACAAATAAATAGATATATCTAAATGATAACAACTAGATGTATGCAAACACTAACAACTAGGTATTTACGGAACGACCTAGACTAACTCTAGCTATCCTTAACATGCTCCCGCATGATGTGGACGGCCAAAGGTAAAGTCCAATCTTCAAAGATGAGTATGTGATAGCCGCTTGATCGGTGATAATGGAATGATGTTGACAAGCTTGTTTAATGAAGCAGCGGCAATGGAGGCAGTGGCCATTGGAGAGAAGAGCCTTTTCTTAAGGAGATTAAAAGGTGGAAAGGAAGTGTGGACATGGATCAACCATATGAATTATGCCATAGGAGATTGTTGCATGCAGTAGAAAGGGGGTGCAACGTTGGCGATAATTTATTTATTTAATTTGAAAATCAAGGAGTATACATAGAATAAAAACAAGGTGAGACTGAAAAAGAGATAAGAGTAAGTAAAAGAGATCAAAGTGTTGCACTTAAAATGAAACATAGAAAGTATATTGTTCAATCAGATCCATTTGTTTTAGCTTCAGAAAACCAAGGCTTCAAGATCACCTACACTCATGAGCTTGATGATAATACTTGAGTGGGTGATCAAGTATATTGGACTGGGAATTCCAAGGGGGAGGCCTCTCGATAAATCAAGGCAACTATGCAACTAAGAGCTCAGCTATGTTCACCTTATTTTCACTCTTTATCGAAAAAATAAATCCGGGATAAAGTCAAATTAATAAAAATAAGTTGAATATAACAAATCCTAAATAATTAATTAGGCGAGATGAAGAGAATGAAATGACACTTAACAAAGGAGCTACGATGTTTTTTTCTTTGCGGGGATCGGTGAATAATTCTTGACATTTGCTTTTTGGGTCAAAAGCGGGTCGGATCATAAAAGGATCGACTCATAAAGGGTCATAGCGGGTTGAGTCAATACTAGACACGGGCCTATAGCGGGCTGGTCGATAAACATACAAGAAAAATAGTGAACGGAGAGAGAGACAAAAGTGAGTATAGTTGAATACCAATCCGTACATATAATTCTTTTTACAATACCTATTTTATTTTTGAAAGTTATTGGGATATTCTATATGACCATATCTATTAAATCCCTCGTCCAATAAAAAAACCCTATACAATTAACCCTAATCCTTTAGCATTGGGTTACCCTTTCCAATAACTAGGTCTACCCATGATCTTGTTTTATATGCTCATGTGGGATCTTGATGCATGGATTCGTCTTAATATGTACTTTCATAATATTAACTTTTTATATTTTTTTTATTAATATGCAATTGAAGATATCGAAGATCAAAGATACGTATTGGAAACTATGCAAAAGAAAACAGGAATAATATTATGGGACGGAGGGAGTATTATTTTTGAGCAACCCAAAACCTGTCCCAAAAAAAAATCTGGCCAAAAGTTTTGCCCAAGCTCGAACTTTTTCGGGTCGGGTCGACCTTGATCCGCTCTACTTTTTTTTGGATATTATTTTATTTTTTAATGCCTGCTTCCTACCTCAAGTGTTTGATGGTTGGTCATTTGTATTTGAGCTTTGACAACTTTGATAAATATAAAAGGACCTGAAAATTATATAAAAAAAAAGTAATTTTTTTATATTTTCATTTTTTAGTAATTCTTGGATAAATTACAAATTGGGTTATTATAATACTTGAATAAGTTAAAGTTATTGAATTGCCATTGAGAATTGAGATTAATTGGGTTTGAGTGAATGAATGAATATTAGTTAGTAGGTAGTATTGCTGGTCCTAATCACGACAATGATGTATATAGTTTAGTCACATTTCTTGAGAGACATCTTTTAGCTCGAGTTAGGGACAATGATGTATTAGGACGCTTTCAAAGTATGAAAACTTGTAGAATTACTTTTATATTTTTTTCTATGAAGTTATTCCGTAGTTATCTGTTGTAAACTTTTAATTCCTTACTTGAATTGATGTATTTTTTTAATCAATTTAATTTGGTCCTTTTTTTGTTTAATGACTCATCGATGTCGAATCCACATTGGTGAAATCCTTGATCCGCCATTGATAATGAGCAAGTGTAAAGTCAAAAAATTAGAGCAAAAGCTCGTTTATGAAATTAAAAAACAAGTTGAACACAATCCGAAGTTGAACATGTGTAATGTATAGTTCTTGAATGAACTGAGCTTGAACAGATTGTGAGCTCAATGGAGAGCTCAAACTCGACTCAGTTAAATGAATTTGAGCATAAAAGGGTAGTACTTGACTCAATTCGGGTATGATTACGTACATTCTCAAGTCTATATGCATGTAAGGAGACAAAGGCCCAAATCTCTTAGTCTCACTCCAATATTAGGGCATATAATGATCGTCCAATTACATCTTTCTTACGGGGTATCATAAGTGTAGCTTCATAATAGTATAATACATATGTACCACTTCTTTGATCTATCAAAAAAAAACTTTCACAAGTCAGTGCTGAACAATAATGGACTACCATAATTATTACTAATCACTTAGTTGTGGTTGTGTCTAGTTAGTACTAGCTCATGTTGCGATGGCATCAGCAATTTTACTATCATGGAAAAACTAGGATACTTCAAAGTGCTACCTACATGTACATACATATATGCGGAGAATCGACAAGCTGCTAGATATATAATATCTCCACTAGGAACACTTGCATAATTAGGTTTGAAACGAATAGTTAAATCATGATCAACGTTGAATAATATGTTTTTTGAAGTAATTAAAATATGTTGGAGGCTTGCAGCTATATATTGAGAGGGGAACAAATTGCAAAGGGGAATAGAGAATAGTTAGTGCGTTCGTGCTAGAATTCCAATGTGAATCGTCAATTTAGTGGAATCCCACCATACATATATTATTGGGGCTTACTATTTGATTATGCCGTGAAAAAAAAAAAATTCAATCCTCTTTATTTATTTTATTTGTTATAAAAGTTGTGGCATTCAAGATTAAATTAAAATGAAATTCCAAAAATTTCCCTATTTTTACCTTTATATTATCCTGATTGTTAATAGAGGAAGATGTACCATATGTTTTCCAGAGGAAATCATAAAAATAGTTTGAAGAAAGTAAAAAGAAAAAACTATTAACAAGTATGTATTTTTGTTAATTAGGATGGATTCAGGGGTAGATGCTAAAAATTGCATAAAACTATTTTTCTAACATCAAAATTCAAGATCTTATGCATAGATTAATATGAATCAATAAGCAACTATCTGAATCGTGAATTGCCAAAGTGCTTTGAGTGCTTCCAGACCAAGAACAAGATCTAGGACTTTCGATGTTAGAACAACGGAGGAAGAAACAAAAATTTCTCTTTAATGTGAGGAGCCAACCAAGAGTAAAGATTAGGATAAAATTTCTGATTCGTTATGTTTCCTTAAATATTATCCCCTAGTAAATATAACCAATTAGATATATTGGAAGAGATATTAATATAACATACTCTCAGTGGTGGAGCCACGTAGTAACAAGGGGTAGCACGAGCTACCCTTGGCTTTTTTAAAAAAAATTGATTTTTTTCTCACTCTTAAAAAAAAAAAAAAGCCATGTGATGCAGATCGGTAACCTAATCGTTTCTCAACTTCTTTCCCCTTTTCTCAATTTAGTGTAATGTATAGTTCTTGAATTGTTAGTGGATCATAATTTCTGAGTTATTTATTTAACAATCTGGGAATAAGAAAATACTAGTTAAATTAATTGGGAATTTTTAGCGTTATATGTATTAGTGTTTTTATAATCTTGAAGAGAAAACGAGAGGGATATCTCAAACTTTTTTCCAGATCATTGCATGAATTTCAAGAATCTTTTCCACAATAATGTTAACCTACAGATTGAAATTTGTTAGAAGAGATCCCCCAAAAAGTAAAACTAATCAAAAACTTCCTTTTTCTCTCTCACACATTTCCTCTCGCCCTCAAACCCTACAAACGATCGCCGCATGACTCCCCTAACCCTAGTTGGCTCGATTGCCGCGTGAGCCACCTCGGGCTACTCACGTCGGCAATCGAGCCCACCAAATCCCTTTTTCGTTCTTTTGTTACGCCATTTGCTTCTTTAGACGTTCGGGTGTTCGCCGCGCCCGATGTCACCGGTATCTAGTGTTTTCCCCCACCCCCGCCGTCGGTTTTGGCTTTGTTGGTTGTCCTCCCTTCCCCACTCGTTTCGTGCGTTGGTTGTGTGTTGAGGTTGTCCACCTCCCTTGTTAATCGGGCCTCCCTTCCCCTCCCCTGTTTCTTTTGTCGGGCCCACCCCCCTCCCCTTTGTCACTAGTTGGGCATCCCCTTCCCCTCCCCCGTGCGGTTTGTAGGGCTTCCCTTTCCCCTCCCCTGTCCGGTTCGTCGGTCATGAATTTAGGTATTCGGGTTTCCCCTTCCCTTCCCCCCCTAGTTGGGCTTCCCTTCCCCCTCCCCCATGTTAGTCTTGGTAAGTTGGTGTTTCTCTTAGTGTGGGTGGTAAGTTGCTTGCTTCGTTGCAGTAAGTTGTTTATTTTGCCTTGTTAAGGCGGTTCGTGGTTTGTTATGGCAATCCAAAAATGTTTACCGATTGATTAAGGGATGGAGGTTTCTTATTGTCGTTGTAGAATTTCCATCTTTGATGCAGGAACGGGTGAATCAAGAGGATGTGAAGTATAAGTGTGGTCGAGGCGGTGCTCGATGTTCATGGTTGGACCTAGTGTTTTCTGGTTTTCAAAATCAGAGGTGTGTTTGAGAGCTCACCATGTTTAGCTCTCTTTTTCGCTCAGCAATGATTTTCATAGTCTTTGCCTTGAAAAATTTAAATCTGCAGGCGGCACCCCAATTTCATCTGGTGGATTTCAGCACGCCCAATTTCTCCTACCTTATGGAGAAACATGACATACTCTCGACAGAGAGTTCTGAGTCACTTAGGAACGTGACTCTTCATCAGATCATGAGCCAAGAATCCCAAGCGTCAAAAGTTTGCTGGGATTGCTCATGCGGCGAGATGCAAATCTTGCCTTTGGTTGTTCGTTGTCCGGATCGTGAACGACACTCGCTTCTCCTGCCACTTTCATCAGTCATCAGGTTTTTGGCTCCACCAGCACAATCATCGACCAACGACGCCCTCCTTAATAGGTGGCTTTCTATCGGTTTTACTTGTTTTTGTGTTTTAGGGCATGTAAGAGCTCATAAAGCTCATTTAGGTTTCCTTTGCTTATGTTTGGTTGTATTAGCAATAGAATGTACTTTGTTGTTTAATTAATGCACGTTTTTCCAATGTAAAAAAAATAAAATAAAATAAAACTAATCGGCATAATTCTAACAAACTTAAAACGACTACTTCTGTAAAGAGACAACATCAATTCAACACATCACATCATATTCTCTCTCACTCATCCCTTCTCTAACTTTATTCTAGTTCGTTCTACTCAACAAACAAATTATGGATTCATTCCATAAGCTGTATATATATTGTACTAGAAACCCACGAATCTTTACTAACTTGACTACTTTTGTACTCTCAATCGTTCAAGATAAACAACCATTCTTAACATTATGTTCCTCTTTGCTTTTCTTATCTTATAGCATATAGACGTTGAGTATCATACCCCTCAAACCAACTAATTAGGCTCTGTAAAATTCGTCCAAAACAATAAGCACATACTTTCTAGTTATGTTGGAATGGTAAGAGCAAAAAAAAAGCTTTCTTGTTTCAAATTACTCCACCATATAGGGAAGTTTCATTACTTGCTACACTTTCTTTTTGGTAACTAAACTCTCCTATCCTCTCCCCTCACATGGGTTCTTTTCTTTTCTCTCTCCTCTCTCTTTCCAAAAATTCAGTGAATTGAGAAGTGTAGCAAGTAAAATGAAACGGAGGAAGTAGTAGTTTTTTGTTTACTTTGAGTTTGCAATGTGGTGAGTAGTAGTTTGTTATTTTTATTTTTTTTATCTGTGGTATATAGTTCTAATTGGGGGCTTGATAAGGATCTGAGTTTTAGGATTTAAAGAGAAGGGAGGAAGAAGAGGGTAGGGTCTATAAAACTAGATAGGATAACAAAAGAAAACCTGAAAAGATATATATACAAACTGAAAGATATACAACAACAAAGGTAGGAGCAGAGTTAGAATAAAAGACGTCAAATTCCTAGAAAACCCATGCAATAAGGTTACTAATTATCTCTATCTCTATTTGATAAGGGAAGAGGGAGGGGACATATTATTATATAAACTCGTTTTCTTAGTATTAATTCTCTTGTTGTTGAAGGGGATAATTTGGTGGTTATTAATTCTATTCGGCATTGTTGGAAGGTTCCTTGGGATATTAGCACTTTGATTATGGATACGGCGGAGGAACTCAAAAAGTTTCAAGCAGTTTATGTTAATCATTGCTTTCGGGAAGCTAATCAAGCGGCGGATTTATGGCTCATAGGGGTCATGACGATGCTCCTTCGTTATTGTGTTGGTTTTCTTATTCCAATTTATTGTTTTTCTAATACCATCATCCGAAAAGATGTTGTAGGCTGGTCCTATTTTAGGGGCCAAGCCTAGTTTGTTTCTCCTTAACAAAATAAATTACAATTACAGCCATATATAAAATACAACATTATTGAACTTCAATAATCATTTTTTTAATAAAAAAGAAAAAATGTTTACTCTCCACCGTAATGCACTTTCTCTCGGCAGTTGCACTATCTAACACTAACACTCAAACTGCTTTCTGAATTCTGATTTCTTCCTTTCTATATGCTTTCGCGTGCATATAAGACTAGCACTTCCTCCGTTCTTTATTAATTGCAATATTTTGACTTTTCTACTATTCACAATTCACACTTTGATGGTATATAATGATCTATACACAAATATAAACATAGTCATATGAGATATTATTTGATTCGTCTCAAAGTGTAGTTTTTAAATATATCATTTGTATAATTTTTATAAATACATAACTAAAGTTATTTAAGATTAAAATTGTGCATCAACAAGTGTGAAAATGCAAATGTTGCAATTAAAAAATAAAGGAAGAAGTATTATGTAAGGGGACTCTACGGGCCCGATATACCTGATAATGGTGGCCACGCATACCATTAACGCTGTCGCAATTCGCAAAGCAAAACACCAAGAAGCCAAGCAAAGCACTCTTCAGCTCTTTGCATTGCATCATCTTCCAACACGAAAACACCAATCGCGATTTCCATTTAGTGATTGCGAGTCTATTACTTACCCAAAAATGATCTAACAACAATACCCAAATCAGAAGGCGAGCAGTTTCCTCCTCTCACAACACTTCTATCTCGTCATTTTTTTTGTGTGCAAAATTCTTTCTCGTCATTATTCTGATTTCACATAGGGTGATGTTGATCTCGAGATGGTGATCTCCTATTTGAATAATATCTCCTACGTAGAATGTCAATTCAATAATAATAAGGGAAAAACTATATGCAGCCCTTAGGGCTGCATATAAGGAGCTAAAAATGGAAATAACAACAACAATAATAAAATAATATGTTATGTTACTGCAAGAGTTAAAACGTACTTCTCTCTCAAACCCTAGCATTCCTCTCTCTTTATCTCTCAAACTCTAGCCTCCCCTACCCTTTCTTCATCAATTAGGGGTTGCCATGGATGATTTCATCCATGGTAAGCCCCTTTTCCCCTTTTATTTTCAGTTTTTAGTTTATTTTCTTGTTTTGTTTGATAAATTAGTCTCTCTTTATGAGATCTTTTCAAAGCCTGTTATGGGGTTTTTAGTTTCTGTTTTGGAAATCTCCTCCTCCCCTATGGGAGTTGTGAGTATGGTTTTTTTTGTTTTTAGGTATGAGAAATTGTTCTCATTGGTTGAAGTTCGAGACTCAACATGAAGGTATTGGAATCTCGGATGTGTTCAACATGACTCGATCAAGAATGTTCTTCCCAAACTATATCATAATGATAGACTTCCTCATCAATAGCTCGCTTGATTCAACAAATACATGGGGTGCTTATTTGTATTGCTCGATCCGGTTCATTGTAGTTTTTTGAAGACGAATTTGATTTAGCCTTGTTTAGTTGTATCTTGTTTTTCTTTAATACCTATTGTAGATGCCGTTTGGCCTTTAATTAATGAAATTTCTCTTTCAAAAAAACAACAACAACAACAACAATAATAATGGTTTATTAATAAGTTAGTTATATTTACATTGGTAACACGACCCCTAAAAAAACATTGATAATACGAATTGATATTAAAATTTATCGATAATACAAATCAATCTATAATCTTGTTCTGATAGTATAAATGACATTTAATATTACATTGGTATTATACTATTATAGAATGCCTTATATATTGTGAAACAAATTCTCTTAGCTAAAATGCTTTATATTCAAAACGAAGGGAAGTAACATGAGAATTTTATTTATTTTTGCATTATTGAATTAAGTTAGTTCTCAATGAATAATGGCACATTTGAGAACAATTAACACTACTTCCTCTGTTTCATAATGTAAGACACACGCATGCTTTAAGTAAATTTGCTTTTGACCACTAATATCTCTTATATTATGACAAATAAAAAATATATAGTTAGATTTGTCTTGAAAATTTTTATAATAATATTATTTTCTTATAGTTTTTACTAACATAAAGTAATTAATAGTTGAAGTTCAACCTTAGTTGGAATATCGTGCATGTCTTATAAATACGGAGAGAGTATATAACTATATATAGAGGTTACAGAAGCTCCCTTCCCTAGTAAAGATGGGGGCTAAACGTATGTGTTGAGTTGAGTATTCTTCTTCAATTATTTGTACCATTTTTTTTTACTAAGGAAATATTAAATTATCATTAATACACCGCCATATGACATCTACACCAATAATTATCAAGTAAAAGATAGTTCTAAAATATAAAAAAAATTGAAATTTTTCATCTAATATATTAGTATAAACACTCAACATTTTTTAGGCCAGATGTTGTAGTAGATTGAAATATGATCTTCATCTCGATGTTTTTGATCTTCAACCAATAAAATCGCTTTTCCATAACTTTAATCCTGTAACCTAGAAAATAAACTATTACTCTAAAGTGAAAGTAGATAAAATATATATAGGGCTTCGCACCAATAGAAGCCCCCTATATACCTAGTTTTTTTTTTTTTTTTATAACACTACCATTTTTTTCTTAATTAAAATTACAGATACTCTATTAATCTGTGTAAGATAATTATGTGTACACTTCTAAAAGGTGGTATGCCCTGTGCGATTGATATTCGGATGATGACACATCTCGGAACAACAATTGTGTCATATCTATAAATAATATTTATGTTTGTGCTCGTATCTATTTCCAAGCAATTGATTAAAGCTGAAATGCAGTATCTTACAACTATTTGTTGGTAAACAATTGATTACAGGTTGAAAACCAATGTAATACTCATGCAACGCATAATAATCTATACATATATTAAAAAGATATTGTTTGGTCAAGTTATATATAAGATCATTTAATTAATTTATTATAAAAAAATGCGCTACTAATTAAAATGTACGACACATAACACTTCATATTGGAGATCGTCTAAGCCACTCACTATAGCATAGACTTGAGATATGATGAAGTAAAGCATGTGATACTAGTAGTAAAAGATTGGGAAGTGCTTAAGTAGGTGGAAATTATATAGGAATTTGATATAGGAAATTAATACGGATAAGGGTATCTAATTAAATTCTGAAATGAGATGAAGGTGCATGCATTATGCATTGAGGGACATGCATACGTGTCATGGGGATTCACCTCCCACCAACTCTACTTTTCTCGTGTATAAGAAGGCCATTTCTTCATTGGTGCTCTTCATCCCCTGCTTGACTTGCATTCTCTTACTATTAAAAAGAGGGATATATAGAAAGAGCAGTTAATTAGCTAGATAGCTAATTAGGGCGTGAAAGAGAGAGAGAGAGAGAAGTTTTTTAAGCTAGGAAGAAAAGAAAGATCATTGGTAGAATAATTACAATATAATGGGAATCAAGTCTATCTCTGACAGCCTAGTAAAGGCAAAAGCATACTTGGCTATAATTTCACTCCAATTTGGGTATTCTGGGATGTATATAGTAACGGCTGTTTGCTTGAAACGTGGGATGAACCATTACATCCTCTCAGTCTACCGTCATGTTTTTGCCACCCTTGCCATTGCACCTTTTGCCCTTATTTTTGAAAGGTTTCCCTCCTTTCCATTTTTCTTCCCTCTCGTCTCTACAGAAGTGTATAGTTACACATACGTATATCTTGTTAGGGCGTATGTAGTTCAGGTTCAATATTCTCTTTGATGATACAATTTGTCATGTGTTTTCTACAGGAAAACTAGGTCAAAGATGACGCTCTCCGTCTTTCTCAAGATAATGGTGCTCGCTTTTCTTGAGTAAGCATCTTTTACTGCACTACATTAATTTCAGAGTATATTTAGAAATGTATATAATTACTTACAAGTACATAAACTAAAAAAGAGACTCAACGGGGGAGCTTAAAATTTGACTAAGAATTTGATTAGCATATTTTTGGAACTTTTGCGTCCTTGAGACCTTGGCAGTTTCTTGGCCTAGTATCCAGTACTAAAGTGTTGTTCCACCAATTAGCTTTTAGCTAAGCAGTAGGAGCGCCACATTTTTTTTTCACTCCTAGCTAACTCCTAAGATATGTGAAAAGACATATCCTAGTAGTATTACATGCAAAAAAAGAATGTACTTGAATCTTGCATTACAAAGATTATTACGTGATTTAGGGATCAATTTTGCAGACAACCAAAAAACATCAACCTAATTTGACATTTAGGAGTGAAAATTTTGGCCATCTTCAACAATATACAATACTTATAACGGATCATCCAACACACAAAAAAGAAATGTTAAACTCCACTGGAATTAAGATTGTCATAGCTTTTAACAATTTAAGGTAAGTCTAGTTAAACCAAGATGAATAATGTTTGAATTTCTACAAAATACTCAATATTATTTGAAATTGTAGGCCTGTGCTAGATCAAAATCTGTACTACGTGGGATTGCAGTATACATCAGCAACACTTACTTCTGCCAGTGTCAACATTCTTCCTGCAATTACCTTCATCATGGCAACAATTTTCAGGTACATGACAAACATGAGATTCAACCTACTCCTATATAATATCATAGTATGTCTTAGTAAGTACTAAGTACTACTACTAGTCTACTACTATATTGGAGATTATGATCGATCATGATAAGTGATGTTTATGCACTTTTACTTAGTCCTCATGTCCTGTCCTATATATATATATATATATATATATATATATATATATATATATATATTGTGCATGCATATATATGCATATACTTGATCAACAACTAACTACTCCACAAATTGAATCTTTTTTTTTTAAACAAAAAGTAAAATTAGCCTAGGAGAAAAAAGTGGAGTCTATATCTGTGATAGTTCATCAAGTTGATTACTTCTTTCTTTTCTCAAAGCTATTAAGCCAAGCCACATATCAAATATGAAGGAGTAAGATGGAGCACTACGTACTCATTCTGATGTTGACACGTTAATAAAGATATTAACAAGTTCTTTTCGTATGTAATTTTTCATTAAAATGCCTAAGGTGGATATTGATACTTTAATCTAAGTATCTAACCACATCAAATTCAAATTAAGTCTTGTAAATTAAATCAAACAAGATCACAATTGACTAAATTTTGACTTATGTATATATAAACTAAATAAACTAGTTGGATAAAATATAGTATGTAAAAAGTGTTAAAAGTCAAAATGTCTCTAGTAAAAGGTCTTCTTTCCCACATATTTGTATCATTATTTATGGCGCTTATTGGTTGGTTGATGTCAATTATTCTTTCGCTTTTTAAAAGAAAAATTAAGAAGTTTGTCTAAGTTTAATGATGTAAACCAATAATATTGAGTGGTGATAAAAAAAAAAGTGGGATAAAAGATTTACATCAGATATTAGAATATGGCGCATATCTACGTCTTTTGCATAAAGTATACTAGATAGTATATCTCTTTAGTGCGTCTGATGTGGGTTCAACGAAATGACCTTTAGCACCAAAAAGAATTATCGGGGAACAATAATCTCTTTCAGTCGTTTGTGCAAACAAGAAACGACAACAACAACAACAACAACAACAACAAATAAAAGGCTCTTTCTTTTTCAATCATGACTAAATTATTGTTGTTTCTTTCATGAATGGAGTATAGTTCATATACTGATATACCAAAATAACTTTTAACTCTTGATGGGAAAATAGGTTGCTGTGTTACAAAGAAATGATAACGACGGAATTACTTGAATCCTTGTCATAGATGCTTGCCTTTTGCTTTAAAAAATATATATTTGTTTTTGCAACTTTAGTCATTAATTAAATAATAATTAAGGTTTGTAATAATGAATGGGTGTGATGGATGATGGTTAGGCTGGAGAAAGTAGACATAAGGAAGCTACCAAGTCAAGCAAAGATCATAGGAACCATAGTGACGGTATCAGGGGCAATGGTGATGACTATGTATAGAGGGCCAGTTGTGAATCTATTCGGAAACCATGGAGCTGGACACCATCTGGCTAACGCTGCTACTGCTACCCCTTCTACTCAACATTGGGTTATTGGCACAATTTGCGTTCTCTGCAGTTGCTTGGGATGGGCGGCTTTCTTCATCCTCCAAGTAACTACTTACTATTAGCTCATTAATACTCCAATCCATTTTTGATATATAATTAATTAACTTATTATTATTATTGCACGTCGCAGTCATTTACACTGAACGAGTACCCATCACAACTATCACTGACAGCATGGATATGCTTCATGGGATCACTAGAAGGAGGGGTTGTCTCCTTAGTGATGGTTAGGGACATGAAAGCCTGGCAACTTGGCTGGGACTCCAGACTTCTTGCTTCTGTTTACACGGTACGGTACCTATATAGTGAATTAAGTATATTGATTAGCATCACACAAGTATATATAATTATTTTTATCTAATGAACTTGATGATCACACTGACTAATTACTAATTAGGGAGTGATTTGCTCTGGGATTGCATATTATGTGCAAGGAGTAGTCAACCGGGAAAGAGGCCCTGTTTTTGTGACAGTCTTCAGCCCTCTTTGCATGATCATTACTGCTGCTTCAGGATCTCTTATCTTGCATGAGCTACTCCACTTAGGAAGGTAATTAACTCATTTACGGTAATTAAAGATATTGATGGTCCATCGGTAACTGTAAGCCTAACATGAACAAAATGCATGGTGCAGCATCATAGGAGCGTTGATCATAGTCATAGGGTTGTACACAGTGGTATGGGGGAAAAGCAAGGATCTCCGAATTTCTGACGAGAAAGGCAAGGTGCAGGCCGAATTGCCCATCGTCCACGACAGAACCATTAACACAATCGCCGCAGCTACCACCCCCACCAAATCTACTGACATTAACCCTCCTGCTTCAGATCAAGCCCGTCAATCTGGAATCTCAATGACCAAGTTCTCCTCGTCACAAGAGGTTGCATAACATTACATGATCTGATGCCTGCTGAGGACCCAAAATATACCCCACAAAAACAAATTTAAAAAAAAAAAAATTCCAACTAGACAAACAAAAAATATATGCAATTTGGGTTCTTACTTTGTAATAGTAATCTAAATTTTGAGATGAAAGGGGCTACTCTAAGAAAACATTTGGTTATCCAAGATGTGCTGGAACTAGAAGAATGTTAATTCTTTATTGGCTGCCTGATCTCATCTTGTTGCTTCATTAGTAGATCCCTAATTAATTTGATTTTCATTCCGCAAATGAAGCACTTATTATAGCTCCTAACCTGTAAACTTCATCTCTCTTCTTTTTGCTAATCAATAGTATAATATATAACCAATGTTTAAAGCGGAATCAAAAATATAGTTCAAAAGATTGCAACATTAACAGCTTTGTTTATCATCGCAAAATGCCATATCAACGTAGACGTGTTCTGACTTCTAACTACATTGCACCACCTAACATAACATGTGAGCCAGATTGAAAGATGATTTTAGAGTTTGTTTCGTGAACTACTAGTGTTTTGCTTAAAAATCAAGTACAACTTTATAAATTAATTATTTTTATACCATTGGTTTTATCAAATCCTTAATACTAATCAAACACTTGGAAATATTTCTAAGATTAAATTTCCAAAAGATAAAAATACTTTATATCCTAAAGATATCAACATATCTTTATTATCGTAATATTACTAATACCCTCTCCCGCAATCGCAACGGCAAGAACACGAACGTTACGATTGGAGAAATTAAAAAATAACATCAAGATCAATCGGATATATTGACGAGAATGCCAACCTTTTCGAACCTCGCCAAATATCACGATAACGGGAACATGATTCTTATTGAACCTATTAAATATTTTATACAGGGAACATCATTCTTTTCGAACCTCTTTGTCACACATATCAATAGAGCGGGAACGCCATTCTTTTCGAACCCGCCAATTTTTTCTTCTTTTTCTCGATGAGAAAGCCATCCTTTTCGAACTCACCAAACATTTGAACAAAACGGGAACCCCAATCATTTCCGTCCAATTAGCTTAATCAACACTATTATAAAGCGATCTCAAAGATACTTGGCAACACCTCTGCCCCATTCTCTAAAGGACAATAAGCCCATTTAGCCTCAAAATCCTTTTACTCAAGATAGATCTATCCACGATAATATCCTACCAGTCTAGGAAATCCTCAATGTTTTCCAAAATCTTACAACCAAACAAGGTGGCGTGCCCTCAAACTCGATACGGAATAAAAGCCTATGACTGTATAGAATGGAACTTTGTATGATAATGCCTTAATTCTTTTTTGTTTCCTCCACAATAGATATCTTTCGTCAAAGAATGTCTAATCAAATTTTCATATTCCATCAAAACAAACGGGCAAACTACCCCATAATTCAAACTTTTCACGGGTCTAATGCGAGGAGATCCTCTATCTCTCGTATTTCTTTATCATTTGTATGGAAGCTTTTAGAAGAGAACATTTTCACAAATGCCAAAACTACCCAAAGGCTAGGATAAGTTTTAAAATTCGACTAGGAGCTTCTAGTATTCCTTGTCTTTTCTTCGTTGATGATAGCTTAATTTTTACGTAAAGCTACTTTCACCACTTGTAGCCACCTAAAAAGATCATCAACGACTTTTGCGAGATCTCTACTAATAAATTTCCATAAATCCGCCATGAATTTATCCAAAAAACATTATAAGGGAAATTTCCTCGGTACCCCAGAAGTTTGACGTAATTCTCAAATTACCCCTCACATTTTGGGAATTCCTCAGATACCCCTGAACTTTGTGTTTGGGCTCAAAATGCCCTTATCATACACCGAAATTCAAGTGCATAAATTTCCTAAGGTACCCTTGAAACTTAAACTTTGAACTTCAAAAATCAATAAAGGTATTTTAAGAATTAAGCCAAACCTCAAGGGTACCTCGGAAATTTCCCAAATTATAAACTCCAAAAAAAACCTCTCAGCCGCCCATTTCAACATGATGTCTCGATGTAACGTATTTTTATATAGTTTTTACGTGTATTTAGGTTGCATTTTAGGAGCATTTAGGTGCATTGTAGTTCATAATTGCATTATTACTTAATTTTCTAAATATTACTCCTTTTGTGTGTTTTTGGTATTCTTTGATGATTTCGGGTATTGAGAACATAATTGGAGTATTGTTGGACAAGCTTGAGTATTTAGGAGCAATTGGAAGCTAGCTACGTTGATAAGGATCGTTACACATATATTTGAGTGCAATTTGGAGCTAAATTGGAATTGGAAATCATTGAAAGAATTATGAAAATTGAGTCATGTTCACTCCTTTATCTATAACTTTTGACTCGCCAGTGATAATTGGACGACTCCAGCGGCATTGGAAAGTAGGCATGAAGAGCTTTCCAACGATAGGTTGCACGGCCCAAAGCGAGCTATATTCTAAGAAGTATGGGCTTCGCAAGTTGGCCCAGTGTTGCTGAGATTTCCTGCGCGCGCCGGATTGCACAATTCCGGACTTTTAATGATTTATTTGGACCTTCCTTATCTTGTAACTTAGAATTCTACTAGTATTAGGAGATACAATTTTATATGAGGGTTTTTCTTATTAGATTAGATTATTCATTATTCATTTTATTCAAGTAGGACTTCTTATTTTCTCTCTCTCTTGAAACGTTTGTTTTAGCTTTGGAGAACTATTCAAGACTTCATCTTTTCATCATCAATTCAAGTATTCTCTTTTATAATTTTGATTATTAATCATGCTTTCTCTTAATCTTTATTTTGTTTATTCAATCATCATGTGTGAGTAGTTCCCTATTATCCAGGGTTAGGTTGAACCCTAACATGAATTGATACACGTTTAATTTCCAATTCCCAAACCTTGATTAATTTATGATTTGTTTATTTTAGGGTTGGTTTTATTATCAATATATGACTAGAAATAGTATTTATTGAATGTGATTATTTTTGCAACGAAAGTTGATTCTTAATCGTATCTAGAACCCTAATTTAAGATAAAGGAAATCGTCACGAGAGTAGTTGATGGAATTTATTAGGATGTAAGGATGCTATGTTTAAAGTCCTTAATTTGCATGGCTCCATGAAAATAGACACGATTGCATTGTTAAGGAAGCTATTGATTGATCGAAAAAAATCCTTAGTATCATTAGGGTGCGTCTATCCTATGAATTATCTATTAATTAATTAAGGGAAAAGGGATTGTTTGTGGCATTACTTCATGTTAGTGGGGATACTTAAACCTAGATGTCTTTAGTTCTTGATTCACTCTTAATAATTTCATTTGATTTAGTTAATTAGATTAGTTCATCATCACTTATTTCGATTACTTGCTTAGCGTTAATTAGAGTTAATTTAACTACTTTGAATCAATTAGTCTCTTGAGATTCGACCCTTACTTGCCCGACTACATTAGTTAGGAGGAATAGTTAGGTTATTCTTGTTAGGTACGCGACACGCCTTTCAATGTCAAACTCTAGTTTGGGGAGATACTTGAAAGTTTATTTCAATCCTACTACCAAACATAATTTGATTTCAAGCATCTTATCCAAAAAACTGAACAAAGGGGGGCTCAGGCCTCAGAAAAACGTTACTGCTAAACAAAGCGTTCATCGCTAAACTCGGCTGGAAATCCTAACTAACCTACACAACCTCTAGGAACAAAACATTAAACAAAGATTCCTATTCAAACAAAGATTTTTCAAATACGTTCCAAAACTAAAAGACTTCCCAATTTGGAGGAAAATACTTTATCGGAAAATTTGTCATTAAATACTCCATCCGTCACAGAATAGTCTGAACACTTTCCTTTTATGTTTGTCCCAAATTAGTTTGAACACTTCCATTTTTGGTATGGTCCCACTATTAATATATTATTTCTTTTACACATTTTTGGCCCACACTCTACCTTTTATCAATAAAAAGTTACCCAACATTCTCTCTCCCCTAATAAAAATATCCCACCAACTCCTATCACATCTGCTTTTTAAATAAAATAACATTTGATAACTACACTACAACTTATCACCTTAAACTATGTGTCCTAACAAGTGTTCAGATCTTTCTTATTCGACATCTAATCATTACTCAAAACATTCCACAACTGGGAACATCAAGCACATCTTTAGAAAAGCAAACAAGACAACTAACTGGGTAGCTAATGTTGGTCATTTAATAGATTCACACTTTTACATAAACTCCATTCTTGTAAATGACTTATTAGGTCTACCCCTCACAAAGACACTTAAGTACCATCATTTTTATCTATATACATGTACATGATCGAAACAAGTGTGTTGTGTCCAATATGCTCGGAATATTATCTAATAAATGGATATCATTATAATGTAAATATTTCTTACCATTTGTAGTATATAAGAAAAAACATTCAGGGGGTATTTGGTTCAAATAGAAGAATGGAAAGGGAATGGAATCAAGTAGAAGGGAGGAATGGTAACAATAATTGTTATTTTTATTGGGTGTTTGGTTCAATAATGGAAGGGAATCACTTGTAAGGGAATGGAATAATTTTGTTACTCCTCTAATTTTGAGGGTAACATTTTGGGGGTTTGGGTTATCCTCAAGTAAGAGTAATGGTTAACCCACTACCCACAAACAAGGAGTAATAGATTCAGAAAATTGAATATGTTTCCAGACCCTAAAAAAGCTCAACCAAACAAGGCCTCATGGTGTAACACGAACCAAAACCTAGTAGACGAACTACTACCAGGCTCTCTAACATAGACAGAAATCCCAATGAACGATGACACGTATGTAATGGGACTCCACACAATTGCAACAGGAAGCTCAGATACAGAAATTATACTAGAACAAGCGAAATTCAAAGCATGATTAGCTGTCGGCACAATCACTAACCCATCAACTAGGGGGTCTCATGCCACCGTTTCTGCAGCGAAAACATACATATTCGTACACATACCTATAAGTTTAGGTTCTTATCAAAATGGTGATGGATCGTGAAGAAACATGAACATGTCCTGAGGGGGAGACATCTGATTCCCACCATGCAATTGGAATTGAGAGGTAAGGGATTTGTCCGTGGTGGTGGCTGCATCCACATAATTAAAGGCTAGAAAATCAAGGCCCTTTTCTGAGTCCACATCCTTCCACTTGGGCTCACTTTGCACCTCCTTCTCAGAGCATGTCACCACATACGCATGCTCATGCGAGCATGCCGAGTCTGAATCTGAACTAGTAGCGATCTGCGCATAATCACTAAAACTAGTGGTGTGGGACACTGCTAGCATCTTCATGCCTCCAATTTGCTTTTCACGACTGCCTTTCTTGTTGTATATGCGACACAGGACCCAGTTATCTAGTTGCCTAGAATATTCATAATTAATAAGAGCAATTGATTATAAACAAGCAAAATTCCTATTACAGCCTTACTCTTGATCATATATAGGAAACATATAATTTGTGACACAGTTAATATTCAATTAGGGGGCGTTTGGTTCATGACTTTGGAAAGGAATGGAATCAAGAAAGAGAAAAGAAAGGAAAGAAATGTAAAACCCTCTAAATTTCCAGCATGTTTGGTTGGACTAAAAGAAAGGGTTTCAACTTTCAACCCTTGCTTCCTCAACCACCAAACAGTAAACACAACCACCATAAGCCTTCCGTCAACTACTAAGCACAACCACCCTTTTTCCGTCCCTCAAACACAACCACCACCACCTTGCCTTCCTTCACGCAAAACACTCTTTCACGGTGGTGGATTTTCGCTCTCTATCTTCATATCTACAATGTGGGGTGGTTTTTACGTGGCAGTCCGACGGTTTTAAGGGGGGTTACGATGGATTTTTCGCGTCGGTGGTAGGGTTTCGCAGGGAGGGGATTTTTTCCGAGGAGTTATGGTGGGTTTCTGGGTAGGGTGGTGAGGGTTTCGCGAGGTGGAGACCGGTGGTTTCTTACTCGGAGGTTGGGTAACTCAGGCGGACGGTGCTGATGGCTGGGTAACTCGGGTCAGGATGCGGTGCTGGTGGTTGGGTGGTCAGTGTTGATGGTCAGTTGGTGGTTGAGTGGTTGAGATAGGAGTGGTTGGGTGGCCAAGAAGATGGTCAGTGATAGAGTCAAAGAAAGGGTAAGTGAAACCCTTAGGGGGTAGGGGGAATGAAAGTAGAGGACTTTGAGGGTAAGGAGAGGGTAAAGGGAATGATTAAATTGATCAACCAAACAAGTAAGGTAATCAATGAAGTTGATTCCCTTGCCCTTTCCAATAGACCTCCAACCAAACGCCCCCTTAGTACGTACCTCATTAGTATTGAATTGAAAACAAGATCCAAAAAAGTTCTTCTGTGGAAGAGGCCCGCGCTTCCTTTGTTGAAGTAAGAACAAATGGTATGATTCGAGATTTCCTAAGGATCGTTTAGTGAAATCCGCTATTTCATATATCGGGAAAAGAAATGATCCATCATTAGAAAAAGATAAAGACACTCTCTAACTCAATGGAATTGAGTTTCCACTACTTGATCGAATAGCCCAAAATTCAGTTATTTCAACTACACCAAATGATCTTTCAAATTGGTCAAGACTCTCGAGTTTATGGCCGCTTCTCTACGGTACCGTCCAGTTGTTGCTTCATTGAATTTGCTTCATATAAATATGTATATGTATATGTATATATATTTATATGTATATATATGTATGTGTGTGTATATATATGTATGTGTGTGTGTGTGTGTGTTATATATATATATATATATATATATATATATATATATATATATATATATAGGGTTGGGTTATGGTGAGAACTCTCCCATACCTATATAAAAAAAGCCTAAAATACTTTCTTTCAAAAAAAAAAGCCCAAAATACTAGAAATTAAGCAATAAAGTCGACTAATCACAAACAAAACAAAACAAATCCATTCTTTCTCTCTCCTCTCGTCTGACTTCTAATTCGAGCTTAAAGATCTTTCTTTCTTTCAAGCTTTCTCTCTCATCTGAAACCCAGAAAATCCCCACTGCAACAATTAGTGAGCCGTTGAAATTCAAATTCAAAAAAATTGAAATTTTCCGAATGAAATTAAAGATTGAAGAAATAATTGTTGTTGAGAAATATCTAGAAGGATGATCGTTAGAACATACGGTCGGCGAAAAATCGGGAGAACTTTTTCAGAAACATCACTGAACGACAACGTATTAGCTATGGAAGAAGAAGAAGATGACATTTACTTTCAAAGAAACAACAACTTCGTATTCTGTCTGTTTTTCAATTATGCAATTTTTAGCTAATTTGTCGATTAATCCAATTCGTTTGAATGAACTTTCATCTCTTGGATTTCGTATATTATTCAAATTGACTAATTTATTCTAATTTCTTCTGCATATATGTATGAGATCATAGTTGGAGCTTATTAATCATAGCAATCTTTTTCAAGAAATCCATATTTTATGAATTCAAATGTAAATACCAGAGAGAACGAAGAAGTTACGCAATAGGAGAGAGAAAGAGCGAAATACAGAGAGAGAAAGTGCGAAATAGGAGATAGAAAGAGAAATGAGAAAATGAAAACAAATTGCAAGACCCTAGAATGGAAATTTTTTGAGATTAGTAATCGAGTGATCCGACGGTTATGAGTATGGTTATCTGACGGTTGTGAGTATGGTTATCTAACGGTTATTAATATGGTTCTCACAATAAGGTGGTTCTCACCATAATGGTGGTTCTCATATGAACCCAATTCTATGTATATATATGTATATAAGCAGCTGCAACTCAACGTCAACCCTTAAAAGTCTAAACGCTATATGCTAATGATTAATTTTCTCAGGTCTCATCATACTCATGTGATCCATGTAGTGAGCTGAACTCCTGAACTAAAAGAAAGGCAAGTTGTCCCCATTCGGCTTCCCTCATAAAAGATAAGAAAGGCAAGTGCTATAAAAACAATTAATGCTTAGATTTGGAAGTGTCTATTCTAGTATTTCAGATGAAGCACCAAGGCAAACCCTCAATGCCTAGCACTTGCAACCAATTGTGGAAATGCAAGATCAGGTGATCTTTTTGCTACTCATTTATCTTCATTAGAGCTGAATAAAATCTTCATATAGCATTTCTAATCTTTGAAGACTACCCAGCTATATGATATTATCAAATATTACTAGAGACAATGGCTTTATTAAACATTAGCTACCCAGAACAATTGGCGTATGATTTTGGTCCCGTGTTGGCTTACACTTGCTCTGATCAAGGAAGAGTACTTCCAACTTGGAAACGTATTCCTAGGTTAAAGAATCTACTCCTAGTAGATACAGTTATTATATGGGCTTTGTGTTGGGAATGAAATCTACTTGTACTTCATTGTAAGAGTATATATTGACAGTTCAAGTCTACTAGTGAATACTTGGTCCAATTTTGTTAGTATAAGGTATGATGATGTAGGGTCTTAAACCCATGTTCCAATCCTAATGATGATGTGATGAACATACCTAATTCCAATCCTATGGTTCCAAAAAAAAATGACACTCACAGTTTAATTATGAACGTAATTGTGGTTTAAAGGTGATAGTTGTTTTGGGTCATAGAACACTTAATTTTTAAAAACTTGATTCCAAGAATGGTAGTTTTATACCATCCTCTTTTCTTGGCTAATTGGCTTTGAGCTATGCAAATCGGATTTGACAATAGGATGGCGTTTTAACATAAATTCACTGATTACCATCGCCTACCAAGCACATGGCAGCAGACTATCTTCCAATCCTCCATCCCAAAATAAGTCATTACTAATTAGGATGGTTAATTAGGATGGTCGTACTCAATATGGAGTATGGAACTCTGCAAAAACTTTAGACTACCCATATTACGATGGTCAATGTTCTACGATCACTGTATTTCCAAAAAAAAAAAAAAAAAAAAGCCTAGCAATTAGTCACATAGGAACCGTAGAGAAGGTAAAAAAAAGGAAATAGAGAGAGAAAGGAGTACCCTGAGACAGTTGACCCTGTTATTGTTGCGGGCGGGGCGATCGACATGAGCGAGGCGAAACTCATGCATTATCCGATTAGTCTTCTCACCCTTAGGTGGTCTCCAAGCATAAAAAAAACTAAGGCCTTCTTAATGGCAACGGGTTTGGGATCCCCAATAGGCTTGTCTGCCGGACTGCCCCCGTTGCCTTACAATAGCCGCTGCCTGCTGCTCGGTTTGGCCTGGACCCATTCGGGTACTTCCTGTCTCGAGGAGAGAAGAAGTACCACTCCTTCTCCCCATACAGCGCCAAATCTGCATCCATCCATTTCAGGTTTCTTAACCATTTCAGGTTTACAAATTTACTACGGAGTCAAAATCAGAAAGTGAGGAAGGGTACTAACCAGGTAAGTCCCACGGGTCATATCTGTAGAGATCAATCTCGGCAATAATGGGGACAGAAATGGGCTGAGATGCGCATTTTCTGCACTAATAATGCATCACCAGCTCCTCATCCGTTGGGTGGAATCTGAATCCTGGGGGTAAGTGCAACTCTTCTGAGCATCCCATTTCCCCTCTTTCTCTCTCTGCCTCTTCCCTAAACACTGGGAATATATTTCCCGTGGAAAGATGCTGCGTAGAACACAAATAAAATTCAGGCCACTAGATGAGCGCAGCCAAACACATAGGGAAGGACAAAGTTGGCTCTAGGAGCTCATTGTCACTGCTTTCATCACAAAATTTGGACACACCTTCCTAAATCGTTATGAATTTATGATAACAATTTATTTTACCTTTCTCAATCCCACACTTATACATGTATTATTTCCAATTTCCATAATGAAACTAAAACCCCGATAGGTAATAGTTGTTACATTTCTTCCCTGAACTTTCATGAATTGAACCAACAGACACAAAATGGGGTTTAGCTGTGATACTTTTGCCACCCTCTGACTTTATTTTCTCAATATACGTCTTCTGTTGCCTCCTTTGAATTGTGTGATCTGATCTCTACAACCTACATTAGCCCATATAGTTAGTAAATCACTCCGACGCAGTCCTATAATAACTTATTGCAGTAAGTCAAATACTAAGAGTAGTACATCATAAGTCCACCAATGCGCATGAGAACTGGTGTGAAAACCGGTGTTATATCTCAATTTTTACACCTAATTTACACACACAGAGCCCTTAGAAAAAAGAAAAAACCGTGTTTTGGAGCACAGGGTAACACCTCTATTCATAATCACATCCTAAACGGAAGTTCCTATTAGGACCTGTGAAGAGAGGAGGGAAAAGGACCCACAGAATTAATGTGCACCTGCAGAGCCAGTCATAATTAATGTGCACAATTCACTACCAGGACTCTCTATTCATATAGTGCTCGAGCTCCGCTATCCACTACCAGTTCAGACGCTTAAAAGGCTGTAAGACGCTCGAGTAAACTTCAGGCATAAGTCCTCATCCTTAACTCGTTCCCTCTTCTGCTGACAGATTCTTCTCTTTCAAAGTACGAACTTGTGATGGTTTGATGGCCTTTTGAGATGGCAACTCTGAGACAAAAAGTAGGGTTTGGGCCCAGCCAGCATATTTCCCATATCTCGTAACAAATGCGTCAGCTACATGGCTGCAGAGCTTTGGTGTCAGACGGACACCTGCAAACTCAGGCATAAGGTATCTTGTAGCGACCTGTCCAAACAATCATCATCAGAGAGCAGCTCATCCTATTAACAAAAACAAAAAGAATTCAAAGAAAATCCAAGGAATGCAAATACCTATTCATAGCTGCAACAGTGACTTTTTTTTTTGGCAAAAGCATAACAAAACAAGAGTCACTCTTGTCTTCTATAGCTAGGAAATGAGCTTTAGTTATTTTTTGTCTACTAACTTAAATAACACAGAAGGCACAATAAGCATTTAAAAGTAATTGTATGTCTTGGATTATTGGCTTTATGAATGTTGAAGCCTGTTTGCAGTCCTGTAGACCTTTGATCAGCTCTGTCGAATCTGTCCAGATTAGCAGTTTCCTCAGGCCCAAACTCTTTACACCTTTCAGTCCATTAAGCATTGCATAGGCCTCAGATTGATGGGGATCAATAGCACAGAGCTCCCCACTCTCCTCTAACAGGTCCCTCTTGTCAAAGCGAAGTGCCCAACCCTATGCTGCTGTCCACTCTATTTTCCCAGACCCCTCGCATTTCTTCCAAGCACCATCCACAAACACATGACTAGAATTTGATCCCTCTGGATTCCAGTTCTTGGAGATGGTTTTACTTTGATAAAACTAGGAGTTTGTTGCAGGTTCTTACTTATCTGGAGTATTTCCTTTCTATTAAAGCACTCATTCCATCTGGTTCCACTCAGTAGTAAAGTGAATATTTCAGATGGTTTGTGATCACCTCCAGGATCAAACACCGTTTTGTTTCTGAACAACCAAGCAGTGACTGATTTCAGTTGACAGAAATAAACAATCCTTTCTACTTTTAAATATCTGCCATATACGTGGGTAGTATACCTTTAGTGTTGTTTGGTTTGTGCAAAGCCGGTAATCAGATTCCAACATTCTAAAGATATAGTCTAACCACCAAGCATAAACAAGATAAGAAAGCTTGGGGACAGGGGTGCTGGTGGGCAAGTGTTTAAAATCGATTCAGAAGAGACCTCATAGCAATTCAACGAAATGACACCTATACACAACATAGATTTCTACCATCACCTCTTAAACCATCAGCCAAATGCCATCTCCAATTCTCCACATGGCTCCCCCCCCTCCAACACCACCATTGGAGATGGCGTCAAGTTACAAAAGATTTTATTAGTCTCAAGTCTCAACAGAGAAAAAAAAATTGACATCATCAATCCCAAATTTGGAGTGCGTTCCCAAATTAATGCCATGTTTGATTTATTTATGCATAATCCCAACTTAAAGGATATCCTTCTCATATAATCCCAATATAAAAGTTGACCAGTTTGAGGCAAAAAAAAAATATGTCATCCTCTAAGTGGTCATGGTAGCTTGGTGGGCGGAAGGAGAAAGAGAAAATAGAACAGAGAAGAATTAGAATTTGAATTGGACCCATAAAAAAAAACATAATTAAACCCATAAAAGTGAGAATAGGTTGCCTAGGACCTAAACACGGATTTGCTTACTATATGCCTGAGGTCATGACTCATGACAAATTCAATTTTATTAAAAAAAAAAAAAAAAAAAAAAAGGTGCTGCATCCTGGAATAAGAAATGTGATATCTGAATGATCATAACAGAAAAGATACACTAATTGGATGCAATATACACAGATTAGTGCATCTGTTTGGCTCAAAGAAAAGACATATCTAAGCATGACAATCCTCTAAAAAACTTTATTCAAGCCCCTATGACTCTATGAGAGCCACGAGAGAATGTCTTTCACCTTATCCCATATCTAGCCTAATACTACCTATGTTAGTCTGTTTTCTTTTAATCTACACAGTTTGACTTCCAGACTTATCAATACTTTGACTGTTGACATCTTTTATTATCAGTAAGTAGATATTACAAAAAGTTGAAACTATATAGTGAGACGAATTTACCAAGATTCCACATGACTATTTTGCTCCTTGCGTATAAATCACAAGCAATGGTCAAAATGAAATATATGAAATAAAGTATATATGAATAGTGCAAAATTGCCAAGTGTGTAAATTTCAAAATAACGGAGGTCGGGCTATTGAGCAAATAATACTACATATCAATCCAAACACCTTTCACCACGGCAGCACGGGTATTGAAGCCGGGTATCCAAGCTCATGTTGCTTAGATGTAAGAATGAAAGTTTGGCAGAAAGGTCTTCCAAAGCAAGAGAAACTTCTCATGTAAAATGCAACATCACAAATTCACAATTAGGCTAGTTATTTCCTTTTAGCTTCTCGATACTTCCCTTTTCCCGATCCTTCTTTTGCTCTTATTTTACTCATCTAGAGAAGTATCATAGAGAAAACGAAAAGTTCATACTCCTTTACATGCCACAGTGATATACTGATATATCATGGATCAGCAAACTGCTAGAAGTAGCTTAAAAAAGCAAGATCATTTGTCAAGGAAATAATTTGATGGACCAAAGCTAGTATCCATTACATTGCTATCATCGCCCCAATACCTCTCATTACACCCTATCTACTCTTCAATAGTTCAACTTCATTGTTTTGTAGGCTTATAAGGTACTTGTTACATACCTTTAAGTCCTCATTCCCTGGTCTTATCTTATAAAGCATTGAAATCAAAGGTCACCTTACTTGGCTGTAGAAAGGTTGTGGGGCAAAGGACGCACTCCTTCTTTGCCTAGATAATAGCTTAAGCCCTCACTAAGCTCATTTCGGTGACTTAAAGGGCATCCCTCATCTCTGCCTTTTTGGTACTCAAGAACGGACGCTACCTTGTGTTCCTAGATTCTACCTCGTTTCACTCAACTACCAGTGTTAGGATTCTTAACACTCCAATATGGGTATGAACACTTTTTGTGTTGGTTTAATTACTCAGATTAGCAATGAAAAATCTACACCTTGCATCATTTTTATTTTTTAAGTCTCAAGCACCATTCTTGACTGGTGTTAGGTACTTCGTGAATTTCGTCAGCTTAGCTTATAAAACACTGTTCTAGCAATAGATAGGCCTCCTTCACATGAATTCCAATCAGCGGCTGGATGATCAATATCGAAATATTCCACTGCTGAATGATTGTAGCTTATTCTGACTGATGAACTGACGGGGAAATTACGGGATTTTTCATTTTTTTTTATGATAGCTTAAATCAATCCTAAGACACTACTCATACAGATAACAAAGTCAGTTGCTACTGAAAAAGTAGTTTTCTTTATGGAGGTATAAATATTTAAAAGCCTATACACCCGAGTTAGGCCCATCCTTGGGGATAGGCGGGGAGGGCGCTTGCCCGGGGCCCAAGGAAAGGGAGCCCAAATAAATTAAAAGCTATATTTATATATAAAACAAAAAAAAAAAAAAAAAAAGATAAAACTTGCAGTTGAAAGGAAAGACGCTTGCATGTGTGACTGTGACTCACTATCTTCTTCAACCTTCCTTAATAACATCCTCCATTCAATTCCCTACTCCTCAAAACTCTCAAAGTCATTTCATCTTCTCCAATTTCCAAATTAAATTTTGGAAAATTTCCAAGATTAAATTAAATTCTTGAACTTCAATCCCTTTTTTCTTCAGTTTTCCATATTCTGAAAATCTCAAACTCTTTAATATTTTCGTTCCCAATTTCCATCCTCAGTGAATCACTCAATCTCTAATTGATCTTCACAATTGAAGATGATTTCCCCCATAAATTGCTATTTTGTATTGAAATTTCTAACATGCTTAATATTGCATATATATATATATATAATTAAGCTCCTTCCATGAACTCTACATCTCACCAATTTCCATTCTTTCTTGTTTTTCTCAGAATTATTGGGTTCGAAATTTTGAATAATGTGGCAATTTTTGGGTGTTTCTCTATTCGAATTTCCCTCTCCTGTCCCCTAGCGAAGTTCTAATTTTGGCAGACAAAGAATCAAAGGGGGGAAGATGGGTACTTCATATATAGCAATTTGGGTATTTTTTTGTGTTCTTGCTAATTTTCGTATTTTTAAATGAATTTGATCTAAAATAAATGAAACTTGTTTATGTAATTTTTTTTCCAGATTTTCATCTCTACCGTTGATGCTGAAAATTAAATTCGAGCCTCTTACATTGTTCTACATCGTAATAAACAGGTGACATTGTTCTATATTCTCTACTCTCTATTCATATAATGAGACCGAAAAAACATATACTTCCTCCGGTTTTTTAGATGCTACACTTCCCTTAAATGGAAACGTCACAATAGATGCTACATACTTTTTTTGGCAAATTATTTGTCCTCAATTTTACTATTATACCCTTACTTAATATCTTAACTATTTTAATAACCACATCTACTTACCCAACTAAAAATCAACCTACCCTCATTTTAGTGACTTTTATGATTATAATTACTCCCTCCAATTCCCATACCTACCTCTACTTCATTAAACTCTAGTCAGCAGATTTTCAAACACGTCTCTATTTCTAGACAATTCTGGGAAGTCCCTGTGTTCTTCAGTCTCTCACCTAGGGTTTTCAAAAAATATCTAGAAATCTCTTTCTCTCTCTCTCTCTCTCTCTCTCTCTCTCTCTCTCTTTGCATCACCAGATCTCTCTGAATCTCTCACTATCTTCATTATTTCTGCAAAGTCCCTTCGTGTTTACATGTTTCTACTTGACGTTATTAGTTACCAGCGCGATTTAGGACTCGTTTGGGGGAGTTACATTTTCATGATTTCGCATCTGATTCTTGTGGGTACTTCAAATTTGTGTGTCTGAACATAATTTCACAACAAGTTACCTACAGATCCGACCTTGGAAACTTTGGAATAGGTTCTTTCTCACTTCCAATTTTTGTTGCGATTTGATTTTTTTTATTATGTTGTTCAGTTATGTTGATAAATTAAGGTTGTTCGTTTTAAAAAAATGATTTATTTATTTCCTGCGTTATTAGCGTGATTTACTTCTTCCTGTCTTTGCGTTTGTTGTGTTGTTTGGGTATGGTGTGACTTAGATCTGTATATTTGAACGCCCTAAAAAATTATGATGGCGAGATTTTTGTGGTTACGCCCTATAAAAAATGTGGTGGTTGCTATTGTTGTGTTGTTCATAAAATTTTGTAGTTCTATGGTGTTGTTTTGTTTTGATAAAATTACGATGGCGAGATATGAACGTGTAAAGGCTGTAAAAAGTAGTTGTTCTTCAGATAAATTCACAAAGTGGTTGGTTTACTAACTAGACAATAGATTGTTGCAACTAAAGATCCCAACTCGAGATAAGTAATTGTTGTTGTTGGCTTACTTATGCGTTAAAGTGTTGTTGATTTATTTTGTTTTGTTGTGTTGCCTCAACCAAATCAAATGAAGAAATAGTTGTAATTTTGCTGTTTTGTAGAGAGAAAAAACAGGAGAGAGTATTTTGAAAAAGTGATATGACATGATTAAATTAAATGAATATTAAATGTTGTTAGTTAGATCATAGATGAATGGTTTGTAGGCTAATTTAGGAACACCATGTGGTGGTTCTTATAGCTGAAAGTAGGATTTTTATGTGAGATAAAAAACTGCTCCCTCCGTCCAAATACTTTTGACACTTATCAAGGCACGTAGTTTTAGATGATAAGTTATTGTTTGGTTATCAATTATTATTTTATTGAAAAAGTATATGTGATAGATGTTAGTAGGTAGTAAAAGTAGTATATTTTTATTTGGTGGAGAGAAAGTGTGAGCCACTAGTTATAGTTGGTAGGTAGAGGAGAGAGAGTGTGGGCCAATGGTTAAAAGGTAGAAGGATTAAAATAATAATGGGTCATATTCAAAAATAGAAGTGTAAAGAGTATCCTGGGACAGATGAAAAAGGAAAATATAAAGAGGATTCTGGGACAGAGAGGGAGTAATAATTTCATATTCTACTCTTTTTTGAGAAAGAATTATTCCTTACAGATGCTTTTGGCTTTAATTAGTTGGCTTAAATTGTTGGTTTGATGTTTATGGCCTTGTTGTTGGTGTGATGTTTGTGCTGATGGTGTTGGTTGTTGTTGGTGTAATGTTATTTAAATTCCTATTTGGTGTGCTTTTGTTGTTCAACTCAAGCTTCTTATTGGTGTATTTTTTGTTTGGCTGCCTATGAGTTTCCACACTCCTCCCTCGTTGCTAGAATCCATCCCACCCTTCACCGGGTTTGTTCCTTTGCTTTGTTCCTTTGCTGGATGCTCTAAAGTGGCCTGAAACACCACCTTCCCAGAAGCAAAAAGAGAAGTCCCCTATTGAGCTTGGTTCTTCTTTGGATGATGATGCTGAATTCTTGGATGATTGTGATACCAATCCAGATGCTTGGCTTGAAACAGGGGAATTTCTCAACTCTGATCCAACTAGAGAACATTGATTATCTATATGTTCCAGAAACTCCTCCCTATGTCTTGGAAGAATGGGATAATCTATACTTAGAGACGCATCGCTAAAAGGGTTGCCAAAATAAAGAAAGAGATGAGATTGGATGTAATTTCATGCAAATCTGTGATGTTGGAAAATCCCAAATAAAAAACTCTTCCACATCATGGCTGTAATTAAACAGGAGCTAAGTCTCTAACTACTCTCTCTTATTTAAGTTTGTACCTGATGATTATTGTCATACTTCCAATATGAAAATGTGAATTGGATGCTGCTTATCTATATGCATGATTTATGACTTCGTGCAATGCTATGAAATGATGATTCCTGTGTTGGTTTTGTGTTAGTCTTGGGTTGGTCCCTCTGTTACCAGGACTCGGCAAATTTTGCCATATACCGGTGTCGGTACGACGCGACGCCGACACCGGTATGAAATACGTGTCAGATCCGGCAAAGTTCACTCGGACACGGCGGCTCTAAACCCTAGAATCTCAAACCCTAGAGTTCGAAGAGGAGAAGAGAAGAAGAAAAGAAGAGGAGAAGAAGAGGAGAACTCACCTCGACTCGCCGGCTAGACCTTCGAACTCGCCGGTAAGTTTCTTCACTTCTCTTCCTTCGCTTCTTCTCTCTCTTCGATTCAGTCTATTCAACGTCTTCATCTTTTCTTTTTTTTTGTCCTTTATGGCTTTATGAGTCATGTACCCACGTGACTTTGTTCCCCTTTTTCTTTTTCTTTTTTCTTTTTCTTTTTTCTTCTCTCCTTTAGTGCTTGACTCTGCTTTTCTTCTTCTGCACTTCTGCTTTCTTTTTTCTAATCATTTTTGCTCTTCTTAGTTGTTGTTCTTTTTAAACAAATACCATAATTTTATTAGTATATTACAAATAGACAATTATAAAATCTAAATTATTGGATTAATTATTAAATTTTATATTATAAAATATTAATTTAGCCATACCCGTACCCGTGTCCAAAATTCGGACAGAGTCCCCGTGTCCTGATTTTTTGGAAGTGCCGTATCCGACACTCGGATCCGTACCCATATCCGACACTCCTAGCCGAGTCCAGGTAACATAGGTTGGTCCTACATGATGAGCATGCCATACTTCCCTTGATAGTTCTCCTACTACCCAATTTCCCATATGCAATGTCATTAAATGATGATACAATTTTTATTCTACAAGTCAATAAGGGTAATTTGTGACATTCTTTAATTCCAATATGAAAATGTGAATGAGAGTTGTAATATGAAAAGTTACCTGCATCTTCAGGGACTTCTTCCTGACATTGGTTTTGTAGTTGACATTTTTCATCAATTAATCAATGTCTGGAAAAGTATCCTGAAATGGTTACTTGTTTCATGTTATGCATTTAACATGACTCTTTACCTTATGATTAAAGAGATCCCACAGAAATCTGATTTTGCTGCATATGTTGTTGATTGGCTAGTGTTGGATTGAGCTATATGATGACTTTTATGGCAAATCTCTGATTTTTCATGAATGCATCTCCCTATGATATTTTGAGGGAGATTTGTGTGAGCATGCATGCCTCAATGATGACAAAAGATTACTTAAATGATTGCATATGTTAGTACCACTCATAGACTTTACTCTTATGTGCTTAATGATGAGGCATTCATTGCCACCATTCACATAATTGAAGTAATATCTTGACTGTGATGAACTATCTTTATGCTTATTTGCGGAAAAGGGACTTCCTGAGAGGCTTGTATGCATTGGTCTTGTGAGAGTCCTAAGTTACATGCACCCCAAACAAGTCAAATGATGAATTTTTTTTTCCTATCTTCTATTGGTCCAGACTCTCCAGAGTTGCTGCATAGTTCAGTTAAATTGGTTATATGCATTTTGTGTGTTATTATGTGAGTGGAACAACTTTTGACTATCTTCAATAACTTGTCATACTATCTTCTTTTACAAAACTTTCACCTACTCCCTCTAACTTTTACAAAAAGTTGTAATACTATCTTCTTTTACAAAAAGTTGTAATACTATCTTCTTTTACAAAAACTTCCTCTATCTTTTACAAAAACTTGTTGCTTTACAATAACTTTCAATCTTTACAAAAACTTTCACCTACTCCCTCCAATATGCTCTATCACCATTTGTTGCTTCATTTACTCTTCTCTTCTTCTCTTTTGTCCTCTTGCATTGCTGCCCTTCTTAGTTACTTCCGCCATGAGCTCTTTATCTAGATTTGGTGGCCCACATACAATCCCTTCGTCTAGTAACTTGACTTGTCAGTTACCAACTGTTGTGGAACATGAACAACATTTGGTAATTGCCCCAACCTGTCCAATTTTTTATTGCCGATGTGAGGATTCTTATAGTTGTTTCCACCCTTAACCTTTAGGATTTCTAACATAACAAGCATGAGATGCAACCATGTGTAATTTATGATTCTAGGATCATAAACATTATAAGCTTCCTCTACACTTTCAATGAGCTCATCTATTGTGTTTGGGAATTGTTGGTGTTGAATTAACTGTATTGCTTTCAAAAATCCCAAGTCCAAAAGATATAAGTCGTGAATTGTCTTTGGTTGACACACAAGATGCATATCAAAACCATCTTTTCTTGCTGCTTCCATAAACTCTGCATCATCTGGTAATATATGTGGTCTGACATTATCTTGTTGTATCCATATTGTTTTTCACCTATTTGTTGGCCACTTTTCTCTTATTGATGGCAACAACTTGTTGATAATCATTTCTCTGATGACTTGTTTGGTGATGTGTTGCTTGGCTTTGGTCTCTTTAGTGCCCCTGTCTCTGTGGTGGAACTTTGTCTACAAATGGATAAATGCCAATTTTTCCATCAAAAATGAGTTCCCTATCCAATGGCACCCATGAACATGACCTTAGTCATCTGACTTTTTGACTGACATGCCCTATAAGGATCTTCTTCATATGAGAGAAGATAGAACCTTTAAGTGATCCTACTCATAAAAAACCACTTCTCATCAATGTGAATCATGTTTTGTAGAAGGTCAAATCTGGGTCCCTCATTCACTAACCTAGGTATGATATTGCCCATCACAAACTTAAGCCTTTTAATTTTATGCTCAGCTGAGAGCTTTGGTTTTATGGAATTTGTGTGGGATCTTAGGATACCCTTTAGCAGCCTATAAACTGTTGAAGGACTGACCTCCAAAGCAGCAGCAAAAGACCTTACTGTTGTCCTCTGTTTTAGAGGCACAGCTAGAAGCATGTCATCAGTAATTAAAGACTTCCTTCCACACTTGTATTTTTTGTGTGACACATTGACCTCTTCACCAGTGAGTTTCTGATTTTTGGTTTGTCACCATATTCTTGTTATTGTTGACCTGTGCACTACATATTTTTCGGCTAAAAACATATTGAAACCCCTTGGAAGTTCGTAATTTATGGCAGCCTCAAACATTTCAATTGCAATTTGTGCCCTTAAATTGTTAGGAATCATTAGTTATTTTTTTATGTTGTTGTGTCAACACTAGTTTGCTCTAAAGTTTCTTCATCAATTTCATTTTGGAGTTCATTTTCAGATTAGTATCAGAGACATACCATGGTTCATCATCATCATCACTAAATCTATTAATGGCCTTCTCCAAAGATAGAAGTTCATCCACTGATATGTTAGCTTCATCAGTTGAATCTGAATTGTTACTTGAATGCAGCTCTTCAAGGGCTAGCGTCTCTTCAAGGGCTAGCGGGCTCTTCAAGGGCTAGCGGCTCTTCCATAGCCATGTCATACTCATCTCCAACACCATTTGCCATTAGATATGCCATGAAATCATCATCTTCCATCTGGAAAAAAAAAATATGCCCAAGTGCAATGCGTGCAGTGAGTGTGAAGTGTGTGCTTGAGTGATTTAGAGAATGTGATTGTCTTTCCTTGTTGTGAATGGTTTTTTTTAAAAAGTTGGAATTTTTCGTACACACAGTGAGCTTTTATAAGGACCCAAAATGTGTGCTGTTGTGATTTTTTTAATTTGGTGGGAAAATTCAAAAATTTAGGGAATTTCAATTAAAAGTGGTACAGCTGGTCTCCTCCCAATTTTTTTCCTCCCTTTTTAGTGCAGTAATACACCACGTGGTCCCCCCTTCCCTTGCAATTAAAAGAGGACTTAAGGGGGAGAAAAGTGGTTCTCTCTACCTTTATTAAAACCTGTACCATTTCTCTGTGTGACAAGCATAAAAAAACGGAGGAAGTATAAGATAGGGAAAAGAAGAAAAAAAATGAACACAAGAGTTACTAAAATCACAAAAAGGAGCTCTAGACAAATTTTTCTCTAAAACAGTTGATGGGTCTTCTAATGATTTAGGTGTGAATGAGGATGATTTTGAGCAACCTAATGAAAATCTGAATAATAACAATCTTGAGCAATCCAATGAAAATCTGAATGATGATAATCTTGAGTAATCTAATGAACGTACGAATGGTGATAATCTTGAACAAGATCTAATGAGCATTTGAATGATTAAAATTTGAATGACCATGATAATGTTCCAAATGCGTCGACATATAATGTGAGAATTGATGAACACTTGGTACCTCCTTTGGATATTTATGATCCTAGTATTTGGGATATTTTTTACAATAAAATGAGAGATATTTTAATTGAAAAGGGGCCTATAAGAGAAATGAATCTTACATTTCCTCTTGATAATCTTTGTAGACATTTTTCATATGCTTATTATTTAAGAAAGATGAGTGATGGAGAGACTAGTTATAGAAAGTGGTTGGTTTACTCTAAACATGTGGACAAAGTTTATTGTTTTTGTTGTAAGTTATTCACATTGCAAAACAATAAAAACTGTTTAGCAAATGATGGATTGAATGATTGGAAATACCTTAGTGAAAAACTCAAAGCACATGAGAATAGTGTTGAACATATGACCATCGAAGTACGCAATAGATTAAGTAATAATCAAGGGATTGATAAAGATTTACAACAAGGAATTTCAAAAGAGAAGGAGCGTTGGAGACAAGTTTCAATGAGGATAGTTTATGTTGTGAAATGCTTGCAAAAAATAACTTTGCTTTTCGAGGATCTAATGCAAAACTTTACGAGGATAGTAATGGAAATTTTTTGGGGTTGATTGAAATGATTGCTGAATTTGATTTAGTTATGCAAGATCATGTTCGACATATCAAAAGCCAAGAAATTAACTATCATTATCTTGGTCCTAGAATACAAAATGAACTTATTTCTTTGTTAGCATCTTCTATAATAAGGATCATTAAATAGGCGAAATATTTCTATGTAATTCTTGACTCCAGATGTGAGTCATCAAGAACAAATGACTTTGATAGTGTGATGTGTAAATATGTCTAGTGTTCCAATAAAAATAGAGTTCTTTTTGGAGTTCTTAAAAGTGGATGATACATCTAGGGCTTTTTAATGAATTGTTAAGTGTATGCAAGTCTCTTGATCTAGATATTAATGATGTTAGGGGTCAAGGTTATGACAACGGCTCTAATATGAAAGGAAAGCACCAAGGGCATGGTGTCAAAACAATGCCGCATTGTATCGTATTGCACGTGTTGTAAAGGTTTTTAAATTTACCGAACTGATATTTCCCGCATTGTAAAGGTGTAACAAAACCGCGTTTTAGGCGGGTTCTAGGGATCTCTCATGGTTTAAGTCGTTATTTGGCGGTACGACTACCGTATCATCCCCGTTCCCGCATCACTGTGACCGTTACACCGCATTTTCGAACTATGACCAAGGGATTCAAAAAAGATTGCTTGAAATAAATCCAAGGGCTTTATATATGCTTTGTGCTTGTCATAGTCTTAATCTTAATCTTGGTGATATGGCACATTCTTGTGTTAAAGCTATTTCCTTTTTTGGTGTTATTCAACGTTTATATTCATTGTTCTCGGGATCGACAAAAAGATGGAAAATTTTGCTTGATAATGTTCCCGGTCTAACTATGAAATATTTGTCTAATACTCGTTGGGAGAGTCGAATTAAGATTGTCAAAGCTATAAGATTTCAATGTCCCTAAATAAGATTAGCATTGTCAGAATTGTATGAATCTTGTGATAATGATGCAAAGACAAAGAGTGAAGCGGAGAGTTTGATTAATGCACTAGAAAATTTTGAATTTTTACTTGGTATGGTTATTTGGTATGACATTTTATTTACTATTAATATGGTTAGCAAGAAGTTGTAGTCTAAGTCTATGTGCATTGACTCTACCATAAAGCAATTGGAAGATGTGTTTCCATATTTTGAAAAGTATCGGGAGGAAGGCTTTACAAAGAGTATAAATCTTGCAAAAAACATTGCATTTGAAAATTGAAATGTATGTTGAACCCGTCTTTCCAACAAAGCGTCATGTCATTAGAAAAAAACATTTTCGAAAGAACAATGAGGATCAAGAAAGTCAATCATTTAGAGTCAAGTATTTTCTTATTGTTGTTGATATGTAAATTACGTCTTTGAAAAACAGATTTGAGGAATTAAAGACATTTGAAAGTATTTGAATTTTTATATAATTCACAAAAGTTAAAATCACTTAATGATAATGAGTTGAAAGAATGTTGTCATAAATTTCACTCTACCTTTTTCTCATGGCAGTTTATCAGATGTTGAATCAATGTGTGCCATTGAAATTCTTGAATTTGTGAAATCAGCAGATTGTTATCCGAATGTAGCAATTGCATACATATTTTTATTAACAGTGCCTATGACCGTAGCTTCGGCGGAAAGAAGCTTTTCAAAATTGAAGTTAATAAAAACCTATTTGAGGTCATCAATGCCACAAGAGAGGTTGAACGGTTTGGCAACAATATCGATTGAGAAGGATATGTTGGAAAACATTGATCTTAATGTAATTATAAATGACTTTGCATCTCAAAATGCTTGAAGAAGCTGCTTTGTATGATTTTTAGGAAGGAGATAACTAAAATAGAAGTTTTTTTTATGTATTAAGACGTGTTATGTTGAATAAATTATTTTTGGTCTTCTATTGAAATATATTCACATTATGAAAACGGTAAAGGACTAAAGGGGCCCATTTCTCACGCTTCGCCTAAGGCCCATAAAATGTCACGAATGGGGCAGCACCCAGTTTAAAGTTTCAGTAGCACTTAAGTCGGCAAACATTGAACATTATGATCACACTCAAATGTTTAATTAAACGCACCATCCCTTCTAATAGTTGCCTGGATGTAATTGAACTTAATTCTCTAGTGAAAATTTCTTCCAGCACCCCTCACTTGCTTACTCATGGCCACCAAAACACTCCTAAACTCCGAGCCTAATTACTTGCACCATTAGAGACAAGAGTGTGCCACACATTGCAACCTCAAGAAGACGGATCATTACACAATAGATGATATAGAGGGTTAGATGTATACAACCTTGTAATGTACAGCAAATTTCCATTATACTCTGACATAGAAAAGCAGTGACTATTTTTGCTAATTTGCAAGAAGTAACAAGCAAGTGGCATATAGACCATCATAGCCTAAAGCATAAATTTTGTCTAATAGTCTCTTCCACATTTTGTGAAAAAGGAGACCAGAATAACTGCAGAATTTATAGCTTTATTTACCTGCCAAACATGTGTGTCAACCGGAACAGCATGATGTTGGTCCAAAGAGAAAAGAGCTACACATGATGCCACTTTTGGACCCACACCGGGTAAAGTAGAGAGAGTAGTTATGACCTCTTCAAGATCCAATCCACGCAAAGAAGAAAGCCACTCAGCACCACCACCAGGTTTTGATTGCAATGCTTTTATTGTGCCAACTATGTATTTTGCTCTTCTCATGAAAATTAATGATAATTGGGGGGTGTCAAATTACATATGATGACATGAAAATTTATGCAGTGTGATAAAGAGAAATAGGGGGGGGGGATAAAGAGAGAGGGGACATGATTTTAAAACCAACTAATTAAGAAGATGTGGAACATTAAATAGGCAAGGGTTTTAATATATGCACCCTGAGGATTGCAAATAAGCATTAGATACATTTTCTACAGTGGCGGATCTAGCGTGGGTTCAGTGGGTTCAAGAAGATCCGCACAAAAAACTGGAAAAAAAACGCTAGAAAACGAAGAGAAACAATTGTTATATAGAAAAAGATGGACTTACTTTCCTGTAAATGTAGTTTGGCTCAGCGGTAGTCAGCAGAGCCCGCGTGAAAATATCTAGGCTTACATGTGCACGCGGCTATGAGTTCGAATTCCGTTAAAATGAAGTTTTGCTGGGGTTTCTATTTCTTTTTTTTATCCTTTTCCATTTTTCTCTTAAATGAAGTTTTGCTGGGTTTTCTATTTCTTTTTTTTTATCCTTTTTCCATTTTTCTCTTAGCTCTCCTTTCTACTCGCTTAAGTACAAATTCGTCATGAGTCATGAATCTAATTCCTTTCTCATTATCTTCCAATTTCCCATGCTCAAGCAATCAACAATTTAAACTCCAAGTAAAATAAGTCGCTAAAAGTTTGACAGGTTGATTCACTGTATATGGATATTAGTTTTTTTAACCTTTACTTGCATATTCACTTCTCAACACATAAATTAAACGATTAATGATTTTTACTGGTATTATACATACGTAAAATTATAGGAAAATAATATTTATGTTTTAAAGTAGTACATATCTTACACTTGATTGATGATAATGTTTTCGAGTATTCAAGGACTATTTTTTTTCTTTTTTTGGTGTTTTAACAATCTTACATTTAATTGTTTAATTTGCTTCTGTTAATTACTTAATTCATTTCCACATTGTATAAATACTCATTGTATACTTTTGTAATTTTCTTTAGGCTTTGCTGCCTTGGTCGAGTGCTATGTACCAAAAGCACATGAGGAGGTCATTTCTCATGTTATGATTTCAGCAGGCATATAGGCATACTAAAGAGCAGAAATAATTAATAATGTAAATGCAAGATGAGGAGAAACGAACCTATAACCAAAGCCAGCCTCCCTAAGGTCCCCTTCAGAAAGCATGGCCAACCGGTCGAGCGACGGGAAGCGAAAAAATTGAAAGCCCTCAAGGGTCCCCAGATAATGACCTAACGAAGAAATGTAATCAACCATTCGAGTGATCCTCTGAATGTTATTATTAGACGAACACAAGAACTGAATGAGACACTCCAAAGGATCCTGCCTAAGCACGCGGACACCCGCAAAACGGGGTGCTAATTCAGCAAAACTGGGATCGGAGACTGCAAAATCCTCCCACAAATCAGTCAAACAGATACCCGTATTGAGAAAATCAAGCAAAGCCAACTTGGCGTCCTCATCCGGATCCTGATCCTCCTCCGCGTGAAAATGGTAGGCGACGTCACCATTTTCAAGGTGCTTCAAGGACACCAAATGGGACTCCACAACGCCAGTGTACTGGAGACTCCCTGTTTTCTTCCACCTGAATGTCTGACCAGTTGGGAATGTCAGGGACAACGACAGCTCTGCTTTCCCCAAATTCAAGGGTACCCATTCCAACTTTTGATATTCGAGGTTGAGGGTTCGAGACAGAGATCTCTTCCTTCGGTTCTTTGAGGAGGTAAAGAGGTCGCCGCCTTTGGGATTCAATAACTTGCGTGGAGTTGGGGGGTGTCGAGGGGGGCCGTGAATTGGGCGGAGACTGTAAGTGTTCTCCTTCGCTTCATCATATTATTCGCTTTCTCCGCGGCATTCCTTTTTCTAAACCCTAATCCTATTTTATTCCGTATCTTATCACGAATTCACGAGTCACGACTACTTGTTTTCAAGTTAGAATTCATTCATCCATACTATAAAATTATACGACATCTACAAATTACAATAGAGGTTAGAAACTGAAAAATACACATCAAATTGTAGGAAACTTAATTCTAATATGGCAAAACCACAATCGTTGAGCACAAATAACCCTTCTAAATACCCGTTTTCACATCGCTGTCTAATCCAGTCTTCTACGAGTGGGTCTAATGATCTGATGTAGTTTTGATGTAGAACTAGAGTTGATTCAACCGATTGTACGTGAAGTACTGACCGTCGTTGCAATCCCGCACAAAATCCTATCAACAAATCAACCGTCAACTGGAGTCAGTGCCCAAACCCCGCTAACTCACAAAGAAACCAAACTAATAGACCCGCCGTGAAGGGGTGACTACAAAACCATAAAGGAGACTAAAGCCATCACACAGATATGACTTATTAAAAACTCCAAAAAAACGAAAAAACAAGAAAATAAACTAGATTATGCAAAAAGGAGAGAAAGATGGGCTTATCATGGACGAAAACATCCATGGCAGCCCCTCTAAAGGGTTTTTTGTGAAAAGATGAGAGGATGGGAGAGCGGCTAGGGTTTTTTTTTACTTTATCTGGAAAAAAAAAAATCTCACGACTACTTCAATTTAGGGGGTAAGTTTTTTTTAAGGGGAATTTAGGGTGTAAGTTGTTCGGAAAAAAAAAATTCATTCCAAACTAAATTAGTAATTTAGATTGAATTTTTTTGAAAATTGGATTTTCAGATTGGGTCATATTGAGGGTGATTGGATCCAAAATCTAAATTAACCGAATAGTAGATATGCCTTGAATTGTTTAAAGAAATTGAAAAATTGGAGTTTAAAAAAAATTGGATATTTCGGATAGGATCTGATCTATCGTCTGAAAGTTCGGATTGGATTGGTTTGGACTCAAACCCTAATTGGATTGGATTCAGATTGGAAAATTGAAATCCAAATTTTATTCGGAACAGGTTGAACCAGGCCTTAGTCCAATCCGTATACCGAACTTTCACCCCTAACTTCAATACATACTCAAGACTAAAAAACCTCTCTCAAACACATCTAAATTATTATACTAATATATTAAAAGGTGTTCCAAAACAAGAAAATGTGTCCGTATAAGATTTAATTTCATGACTTCAAGCTTGTATACTAAAGTTTTAACCAGTAAACCAAGTAATGTTTGATGTTATAATGTTAAAGTAAAATATTAATAAATGAAAATTATAATTAACCGGGACATAACCCGGACCAAAAAACTAGCTATCTAGTTAATTTAAGTTATAATGTACCTTTACAATTGCTTATTTGTGTCAGGTTAACATGTTGGTTGATTTATTTATTAAGGTTACGACATTATGAGATAATGTTATTACTATAAATTAGGAAAAATTGATAGGAATAATCCGACCTTTTGGTCGTCTTCTCTAAACAGTCTCACCTTCTATAAAACTCAAAATAATCCTACCTTTGTATCTTATCTTTTTAATTGGACTTTTTTTACCTGAAACTTGTTGGATAGGTTAAAAGCACTTTTTTTTAATTAAACTCATTTTTCTCTTCTCCCTATCTCTATTATATAAGCCAAGGGGGAGCAATGGTGTCCCTAGGGCTGGCAATCTGGTCGGGTCGACCAGTTTACATAAATGGGTCAGCACCATTAAACCCGACCTCGACCCGTTTAACTAAATAGGGCAGAAATTCCAACCCGAACCTGACCTATTTATAAATGGGTTGACCTGAACCCGACCCGTTTTACATGATTTTTGAAAATTTCTTCCGAGGTCCAAGAATATGTGGGCAAGATCTCTGTGGTGAGAATTATGCAAAAAAATATATATATATATATAATTATTTTAGGGGCATCAATCTCCAATAACTTTTATCAATAATTTATTGAGTCCTTTTGTATAGCCTCCATATCTTTTCTTCTATTTCTTTAGTATTTGAAGCTGCAACAATGGCTTCCATTTTCAACTACTTCCTCCGTTTCAATTTAGCTGTGACACTTTCCTTATTTGACATGTATCAATTTAGTTGTGACACTTTTTTATTTTACCTAAAATGGAAAGTTTATGGCTGTGATTTTACCATTTCACCCTTGTTTATAACATTTAATGAAATTAAATCCTACTTAATACAACCTCATTAAACCTAACAAAATTAAATGACACCCACCAAAAATCAAACCCCCACCCACATTTTCATCTCAACCTTCATCTTCATTTGTACTGTTCATCTTCTCTAACCCCATTTTCATCTCAACCTTCATCTTCATTTCTACTTGTTCATCTTCTCTAACCCCAATTCAACTTTCTCTCTCCTCAAATCACCACTCCCTCACTTCAATTTCTCGGTCTCCGAATTCGATCTCTCTCTCTCTCTCTCATCGCTTTCGTCTTCATCATCCACAAACTCTTTAGATCTCGGTTCTCTCGAGTCCCTCTTTATACACTTATCTTCGGCTCCAGGCAAGTGGTGGACTCCGATCTTTGGTTGGTCTTCCGACGCTGACTACATTGACTCCTCCTCTGAAGACGAAAATCAGGCGAAATCGGAGAATATTCCAGCGAAACCTAGGTTTTCTCCCGAAAGTTTCACTGAAGAAAAAGCTAAGCAGTTGAGGTTGATGACGAAAGATACGGCGGCGTTTCATTCTTTAGATCTGCATTTCTCTCACCTAATTCCTTAGATTCTTCATTTTTAGTTTTTTTTTCCTGTAATTGTGGTGTTTGATGCTACATCATGCATGAAAAATTGTTTTTGTTAATTTTTGTGATGATGTATTATACTTGAAGCTAATTTTATTTTTATTTTGATTCTCTGATTTGCGGTTTTAGTTTGTGATGGTTAGCTAATGGTTTTGGATGATGACCATGATGTTAATCTTGATAAGTGGTAACATTTCACGTGGGAAATCAGGAGGGTCCCTGATTTGTGATTTCTCTCTCCTCTCTTCCTTTTAAGTTTTAACCCCATGTGCCTTTGTGCGGTGGTCCCCCATCCCATCTTAATCACTTCCCCTTACCCCTTCTTAATACCCCATTAAAATTTTGCATAGGGAGTTGTGAAAAAAAAAGTGTCACAACTAAATTGGAACGGAGGAAGTATATGAATTTGGCTAATTTCTGAGTTTCTTCTTCCCCCTTTCTCTCTCTCACTCACTCTTTCTCTTCGTGAGTCTGGCTTTACAAGACCAAGATGACTGGTTTCGTATTGATTTGGATTTCTATTGATGAGAAATGAGAGATCAGATTTACGAACGGAGTTGAATAAATATAGTGGAGAGGGAAAGATACAAAGAGGGGAGGGTTGAGCAACGACTGGGGAATAAACAAAATAATCATTTTTACGGGTTTTCATTTCTATGCATCCTTCCATATTGAGCATGGCCCAGAAAAAGCATTTTGTTTCCCCTGCTTGAATTTGACCCAATTACTTTAAACGGGTTATGCGGGTTATTTTCGGGTTGGAATTTTCAACACGAACCTAACCCGTTTAGTTTTCAGGTCGGGTTCAGGTCGACCCATTTAGTTAAACGGGTCGAAAACTCCAACCCGAACCCGCTTGTTTTGGGTTAGGTTCGGGCCGGGTTCTCTGGTTAGGTTACTTTTTTCCTGCCCTATGTGTCCCCCTTGGAATTTACTTAATTACCCCTCCACGACATAAATATTACATTCTAAAAACTTGACATTTAAACCCTTCTACATTGCAAAAACTTGCCAGTTTCAATAAAATTCATTTGGTCTTAATTAGCAAGACAATCAATGCAAATAGCACAACTATCTTTGACCAAAATATAAAGTCAAAAACTTACCATAACAAAATAGGACACTGAAACAAAAAATACACAGAAATAATGTTGAATTGAATAATACAAAAACCAATGGTGCTTCTTTAAAAAAAATATTAATTTCAAACACAAACTCAAAAAACACATCAGTGTTCCCGAATTGCTTGCAACATCTCAACATTCTCAAATTCTGAATACTACACTTTGAATCAAGGTATGTATTTTGTTTACTTATCTTCTTGCTCAATAGCACAAACTTCCCACTCTATATTTACAAGAAAAATAATGAGTTAGATGAGAAAATAACGGTCCTCATAATTATTATAACTATGAATAGCACTTAGAAATGTTAAGTGAAAGCCATGAATAAAACGTTTATTTGCCATGAAAAAAACTTCCCAGTCGTGAAATAAAATATACCAATCGAGATGCAAACAACCGATAGAGGTCAGTAATCCCAGTAATACATTTTTTTAGTTGTAAAATTAAATTTTTAAAAAATATATAAACAACAAATTTTGGAAAAAACGCATCACTCGCTGATACCCATTGGATTATTATAAAAAAAAAATACATAAAATTAGAATTGTAAAAAATAAATAAATAAAGTCCTAAATCCCGTAAAAAAAAGTCCTAGATAAATACAATCGAGTTTCAAAACTACAATAAAAAAACGAATCTACAAGGAAAAATTTCTAAGAATTTCTTTCAATTACATGAAAATTATAATTGTAAAATTTAATTTTAAAAAATTCAAATTTTCTTATAACATTAATAGATGGAAAAGACTCATAAAAGTATAATTCACAACAAACACAATTGTAAAATTGAAGATGGATGCACTATAAAATCAAGAAACAAACAAAAATTTGTTGCAAAGATTACCTAACAAAAATAAAATAAACACATGTAAATCACAGATCAAGAGTTCTACAATTACCTTCCACTTTATCAAGTATTCTTGATTACACAAGCATTTTAAATATCAGGCTTCCATGCAGTTTCAACCATTATGTTTCTTCTTTCGTAACGGGAAAATGTCATTGCCACACCAAAATCAAACAAACAAAATATTAAATAGAGATATTCTACAAACTAATAACCCAGAAAACCCAAGGATGAAAAAATAACCAAAAAAAATAGAAAAGCTCAAAACCCCCAAAAAGACCGAAAAAGTTCATTAATTTTGAGACTCAAAATGAAAAAAAAATAAACCCCAAGAAATTTGAAAATCAAAAAATCAGAAGGAACCCAAAAAAACTAACCATAAAATCAAAAATCCCATAAATGAAGAAAACCTTGGAGTGACAAATCAACAAAAACGTAAAAGAAATTGTTATTTACAGATATGCGACACAATAGAGTATTATTGTATTGTTTTTGTAAAGAAATTTGGCGAAAAATTGAAGAAACTTGCAATTTTTGGAAGATAGAAATAGTACAAAATTATGGTCAGAGTAAAATTATGAAAATAAGATAGAGAGAAAGTGATGTTATATGAGTGAAAATGAGGCTTTTAGGATCAGGTGAGAGGTTTAGGTATGAATAAGCTTAGGATGGAAGATTAAGATTTTTATTTAAAATATAAATTGGTTTATAAGAGATATACGTAGGGTGATGGGTAGAACGTGTAAGTTTTTCTATCTTTATTACTCACAAAATGGAGGAAAACTTAGATACGAACTTTCATTTTTGGTTTGTTTTACTACTGAGTAATAGTTATACCTAAAATGTCACCGCACGCATAGCGTGCATAAAAAGCTAGTACTCAAGTAACTCAACCCCTCAACAACCTATTTCTCTCCCCTCCACTTGACTCCACCACCAGCACCCCCCGCCCCCAACTGAGTGACTGGCCCACCCCCAAAGTCCTGCCCAGACCCACATGAACTACCCACACCACCACCACCCGAAATCCACCCAGTCGCGCATGAAAACCACCAAAAAAGCATCCACCACCACAAACCCTACCCTACCCAACAAAAAACCTGGTTGTATTTTCATTTAACAACTTGAACCATTTGACATTGCCGTTAATAATTTCTACATCACAATTCTCAAAACACCATCACAACAAAAAAAAAAAACCAAAACATCCATATGTAAGAAGCAGCCCAAATCCACGAAAAACTAATCCCACAAAACTTTTCATCACCAATATAGTCGATTCCTCAATAACAACCACGCTTAAAACAAAACCAACAAATTTGAACCATTAACTATGATTAATGGCTTAGCAGCCTTTCTCGAGGCGGCAATGCTTGCACCCCATTTTCTTCCTATTGGTGTTTGGCCCACAATAGATGGTGGTGGCAGCAGTGATGGAAAACAAGGAGAGAGAATGGGGGAGAGAGAAAGGACGATGGAGGGCGTTGGTGGTCGGCTAGGGTGTTAGCAAGGGGATGAGAGAGAAATGATGGTGGAGGAGCATTGATGGTAGGGTGGGAGGAGAGAGATGGAGGCAGTTGAGGGGAAATGGGGATGGTATAAGAGAAATTTTTAAAATCATGAAAATTATAATTTTAAACTCTATACTATGGAAAAACAAAACATGTTAAGTTTTACCTATTAAATTGGTTATGAACATGTTAAGGACCATTTTAAGAATGTGAGGTGCAAAAGTGGGATTATTTTGAGATTAATGGAAGGTGAGACCGTTTAGTAAAGACCACCAAAAGGTGGGATTATTCCTATCAATTTTTCCTATAAATTATTGTTATTATTGTTGTAATAATAATAATAATAATAATTATTATTATTATTATTACTATTATAATTATTAATATTACCATCATCATTATTGTTATCATTATCATTATTGTTATTGTTATTATTGCAATTATTATTATTATTATTATTATTATTATTATTATTATTATTATTTTGCTAAGAGTGTTATTGTGAATTGAAATTCTTGTTTTGCGATAGCAAATTTCTGTTGATTTGGTGTAAGGTCTCAAGGGCATCCATATGATTTGATGATTGAATATTACCTTACTTCCTCCGTTCTATTTTAAATGAAACATAGGGCCTTGGCACGGGGATTTATGAGAGGAGAGAGATAGAGAGGAAAAAAAAAAGGGACTCATGTGATGAGGAGAGAAATAGAGAGAAGTGAATACCAAATAAAGTAATGTTTCATTTATTTTAAAATGGTCTAAAATAGTAAGTGTTTCATTTATTTTAGAACGGAGGAAGTATTATTATTGTTTAAGAGCAAGATATTCAGAGGGACGTAATCCCAAGGTGAATAACATGCAAATCATATAGGACGTATTCCTACACTGCACCGGAAGTAGGGTCATTCTTAGACACAGACAATAGAGAACAAAGCATATAGGTTGTCTGGAGGTTGTGATCCGACGTCACCATAGGAAGTGGGTTGCAATCCATTATCATTCAACTCTTCCTCAATCTATTTTATTTATGTTTACTTGAAGAACTAATTTATTTTATTATTATCTTCCCACTGTTAATTTACTAAGGTATGATGAGCTTTCCCCTTGATTTGTTTATTTGAATTATATCATGTTCAATTATTTAATTGCCTTTCTATTTCAAGAGTATATGTTCTTTTGTTGTTTGTTGTTTGTCTCAGTGGCTTGCTTGTTAAATCTATGTTTAAATTTTGTTTGGATCCTAACTGGGCTGGAAAAACTATTAGTTACTTACTATTGATTGTGTAACACCCGACCTATCCAAGATCGAGTACATCGTCACTAATGCAGATTGTGGATTATTTATTGATATATCTTGCAAGTGATTTATGGTTTGTTATGCTTAGTGTGGGGCTAAGTGAGGATTCATAGGGTCTTGATACCTTTGTTTTTCGTTATTTATCGTATTATTACTTTGCATTTAAGAGGTTGTATTTGCCTCGTTAGGATTTATTTGAAGTTTATATATGTATTCCGATTTGGGATTTATATTCTATTTACTTTCCTTTATATATCTTGTTTAAAATGACATATTTGTCTCAACGATATTTCTGCTATCGTCATATATTTTATAACTTTTTTTCTTTTGTTTATATTATGTTGGTAATCATAAGGTGTGTTTCATAATAAGTAACAAACAACCCTATATCCTCCATACTACTAGATTGTAGGCCAATTATCATGTAGTATAATGGAATCAGAAGATTCCCAAAAGTTGTAACCCCAATCAAATTCAATAAAAAAGTTTATTGTATGTTTCTTTGTGGTCTATATTATTTTGCAGATTTGAATATTTTGTGGTTCGCAAATTGGCATGCTAGGTGGGACAATTTTCGCTCTTCATCTCCTTTCCTTGGAGGATCATGATTAGTAGATGGCATGAGGGCAAGCAAAATTTCCCTTATGTCATTCTACATGTAAGTTTTGAGACCAAGTTGGAGACAACTTCAAAGTCTCCACAACCAGTCTTGAGGGGGCATTTATAGACACTGAAATTCTATCACATTTACGGTGTTAGATGTGATATAGACTAAAAGAGTTTGCAATAATTTAGATATATTTATCTTTAAAGATGATATTATCTTTATTAACAAAATAATGCATCTCATTTTGTAGCTACATACCTACAATCCTATAAAAGGGATATCATCCTAAGGGTTTAAGGAGGTTTGATCAAATAAGCCACAATCATCCTCATTTTCTCCATACTACCAAATCATAGGCCAGTTATACCGTAAGAGAATGAAATCAAGAAATTCCTGAAAGCTATATAACCCATATAAAATTCAATAACAATTGTTTGTTGCATGTTCCTTTTTTTTGTCCATGTTATTCTGCATATTTGGATATTTTATGGTTCATAGGGGTGTTGAAATAATATAGTTATGAGAAGCTTGTTTTACATAAAATTTGGGGTTACTTATATAATCTCGAGTAGTTTGAAACTCTTAGCCCTATTACAAATTCATTCAATTATAACTTTTTCTTTCTCTCTTCTTTAGCAACTGGCAATTTTTCCTCTATTATGGTGCAATTCAAGACTTTACTAAAACTCACCTCTAAAATTTCATTGTTACGCAATTGAAAACTTGGTAACTCGCTATTTAAAAATATACGCTTGAAAGTGGGCGAAAATGAGACTTATTTTACTCTTTGTTTTCTACTCCATTTCCTTCCACAATTCTTCATCACGTTTCGATCATTAGTTTCAATAACTAAATCGATTATGATGTTTTATAATTTAGTGTGATAATTGTGGAACAATTGTTATTCATTTCTGTACACCACTTATATTTATACTGATATATTGAAAGGTGTTCCTAAGAAAATTTGTGTGCCACGTGACACTCTCCTCCGAGGCTCTAATGCAAATGCTTTATTTCCAAGTTAAACCCTCAATTAAAAAATAATGTTGTGTAGTTACAATGTGTCGAACACGTGACCTTTGAAATGAAAAGTGAAAGCTTAACCATTAACCCAACATAGCACCATTGTTTAGTAATTCAAAATAAAATATCATAAGGTCCTATAATTATATTTCATTAAAATATTTGCACAAGTAGTTAGATACCTAACTTTTTTATGATAATAACAAGAGTTTATTATAGACATAAACTCTTACTCCAATTCCTTGTTGAAAGTTAAGCTATTGCCTTCATCCCCAAACTTTTAAGGGTTTATTTTTCAAAAATCATGCAATTACTTATCATGTCAAATTTTCCTCACTTGACAAAAAAATACGAAAAGTAACAACTCGAGCATCGCCTGGGACACTCACTAGTTTGAAAGAAAAAGGAGCAGACAAGAAAATAATCATTAAGGTGTGTCATGTGTGAATTACACGCTACAGGAGAAAGGAAATGAGTAAATGTCAATGCACGAGAGATGACTTTCTAGTCGAAATTTGACCACAAAGTGAAAATATTAACAAAATGTATCATATAATGTCTTTCTTACTATAAAATTCACACAAGGTATTTTTTCACAAAAAATGATTATAACAAATAAGATATTTTCTGACAAAAAATCCCAATAAGCTACTTCTTCTGTGTCAATGGATTAAGTATATGGTTAGTAAATTCGATTTATTCACTTTTGTTCATGTACAAAGAGTCATTTTTGGTCATTTTTTGTTGTTGTGGAGAGGATACATATCTATACTAATATATTAAAAGGCGTGCGTGACTACGTATACACGCCACGTGACACCTCTGTTACGCTACTAGAATTGTCCAATGTGTACATACGTCATGTCAATTAACAAAAGTAAAATTGGCTTGCAACAAGATTTGAACACGTGACCTCTTGCTATTATACATAGCACAATTACCATCTCAACCAACTTTTAATCATGCTTTAAATGTCCATAGTATTATATTTGTACCTTTTAAATGTTGAGTTTTCTTAATATATTTTAATGCGAATGGAAAAAAAATGCATATCAAGTTTGGAAAACAATACCACCCGGGGCAACGCCCGGGCCCAAATACTAGTTGAAATAATTAAAAAGAGCTCTCTCAATATTTACTCTCTTGTATTGATGGACAAATTTACTTTTTTGCGGTTGTGATGTCCGAGTTATTGTTTTTCCTAATTACATGTTAGTAAAAAATTTACAGCCTTACGAATCAAATAAGAACTCACATTACTATAATTTTCTTAACTATCGAATCGTGTCAGTATTCCAAACATAAGAACAAAAAGAAACATAGGGAGTGTGGATTCATTATTTTTTGAACTTATTCGACCTTATTGTGAATGTGTCAAATCATATTTTTACTTATTCTGGGTGAATTGAACTTATCTAACTTATTAGAGATTATTAGTTCTTATTAAGATTATCTAAACTCATGTAAACTTTTTTTTTCTTATAAAGATGATAGATAAGGTAAAAAAAATACGCTATATATTTTTAGAATTTACCAATAAAAAACAGAAGGTCCACTTTTTTTTTTTTTTTTTTTTGAGGGGAAAAGCATACTATCGTTACTCCATAGATAATGAATCCATCAAATCATAAGGAGCCACCTCCATAGGAGAGTGATTCTCCCACACTTATTCAACCCCAAAAGGGACGAGTCTAGCTAGATTATGAGCTAACAGAAGGTCCACTTAAAGTCAACTAATTGGTTGACAAAAAATTTGAACGGACTGGATTCACAATAAGTTATTTTGTATAAGAAATAATATGATATAATCAATTTTCATTTGATACAATCAGTTTTTATTTGTTGAATGTTGAACCTCAGCCCAAAATCAGAATCAGACAAGGAGGACGGAGGTCGCAAGACCCGATTCTGATTTTTGGCCTTTTTATCCCTCTCTTTCCTTCCTAATCCTTCCCTTCGTCAATCACACTACTATACGGCTATACCCATCACAGACCCCACAGTTCTCCATCCCTACTTTCAGTTTGAGTATCTGCTGCTGCAATGCCAACTTCTCCATCAGGTACTCCATCTTGTTCCACTAAATTGCTCGATTGGCCGATTTTATGTTGCCCTAATTTGTTCAATTTCGCGCAGAGGCTCGGCACAAAAGGCGGAGAGCGAGGGGGCCGAAGATCACGAAACGGCACCGTGGCGGCGACGAGGAAGAAGAAGACGAGGAAGAAGAGAATGAGGTTGCGGCGGAGGCAGATGAAGACGAGGACCTCCACCCTAACCCTAAGAATGTCCAAGTTCCCAGAACTAGGGCTGTCTCTGAACTCGAGGTGATTTCCGGCAGTGGCATCAGAATTTCGGACTTCCCCGCCGCTGTGAAGTATGATGTGAACCGGCCCCATTCGTCCATTCTGGCCATTGCTGCTGCTGAAAGAGAGAGTGAAAACAAGGGACAGGGGCAGGGCGGGGGCGGGGGCGGGGGCGTTGTTTTAGAGAATATATCATACGGGCAGCTTCAGGTGTTGTCCGCTGTGCCAGCAGAGTGTCCCGCTCTGGTGGGTTCGGGTTCATTAGATCAGGAGAGTCCAATTGTGATTTCTCCTCCTCCCATTATGGAGGGTAGGGGTGTGGTTAAGAGGTTTTGGAACAGGCTCCATGTTCTTCCGTTTCACGCAGGTTTTCCTCTCGGACTCATTGTATTTGTTTTCTCATATCCTAACCTAATGGCAAACTCATTTTCAGTGGCTACTTATTTCATACTTTAATGCCCTTTTGTTGGTATGCATAGATTAAAATTGTTATGCTAAATGTATCAATTATCAAGCTATCTATTGCTCGTTACCTATGTAATCTGTATCACTATATGGGTCTTGAGATGGTGTCTTAAACTATCAATTGCTGGTTGACTTGAGCCAAAACATGTCTAGCTTTTTAAGAAACAACTTTGGAAATTGTATCAGCTTTAAATAACTTTAGGTTTTTCTAATGGTGCCTCACTTTGAATATCGGGGGGTGTAATAATTGTAGCGCAACCCCCTTCTGCCTATATGATAGAGGAATAGAGAGAGGAAATGGATACTGGGGATTTCATTGTAGGGTACTGTATTTCTATTGAACTTCAGGTCATGCTTGGCTATCTATGTTTTTGGTTCAAGTGTTAATTAAAATTTAACTTCAGTCTTTTATCAAAAAAAAAAAAAAAAAAAAAAATTCAACTTCAGTCCTCGCTGAATAGACTGAACATTCTGACTTTTGGCGTCTTCATGTGCAGAGTGGTTTCAATCAACAACAGTGCACAGGTTGGAGAGGCAAGTGGTGCCACATTTTTTTTCTGGCAAGTCCACTGAACATACTGCTGAGAAATACCTGGATTGTCGTAATCTAATAGTTGCCAAATACATGGAGAACTTGGAGAAGAGGTTATCGATTGGTGATTGCCAAGAATTGGTTGTTGGTGTTGATGACGAAGATCTCAGTCGTATCTTCCGTTTCCTTGATCATTGGGGCATCATTAACTATTGTGCTCCACTGCCTCCTCATGAATCTTGGAGTATTGAGTCATATCTGAGAGAGGATCCAAATGGTGAAGTTCATGTGCCATCAGCTATGTTGAAGTCCATTGATAGTCTGATCAAGTTTGACCTTCCAAAATATAGATTGAAGTCTTGCAATTTCTCCTTATCATTATCATCAAACTCCCATGATCTTGCAGACTTAGACAGTAGAATACGGGAAATGTTGTCAGAAAATCACTGTAACTTTTGTTGTCGGCCCCTGTTAGTTGTGTATTATCAATCGGTGAAGGAGGTAATCTTTTTTTCATGTTCATTTGGCGATTATCCATTTATTTATTGGCATGCTCCCTTTCATTCTTATTTCAAGACATTCTTTTTGAAAATCTATGCTACTCTCTCTTATTAGTTGAAAGATGCATACGTATAGATACCTTTATTTCTGAGATGGAGGGGTTCTTTGTAAATACTTCCAATTTCCTGGAACATAACCCTAGTGTGTTGGTTGGCCAGAATGAAATGAGAGATATTGTGTTGTTTGAACTTTGTTAAAATGAGTTCTTATTAAAGATATCTGTCAGTAACTTAGAGAGTTCTGTCACTCTGTGTAAGTTTTTAGGTTATTTCTGCTGCCAGTATAGTTGATTTTAGAGGGTCTTCCTTTTGATGACAAGGAAATATTTATTCTAAATTTACTTCATGGGGCTAATTGTGAACGAGAATATGAAATATAAAAGGCAAAGGAAGAAAATTGATCTAGGCTTCTATTTTAAGGTCCCATTTGATTGAACTTAAATGGAAGGATAGGATTCAAGAAAAAAGAGAGACAAAAGCTCTAATGAGAAACCTTTCTATTATTGATGTTGTTTGGTTGGCTATGGGAAATTATATTCATTCCTATGTTGGTGTTTGGTTAATTTAAAAAATAATACCTCTATTTCAACCTTTCTTCCCCACTTTCATTTCCTCTTCTCACACTAAGGGTGCATCCTATAAGCTTATTTGCCCTTAATATAACAGTTTGAACTTATTGTGTTGATGTGGGTAGCCCTTATTCCCCTGTACTTACCTCTTAGCCCTAAATTTAACTTATCCAAACTTTTGTTATTTGTGTCTCTAATTGTGCCATCCACCCTCATATTCACTAGTGTGTGAAAAGGCGTGCGTAACCCTTATATCCACTAATGTATAAAAAGGTGTGCCTAGGCACTGAAGCCCTTGGTGCTCCTACCTAAACGCTAAAAGAAGGTTTGTCGAGGTGATTTTGAATGGAAGTAAGTTGAAGGCGGCAAGGCGCACGAGGTTGAAATGGTTGAAATCAATATCGAGTCTATCGGATGTCGAATTGGAGGCCTTACTATTTAAAGTTACTAATTGATGGGTTTTTTCTTGAGAAGTTGGAGGCGAGTAAGATGGTATGGTTGAAGGATCGGTATCGGAGACTTTAAGTGACTTTCGGGCTATGGCATTTATGTTCACCATGATTGATGATAGCCAAATTGATTCCTCCTTTTCTCTTTTTCCCCTTCAATTTTTATCCGTTTCTTTTTTTTCCCTTTCAAGTGTGTGTTTTAGAATTTGGATGTCAGTAATTTTCTTTCGGGGTGGGATAATAGGAGTATATGAGTGGAACTTTGGTCTCTCTTGTTTCAATCTTTTGACTTCCGTACCCATTTTCTTTTTACTTTAGATATTCCTATCGTTTAGAGTTGAAGTTTAACGTTTTCTTTTGGGTGGGGCCAAGAATAATCCCTTCTTCTTTTACATTTTGCCGTACTCCTATGGGAAAGTTATGAGAACTCTCATTTTTTGTGTTATTTATGTATGTATGAATTGCATTATCCCAATGTTATTCAGTACGAAGTTCGATTCAATTCCGAGAACGGGAAGTGCTACCTATGGTGAATCGGGTATGATGGGTATGGTTCTTTTTCTTTACCTCAGTTTTTTTAATGAAATAATGAAATTGAAGTCATGAAATGAAAGCAAAAAACTCATTTGAAAGCAATATTTTTTTCAGTTTCTCTAGTCTACCATTCTCTCTTAGGAATACACGCTTTGTTTTTTTGAAAAACAAAAAAAGTACGAAGAAAAAAAGAAAAGGTGCACCCTTACTTTACTAAGGGGGAAAATGGGGCCCATATTCCAAGAATATAGCTAGTCTAATGTCAAAGAGATAAAGATGGGTGTAATAAATAAAAGAAATACAACGAAAATGCTTTCAGTTTCCGCGCACGGTCTCCCTCCATCCCCTGTCTTTCTTTTCCTCTTTTCACCATTGGAATTGATGGAATCTTGAAAGTTCAAGGTACCACCTACAAAAAAATAAAACATAGCCGTAGTTTTGGAAGTGCGAGGCAATCAAAAACCCACTACATTTAAGATTTATTATCGTTAAGATGTGGTAAATTGCAAATCTAGGGTTCTCAATCTATCCTCTAAATCTTGTTTTACCTTTACTTTCTCGGGTCGCTTAGATTCCCAAATTGTTTCGCGACCTTCGGCAATCTGGATGTTTGGCCTGCGTTTCGGAATGTCCGATTTGGGTCGCCGGTTGGAGCTCCGATCCGTGACCTGGGTAACATCAGTCTATGCTTTATATGAGGGGAAGTCTTTGAGAGAAGACTATCCTAATCTAGTGTTTACCTTTATTCTTAAGTATTTTTTTTCCAGATTCCTTATTATCTTTGTGCTCCTTAGGCTTCTCAATTATCTTATGCTACATTTAGGCGTCATACATTTCGCGGTTGAATTTGATCACTAAGGCTTTGGTCTAGAGCCTTTTGGTGTTTGATTCAAACAAATGTCAAGGAAGACTTTGTATAGGGTATCTAAGCCAACAATTTGATCTTCTACATCCATTCCCCACTTTCTCGGCTACTCGTGGACTGAAGAGGTGGTAGCCTTGTCATGTTGCGTGGTGAAGATGAGGTTGTAGTTATCCTAGGCAAAATGGTTGGTTTAGGCTACATCACGTTTATTTATTTATTTATTTTTTTTTAAAATTTGATTGAAATTTGTGATTAGTTTTAATGAGATTAAGGCTTTGGCGTTATTGTTGTTGTTGATCGAATTTGTGATTGGTGGTGGACTGGTGGGTTAACAGGATTGAGGATGATGACTATGGCAGGATTATGATTTCTGATTTTGATAGGGTTACATTTACGAGGTCTTGAAATTGCTAAACGATGATGGTGTTACTGAGATTGGTGTGGTGACTCGTGCGTCCTCTTGGTGGAGGGTCAAGAGTGGTTGGTGGTTTCTTAATAAAATAGGGGGTTTAAGGGGGGGTTCAATGTAGAGGCGTTGGGTTGATCTCTTTAAAGGCAAAAGGGTTGGTGAAAACTAAGATAATCTGAACCAAACAAGCAGATTGGAACCAAGGCTCTTTACTGCTATTTTGTCTATATTCCCTTCCCTTTTCCATACTCCGCATACGGCCCCCAAAGCTTTTCTCTATGGAGTCTTTTGATACCTCGATGTTAATTCATTACCAACGGTTCAATGATTCATTTATTCAAGGGGTATTTGAGATGGTTTAGAACATCCGCAAACATTTTACTTCAAGAAAAAGGCTTTTCTTTCAAGGAGGCAAAGAAAACAGAAGGCATTGTCTTAACTCATATAGACTTTGATGATGCTTTTTTAGCTTCTTGTTTCGTCTCCTAGCTTTATGATTTACTTTCAAACTCTCACTTAAGTTCCTCAATTTTCTACATGTATAGTGTGCTACCACAATTTGGTCCACTAACCAAGTAGACATTAGCTCTCCAATCCTTTTCTTTCCAAGACACTATCCCATGTCCAAAATGAAGTTGGCTATTTTACCCGAGTCCATCACCCTTTTGTGTCATAACGAGCAAGTCATTGGTAAATATACTCATGCATGCCATTTGGCTGCTCTCTAGGGTCATTTTCTTGGAAGTTGGCTCTGGTACAATGAACGATGATTAAACAAGCCATAAAGATGAATCAGCTAAAGGCCACAGTGACCTACAATTTTTCGTCATGTATTAAGAAAAAAATTCATAATCCAGACTATCTCTTGTAGGCTGTAGCTAAGCACCATTGAAATCGTTTACTTCACTGTGGCCCCCAGCCATGTAATCTCCGCTTAGGACGCTGAATCTATCTGGACACAACAAGGATCTTTGACAAGGGCAAGTAATGTGAATGGATAATTGATAGATTAGATGTATAGAGCTATCCCGAGTTCATAACTAGTAAGGAGTCCCTCCATCCATCAAGTCTCTTGGATACTTTCTCAACAAGTGTTACTTGCAGCATATTTGTACAGTGGCTTTGGGACATAGTATCTTTATCAGCTTGTTGAACTACTCTGTTGGTAGAGAACTAGAAAGCAGGGCAATACTTAGTGGTCTATTTGTTGTTGACTTTTTCTGTAATGCAAACTGTGTTATGAAAGAGGCCTCTATCATTTATTGTCATATTGTAGTTAGTGACGTAAGGATCAAATAGTAAGACAACAAAGGCATAGTGCAACGAAAAGGCCATGTAACATGACTACATGAGAGGAAAGTTAGTGTAACTCTATCATAGATGTCTCTGTGTGTGTGTGTGGGGGGGGGATCATTTGTGATAGAAGAGGCATCATGCGTCGCAAGGTGCCGAAACCTTTTATATTATCTGTTAGATGTCTAATTGCCCTTCTATGTGAGTAAGAGAACATAAATGTTATTTTTCTTTACTTTTTGCTGGATTATGAATTTCAAGATGGATGCTTCGTCCATCGGATGTGCTTCATCCACTTTTGTGCCTAGTAGTTTCCTAATTCCATTTTGGTTCTCTCAGTGCTCACTTTGGTAACCTACAATTAACTTTGTTATTGTCCCCATTGAACCGATTCTTTTAGGATTCTTATAAGCAATATGTTATATGTCATTTTCTATTTATGTTATCACATCTGAACTCACAAACACGTTGAGTCGGGTTCATGCCATGTCGACAAAATGGCTCAAATCTAAGGTGCTTATCAAACTGGTTGAAGAACTAAACCATAATTTAACTTTATTCTTACCTATATGACTCATTCAATCCATTTGTTTTTCAAATTATCTTTCTTTTTTTTTTTTTTTGAGAAAATAAGAATCAATAAGTTGACCATAAACAAATAGTTGTATACAAATTTTTTTGTTTTATATTTACTATCCATCTTTATTATCTCTTATGTAATAGAATAATATTCATGATCACGAATAATTTCTTTGGGATATTTGTACTTCAATGGGTTAAACGGATTTATGGAAAAACGCATGAAAATCCATAATTAGTAGAGAGTTCTTTACATCCATTGGGAGCAATTTGAACACGTTAAAATGAAATTAGGTAAATAACTTCATCAAAGTGAAATTACACGGCACAATGGTGGAAATTTTTCTAAAACGTAAAGTCATCATAGTGGTCAAACTAAAATCACATGGCCTCACAATAGGAATTTTACTACATTACAAGGCACCGAAGTGAAAAATTTCTTAAAACCCGGAGGCACCAAAGTGAAATTAGTGATTGAACATGACACCAGACGACGAGAGTCAATATTCGTCGGACCTTGGGCATGAAAGTGGAAATCTTTTCTTATATATATATTTCCTTCATTATTTGTTAGTTGGAACGCTTTGACCTTCACACTTGCCTAATATTGTTAACTATCTATTAGTTAAAATTATAGAAAGTTGATAGTGTCTTAATATACATTGAGATAAATTCGACATGCTACATTCTAAAATTTGTTTCATATATTGTTTAAAAATAATACAGTCAAAGTAAATATATGAATAGTGCAAAACTCGAAGCGTTGCGACTAATAAAAACGAAGGTAGTGCGTTTTATATATTATCTTCTTTAATACCCACTGGATGTAAGATAGTTCTCATGTTATTGTCTTGTAAAGGTGGCTTGATCTCGCTGTTTGTTTTAGTTGCCTGCAAATTTCTTGACCTAATGTCTTTTGTCAACAGGCTGATACATTGCTGTGTTCAGATTGTTATAATGAAGGGAGACTTGTTATTGGTCATTCAAGTATGGATTTCACTAAGGTAGATCCCACAAAAGAGTATGGTGATCAAGATGGAGGCAGTTGGACGGATCAGGAAACACTTCTACTCCTTGAGGCGCTTGAAAGTTTTAACGATAGCTGGAATGACATTGCTGAGCATGTTGGAACTAAGTCAAAAGCACAATGCATACTTCACTTTCTTCGTTTGCCAGTGGAAGATGGTTTACTAGAAAAAGTAGAAGTTCCAAGCTCATATGGTAAAACTAATGGGCCGTCCAAGGACACTAACAACAGTTTATATCTGAATGAAAATTGTGTCCCATCAGGTCCTCCCCCCATTCCTCATTTACTCATATGTTGTGAATTGGTGCATCTATGGAGTTTTGTCTCCTTACAGCATTTTTCTCTGTTCTGCTTTGTTTTTTCTTATGCTAACAGATACACACCCATCTCTGATTTTTCCAGGACCCCATGATCATAATTCTGATTCAGAAATCAAGTTTCCATTTATGAATTCTGAAAATCCTGTCATGACTCTGGTATGTGCATACTGTTTGTTTTGCTTGTTTTTGTGGTGAATTTTATTGTATAACAGTTGAAAGTCCAGTGTTACCTAATTCCCTAATTCCCCCGCGAATTGCGAATTGAGAAAAGCGAATTATGGTCGGTTTTGGTTCATTTTTGTCCCATTTTGGGCGAATTGGCGAATTCAAAAGGCGAATTAGGTAACACTGGTTGAAACATGTTCTTTCTTTTCTGTCTATCCTTCATCCTTCTGTATTTTGTTGCATGTATATGCTTAGGGAGAAAAAAGGAAAAGAAATGTCAATATACTTTCTAGTAGTAGCAATTGCGAATAATCAAATACAGGGGTCGGCGTTTTAGTGCATATATAAAATATCCCTACACTTTATGAGCATGAGCTGGGAGTATCAGTCGCATCATTATACAATAGGTGCTGCATGATTAAACAAAATCCATGGATGTCTAGTTCCAAAAATTTGCTGAGTACACTGTTTTGAGGATAGCATTTCTTCGAGAACATTGTCAGTTACAAAAATACATAGATTTTGATACTTTGCTAAAAAAGTTGGTCAAAATTCAACATTTCCTCGTTCTTGCTGAGTTGGTGACGACGAAGCAATGAATGAACTCCATTGTGCATAATTTCTAAATTCACTTTGCTTGCAATCTCCAGCATCGTCTTCTGGAGATAAGTAAAGTGGTAGCATTCATTAGTCTCAAATTTTACCCTTAATGAAGAAATAGAACCTGCTTGGTGTTCCTTGATCATCAGCCCTGTTGAAAAGGTGTTAGTTTCTGGGACATTCAAAATGCTGTGTCTTGCATGAATCTCATTGAGAAAGGAAGACAAAACTTGTTCAGAATATCAAACCAGGCAAACATGCAAGGGATTGGGAACATTACTAATGCTCTTATATGCTTGGCTGTCAAAGTTCTTCTAGCTTTAAAGATGGAGGTGGTGGGTCATTGATGGGGTCAGTGATCCTTTAGATAAGGTTGACGTCGCAATGGTTTGTTAATTTTTTATACTGATTTAGCTATCTATATAAGACGGTCCCGTGTTTCCAATCGCTGATAGGCTTTACGAAGCATTGACATTGACATTGACATTGACAGACATCCTAACCCTCTATTCTTCATATTTATTATCTCATTCTGTGCTCCAATATTTTTCTGTTTTACATGTATGTTTCTTGTTTGCCTCACTTTATTTTGTTTTTCTGTACAATTTAGTAATATATGCTTCCATGGCTTTAGTGGTTCTGACAGGTAGTGCTTGTTTTCCAGGTTGCATTTTTGGCTTCTGCTGTAGGTCCAAGAGTTGCGGCTGCTTGTGCTCATGCTTCTTTGGCAGCCCTTTCTGAGGATGATGGATCACCGCATGATAATAGGTGGGTTTTTCATCTTTCTCCTTTTTCACCCACTTATTTGTCATGTGTAGGGGTGTTAATGAGCCAGTGTGGCTCGCAAACTATTCGAGCTCGACTCGGTCAAAGCTCGGCTCGAGAGGGCTCGATTCGAGTTCGAGATCGGCTCGAGACTCTAACGAGTCGAGCCTGAGCTACCTTAAGTTCGGCTCGAAAGCTCGCGATCAGGCTCGATAATATTTAAATTACTAAAAATATTTCATTAATGCTAAATATAGGATATAATAATTAATAACTATGGGAAAAAAGTAATAGTCTTAGACTTTAAAGCCATAGTTTATATGTTTGATAAATTAGAGAATCACTCGAAAAAAATAAGTAAAACAAACACTAGTTAATAGTTTAATATGAAGCACTTAAATTTGACCGAAGCTAGCAGGTGATATGAAGCATGATGCATTAAAAGCAATGTTAACACTTGAATTTGACCTTATTATAATAAGAAGAAATGTTGCCAAAAAATAAAATAAAAAAGAAAAACATGATGCAGGCAGCAGGCATGAACCATACATTTTAATATGAAGCACGTGATATTGTTGGGAGTGATTTCATTAGCAAACAATGTTGTGAGTCCTTAGTAAAAGCACAACAAGAAGCTGAAATTTCAGCTATCCCGCGTCCCACATCGGTCAAACAACATAAGTGTGTCTCAAATGCTTCTATAAAAGAAACCTTGGAGCTAGTTATACGATTTCAACAGCATGCCTATTATTTTTTTGGGCTATGCAAGTAACAATAGTTTGAATACCAAACAACTAATGTTTAGGCCTTATGAAATCTGACTTTTGAGTACTTATTTTACTTGAACTTGACTTCGAGCTTTTCGAGCCTCACGAACTCGAGCCGAGCTGCAAGTTATGGACTCGAGCTCGAGCCGAGCTTAATATTTAAAGCTCGACGAGCTTCGAGCTCGAGCCGAGCCCCATTGAATGTGTTTTCGAACCGAGCCGAGCCTAGTCAGGTTCGGTCTCGGTTCGACTCGTTAACACCCTTAGTCATGTGCATGGATAGAGGGTTTTTCTTAAATATCTCTTCTATCGAATATAATGGACAAAGACAAACATGGAGTAAGTTTGTTTTGAAAGTACCAACATAATCCAAAAAGAAGACAATAACAGATAAAAAAGGATCCACCAAATATTAGACTTCTTTTTGATATACATCAGGAACAGTCTCAGGTAAACACTTTCTATGGGGCGTAGGCCTCCCAAAAGGTAACGGAGGCGTGCAAAGGTTTCCTCGGGCCGGACGGAGATTGGCCCTCGAGTGCAAAGGCAGAAGGGAGCTTGACTGCAAGACCCACCCGTCGAGCAGGGACGAAAGTCGGCCTTAGTGATCCGACGGTGCCGAGTGGAAGGGCTGTCGCTCAACGGATAAAAGTTATTCTAAGGATAACAGGCTGATCTTCCCCTAGAGTTCACATCGACGGGAAGGTTTGGCACCTCGATCTCGGCTCTTCGCCACCTGGGGCCGTAGTATGTTCCGAGGGGTTGTTGTTCGCCCATTAAAGCGGTACGTGAGTTGGGTTCATAACGTCGTGAGACAGTTCGGTCCATATCCGGTGTGGACATTAGAGCATTGAGAGGACCGGAAGGACGCACCTCTGTCGTGCCCACGGTACTTATTGAGTTACTGTAACTGGTTTGTCGGGAAATATACGTTCCCATATATTTCCACCGCGACGTGCATTTCGTGTCATTGCCCGTCGCCCTGCTTCTATTTGTCTGGATGTGATCCAAGCTGGTTCAAGTGCCTGAAGAGCATATCTTCCGAAACAAATAGACTCCCTTGATAAGACATTCCCTTCATTCTTCCTCTATGCTGTTTACGAAATCTAGTTCTTTTGGGTTTATAGTTGATGGTTATTTTGTAATTCCATCTCTACTACTACGAAAGCGGACGTGAGAGTTTCTTCTCATACGGCTCCTCGCGAATGAAAAAAATTCAAAAATTTAATTTTATATAATTAATGCAAACTTACCGATGTTCTTTCGAGGGGGTGGGGAAGAATAATATGGATTACTTGAACCTTTTGATGCATAAGATGGAGAGCTGTGAGCAGGTCCGCATTGAGACCTTTTACAAGGTCGAATGGAGGGGGCCAAGATAAGATCTGTAGTTCCTGAGAGGAACTTCACTCAAGCTTTCTTTTTGATCTTAAAAACAATTGATCACTTGTCTCCATTGTTTTGTAAACCCTTGATGTCTGAACATGGATTATCAGCTATGCTAAGTAGACTAGAATGAAGTCTTTGTCTAAGATTGTCGCTTGATCTTGACGGATGATACCTTTTTGTTTGCATCTTGATCTTTATTGATGTGAATTATGAGAAGTAGAGAAGTATGACCTTCTTTAATTGGCATCATAAGCCTTTTCCCATGATCTGAGAGTGTCTTGTACTTTAGTCCTGTTTTTCTAATGTTCAACTTAGTTTTAAAAAAGGTCGCGCCCGGTCGCTAGGCGAGTAGAGGCATTGAGAAAAATGCCTCCTCAATCTCAGGGGAGCCAAACTACGTCAGGCGAGGAAAGGAGAGGTGCATCGCCTCCCATTAGAGGCACAAGAGAGAGTAGATCTGAGTTGATAATTTGCAAACAAAAGAAAAAGTCTTTGAGATGTAAACTACTTGGCTTTAAATTCATCAATTTCAAGCAAAAGCCCTTTGTTAATCTCATTAAATTTCAACCCTAATTTTGGAGAAAACCCTAATTTATGATTTGGTGACAATTGATGGCCGCCAACTTGCCGGAGGTGTCGAAGGAAGCCGGCGGGCCATCTACCACCAATTCCGGCACCAAATCTTCCGTTTGACTCGCCGACGAGCAAGTTTTCTCTTGTGTTCTTTTTCTTTCTTCGATCACCGTTTCTTCTCTTTCTACTTTGTTAGCTCGATCCCGTACTCCTTTCTCTTTTTTCAAATAATAACTACTCCTACTTCATGCCTTATTATTAGTCATGTGCTTTTTTCTTTTTTTACCCTTTGTTTTTTTTTCTTCTCTGTTTTTTTTGTTTTTCGTTCTCCTCTCCTTTTCTTCTTTTGTTCTGCTTCTATTCTTCTTGATAAGGCCCACCTCTTGTTGATTTTTTCCTTTTTTAAAAGTAAAAATATACAATTTTTTTCATTCTTTATTTATTTCATTGGTAGACTAAAAATACGGCACCATAAATTTACAGTAGCTGGAACTGTTTTTACAAAAAGTATATACTTCATCTGTTCTTTTTCTATTTCAACAATTACCACTTTGGGTAGTTTCACATCTATTGCAACAATTCCAATTTTGGTAAAAAAACAACTTTAGTTGACAACATTGTCCTTACTTTGTCTTACTAAAACCATCATTGATTACTCACTTTGCCTCATAAAGTTGCTTTTACTTTATTAAGAATTGATTTATCTCCTACTTTAGTTAATTAAAAGGGTACATTTATGCTAAACTACCCACTTTTTCCAATTTCTTAAAAACCGTGCCCAAACCCATTGTCGCAATAGAAAAAGAACGGAGGTAGTAGCTTATAATTTTTAATTAGAGGAACTTATATTTTTTTCAGCTAACTTATGTGTTTGGTTTTAAAGGATTTTGGCACCTGATGTATTCAACCTTCTAAAGATTAAATAAGATGCGGAATTAATGGATTGATTATATTAAGTGAATGAATGAACGTGGATGAATAACAATGGATGCGTGGCTAATGATTTGCAACCGAGATAGGACTTAGAGTAATTTGATAAAGCAAAGCACCACAAATTAAATTAAGAGTTTGAAGCATAAAGGCTAAGCCACCAACTTCAAGGATTTATGTTTAAACACTTGAATAATTCAAAAGCTATTTATACTACTAACTACTAATCTTACTATACTTAGGACAAGTCTCTAAGTTATACTCCTAATATAACTGTTAAATAAATAAGATAACTACTAATAACAACAAGATAAGGACAAAGGAGTCCTAATGCGCTTAAAACAAGGAAAACCTACTTCAATTGGAATAGTAAAAAACTTGTAAGCCAAACCTAATTAGAACTATACTAAGATATGAAGACTCCTAATAGAACTCAACTAGACATGATCACACGCCACCTAGCATACTTGCTCTCCAAGGTTAGTTCACCATGCACACTACCACCTTTGTTGCAAATAAACCTAGGAACGAGCCATGCACACCTTCTAACTCAAAGTGAGGAATCTTCGAACCAAGGGCCACCAATTGAGCAAGTTGATCATCATGTACTCCTATATCAGCACCAAAAGCGTGCTTTGCCTATGAGAGACGTGCGCCTTCTCCTTGAACCTCGTTCTGCATGCGCCTCATGCCTTCTAAAACTAAGGATTTACATAAATTCACCCATTATTATTGCGCTATATTACTCCATTGTGCTTCTTTTCTTCCCTTTTGTTTTCCCTGTAAATGAAGTCTAGTTAATTAATTAGTGCGATGCACACATGGTACAACGTTTAGAAGTTTTCTAGTGCTATATTGTTACACAAACTTTTATGTTTGTTGTGCCACTAATAGTTTTGTAGATCACTTTTTTCTTTTAGTATTTCACATGCTTACTTTTAAGAATCCCACCCAACAGATGCAGATCTAGGATTTATGACTTGGAGGGGGGGGGTTAATTGGCACAACGGACTAACAACAAATCCTATACACTCACAATTGACAATAAGGTTGATAAGTAGATTGACCAATAATTTTTTATGCAAACCGACAAAGACAGGTTGAGATATGATAATGACAAATCCAAAATATATATTATGGCTGCGTGGTCATTCATAATATTAACACAATTTCATAATTATTACTTGTTACCTTCAAGAAATAGTTTTTTCTCAAAAATAATACTTCCTCCGTTACGTTTTAAATGAAACGTAGGGCCTTGGCACGGGGATTTAGAATAGGAGAGAGATAGAGAGAAAAAAAGAAGGGACCCATGTGATGAGGAGAGAGATAGAGAGAAGTGAATACCAAATAAGGTAACGTTTCACTTATTTTGAAAGGCCTAAAAAACAGTAAGTGTTTCATTTATTTTAGAACGGAGGAAGTATAAGAGTTGGATAAAAATAAAAGGGGGATGCAAAGAAACCAAGAAAAGGAAATAAAATAAGTACTAGAAAGGAAGATAAAGCTAGACAAAGTTGGGAAACAAAGAAGATCAAACATTTAAAACGAAAAGGAAAAATGAGAAAAGATTTAAAAAGAAAGCAAAGAGAAAAGAATAAAAAATGCAAAATGAACACAAGGGGATTTCCCAGTCAGGGGCGCCCACTAAATGTTAGGACCATAGACCAAAAATGTTTTTTTGATGAATTGGTTGATCTTCACATTGAAAGGCGACATCTTTCTTTGTCAAATATAGCGAAATTTCAATCCCTAATTATTCGACCGTGATACCAATTTTATTATGACAAATTTCAGCCGACACACAAAGAAAAATGAGAATAGTCAACATATAGATTTAACGTGGTTCACTAACAATGTGCTAGCTACGTCTAGGGGATAAATTGATTTTTTTATATCTTTGAGGAGAGAGTACAAAATACGGTATCTTTCTAATTAACCTAAATTGAGTAGGTAAAAAATACGACCCAAAACAGAAAACGAAACAGAAACGATATATTACAAATTCAAGGTATTCCAAAAGTGACTGTTTGTTTCCCTTTTAGGTCCGCTTTTGCCGGTTCATTAAAGTGTTGTATATAATTCGAAAATGCGGTTTCGATCACGATCACGGTAACGATCATGGTGATGGGGAAACGGGGATGATGTGGTTGTCATATCGCCAAATATAGGCTTAGACCATGGGATATCTCTAGTTCTTGCCTAGAACGCGGTTTTTTTTACACCTTTACGATGCGGGTATCGGCCTCGTAGATTTGAAAACCTTTACGACACGGGCAATACGATACGATGCGGCCTTGTTTTGACAGCATGGTGTTGTATACTTCCTTTGAAATAAGTGAAACACTTTTCTCTTTTATGTGAGCTTTTTGAGAGAATTGTTTCACTAATTTCAGAACGGAGGAAGTATTTTTTTTTTCGACCAAATGAATTTTGCCATGTATATGGTTTTTCTTTCTTCTTTGCTTTTGTAGTTGATCTCTTATGGATCAATGTACTCTCTATTTCGGAAAAATTGATGCTAGATATCCCAACTATGGCCTAACATTTTTAAAAGATTTGAACTATCAATTAACCTGTATAGGTCCCAACTTTGGGGGAGTATGACTTTAGGTGGGTCTTGCAAGTTACCTAACTTGCTATAGTAGGTATCTAGTCATGTGACCTCATTAAAGAAGCACGTGTTCTTCTTCAAAATCTTCCTCTATTCACAATTTCCTGCTGATTTTGCTATTTACTACTCATCCATAAATGTCCAACTCAGCTTTTCTCCTCTGCTTCATCCATAAGTGCCGTCCTCCACTACTATTAGTGTAACTTAAATCTCAATTGACAATTAAAAAGAATATTACACACAAATTCGAAACTCGATTACAATAACTAAAGCAAGGAAACAAGAAAAACTAAAAAAATGTACGAGGATAAAGTGGTTGAGGAGGTGTGCGCCAAGAGATGGTGGCGGCGGAGGAGAGAGAAAAAGGTGTGGAAGAGGTTGCCGGATGTTTATGATTCAAAACTAAAGTAGACAATGCCGTACTTGCAATTTCTCGAATTATATAGGATTTGGCCTCTAAAAACTTACCAAATGTAGCCAAGAATCCTCCATCTCCAATTGCTTTTCTTTCATACTATAATGCTCTACATAATCTATAGGCCGATTATAAGGCCATTTCTTGAATCAAAATTCAAAACATCTCCTTTTAGAAGACAGTAGAGCAATTGACCCGTAAACCCATAATTTATCAACAATTTAACATACTTTGTTCATCCCAAAAAGCCGTAGATTGCAAGAACTCTGTTGCACCAATGACCAATCTACCCATCTCATCTCTTCCCTTTATGAATTTAATGCAAATCAACTTAACATAAGTTTCACTCAAACCCATCATTATCATCCTCCACCCCTCTCACCCCCCTTCCTTCCTTTCTCTCTTCCATTTCCAAACCCATCAAGTTCTCTCTCCCCTATTATGCCTTTTCATCTTCAAATTCTCTCTCCTCCTCCAAACTTGAATCTTTAAAGGTCTGAAATCTTATTCCTTCTTTCTGGGCCAATGAATAAGAAGAAGAAGATAGCTTGAATGATACTTCTTCTGGGTGTCTCGATGATTTAGCCTCTGATAGTTCATATTTACCAGAAAACTCGAAGATTGGTGAAGTGTTCCATGTTTGCTGCTGTTTCTGGATTGACTTATTTGCTCAGCAATTCTCGATGATTTATTCCTTCTTGTTTTGTTTTTCTTGCACTATTTGTTGTTTATGAAGTTGGTGATTGGTTTTTGTGTGCGTTTGTGTTTATGGGTTTCTTCAGTTTATGTTAATTTAGGTAGAGAGAGATTGATGGGAATATGAATAACCATGTTGAACCCCATGACTGGGAGCAGCTCCATTGGAAGTTTTACTGATGGTAGGGAGAGTGAAGAGAGTGCAAGGAGGAAGAGATTGTGGCGGCAGGACTGTAGGGGAGAGTGAAGGGAGTGCAAGGAATCCAATAGTGGAAAGGGAGAGATGGTATATATTTTAGAAATAATGAAAAATTGAAATAGAATAAAATCAGTTTACCTATTGAGCTGGTCATAAGTCATTTAAGTCCAACCAAAGTCACACCCCCCAAAATTAGGACCTATACGGGTTAATTGATAGTTCTAATCGGACCATAGTTGGGAGTTGGGACCCCTAGCGTCAAATTTTCGTTCTCTTTTTTAATGTTTGGAGGGTGGTCAGGTTTAGTTTTGTTATGTCATATGAGCTCTTCAATAGCAATTCTGATTGTTATTTTTCATATTGAAGAATGGATTCAGATGATGGCCCTGTGGAAATGAGAAACTCAAATCAGCAGAAAGGTAAGGTTGAATTTTGTCGTCTTTTATACTACCTCTGTTTTTTTAGTAGCTGTACCATATTCCTTTGGGGGGTATTTTAAATCAATTGTACCAATTCCTTTTTGGGAAAGTTTTTCTCTGGACACGTGGATTTGATTTACTACCTCCGTTTCATATTACATGCAACACTTGTACTTTTTACGCATGCCAATGCAAAACTTTGAGGACATATATCTCTAATTTTGTATTTGTAAAAATTATAAAAAAGTACATATTAAAAAAATACATATTAAGACGAATCTAACAAGATCCCACATGACTATATTTTTATTCACGTATAAATCACAAACGATGGTCAAAGTGAAATTTGTGAATAGTGTAAGATGTCAAAGTGTTGCATGTAATATGAAACGGAGGAAGTATTTAATATCATCATATCTTTATACAACTTCCCTGAATATGCGTGCCATTTGTTTGGTTACCTCTATTAAAAAACAGAGGCAGTAGCATTTATCTAATTATCTTGCATATTTAGAATAAAAATTTGGCTAAACAAGGTTCTTGTAATCCAGACAATGTAAATGCAGAAGCTTCTATATTACCTACTGAAAAAGTCAAATTTGCTGCAAAAGCTGGTCTCACTGCTGCAGCAATGAAGGCAAAACTGTTTGCAGACCATGAAGAGCGAGAGATTCAGAGGCTATCTGCTAGTATTATAAATCATCAGGTATTAGTGTCAATTTTTTTTTTTTTTTTTTCCAAGTCGAATGTGTATCGTATTATTTCATGAATTAAATTATGCAATGATGTAGTCTGATGCCTGGATGTTGGTGATTATGGATTAAATGCTGTATATTATAATTGGATGACTTAAAGATGTGAAGCCTATTTACTTATCCAGATCTAGCTTGTCTGCTCTCTTGTCATGATGTATTCTCTTGGTTAGATTTTTATGTTCTATGACTTCTACACTTTGACATTCCTAGAACTGAGTTCAAGAGATTTGAGTCTTTCTTCAATACTAAGGTGTTTTAATAGGTGGAGGTGATGACAAAATAGAACAAAGGGTGAGACTCTTATATAAGCTAAGACTGGATCGAGTGAAAAAAGTTAGTGTCATTATTACCATTCGATCATGGGGAATATGCTGATACCATTTTATTAAGGAAACTCAAGGCTAGATAGTAGGTACCACTTACCAGCACGTAGATGCTGAGATTGCCATCGACTTATTGTCTGAAAACTATATACAGAATAACCTTGTGACTTTACGTATAAGTATTGGTTCTAGATTTCAGACAATCTGTTGGGGGTGTTTGATTCATGAAACTTAAAGGTGTATGGGTTTGGAATGGTTACAATCATAGATTCATAGCTAGTGTCTGTTTCAGAAACTTGCAACGTCTGAACCAATACCTCAAGCCTTTAAAAAATGGGGTCTAGAAGGCTGTGAAGGGGCCCGGGAAGGGGGGGTTTCTTGGCTTCCACCAAACCCTCAGGAGTATATCATTTATGCTATGGTTGTTTATTTTACTTATGTACCCTGTCCTGAAGCATCAAAAACTTGTTAAATGGAAAGCTATGCTTTAACAAAGAGACCCATAATAGAAACCATGAGACCAGACATTGTGAAGAAGAAGATTAAAGTGCTTCAAGTAAAAGAAATCGGCTACATTTAATATGATTGCCTGATGAATCATTTTTGGTGTTTATATCATATAACATCACTCCTTTCATGTAATTTGGGGAATCTATTATGATAGATAGCTGTTATGACACCAGTAATATGATGTTGGTACTTGGTAGGGTCTCTTTCCTTATTATGATTCAACCTCAACTGCACATTGTACCTAAATACAATAAAATTCAAAATGAGGGTTTATCAATACTACTTCCCTATATATTAGGATAGCTTCCTGTTTTAAATAAAAAAGTAGGGTAGCTTCATACTATACTTCATTACTGCCACTACTGATCTTCTTGAGAGCAACAACCTAGCTGAAAACTTTGAGCTCAAACTTTGGTTGCGTTTTACCTGTGAATTTTGGCTCTAGGGAACGATTGGACTTGATACCAAGAGTTCACTCACCAAACATAAAAATAAAGAATTCTTTAACTACCTTATAGTTTATATCCGAGTTGTGTGATATTTCGTTTCCCTCTATTTTCGAGAGATAAGGAAGACGAAAGAGTTGAGCTTGAAATGCTATTGAGCTTTGCCTGTGAATTGGCTCAAAAAGCAAAGGAAGTATACTGCTCAAAAGTATTTCTACCTCTAAAATCTCTTTCTGAATCATATGTAAGGCGTTGGGATCACAAATTTTGATAAGCATGTCATTTAATCTCCTCTGTTAAACCTATAAGCACGGAATATATGCTGGTGCATCGACCATCCCAAAAATAATAATTTAGTGAGACTTCTTAATATTTAGGCTGGAATCTGGATTATCTAAATCTTACAGATTGAAGTAGCATTGGATGTATTTTATGAGCGCATGTGTTCAACTATTGGCTCCTTAGATTTATATTGGAGACATCTACCGGTGGTGGAGTTGATGACTTTATTGATAATGATGATTGTGTATTGATGATAAGCTTTTCCAACAAGCATTATATGTATTTAACCTATGATCAAGAAGTATTAATCTAAAAAATTTATATAAGATAAACTACTTTTAACTATGATTTCGTTATTACTAATCCAGATCAACGTATTTAAAAGTCCTGTTAAATAATTATTCTTTGGGATGGTTTCATACACCCCCATAAGGAACCTTCGGTGGACTACACAGAATTGCTTAAAGTAGGTCTCTCTTTTCCCCTCTCATCTTATGGGCTTAGTGAAAAAACAATGGCTCTTTTTTTCCAACATATTAATAGGGTTTTCACCACATTGAAATGTCAATTCTTTGCGGGTCCTGGAGTCTTGGTGTTGAGATCTCTGAATTGCAGTCTTTGATGTCATAGTCTGGGTTTTATAAATTTAAAGAAGTTTTCAGTAAACAAATTTAAGTCTTTTTGGGGAAATTGGGTAATCGAGAAGGTAACACATTTGCAATATTAAGCATGCAGCAACAAGAAGCAGGTATGTCATCGGATTTCTACTGGAAACATTATTTTCATCCTGTTGAAGTTCCTGCAAACAGGCTTTTGATTAGCTTATTTGGGATTTGGTTGAGGAATACACATTTTTCAAATTGCTTTTATTTTTATGCCAAGATGTAAACCAAAATTTTGTGCTGAAGCAGTTGAAGAGATTGGAACTGAAGCTGAAGCAATTTGCTGAAGTGGAGACCTTATTAATGAAGGAATGTGAACAAGTGGAGAAAGCAAGGCAGAGGTTGGCTGGGGAGAGGGCTCGTGCTTTAGCAACTAGGTTTGGACCCAGTGGAGTCGCTTCATCAGTGAATTTGCCTGGTGTTACTCCTCAAGTTAATAACAATATCAGCAACAGCAGACCACCAATTATATCAGCATCACCTTCACAGCCTAGTGTTTCTGGTTATAGCAATAGTCAAATGACTCATCCACAGATGTCATTCTTGCCACGTCAGCAATTCTCTTTTGGGCCTCGCCTCCCGCTTTCAGCCATACAGCCTTCTTCATCAGGGCTACCTTCAAGTGTCATGTTTGGTGCTCAAGGAGGTAGCCAATCTTCTCTGAGTCATGCAATGTTGAGAGCCGTACCAGGGACAAGCTCAAGCATGGGTTAAATGTATGAGATACTATAATTGATTTGGTGATTTGCCAGAGAACTTAAATGGGAAAACATAGGATTATAGTGCTGTGATGCCTGTGAAGATGTATTTTGTTGGGGTAACATCTTTCAAGTCTTCTGCAGTTGCTGGGAATATTTGTGGTTGGAACTTTCAGCTACAATCCAGGTGTGCATTCTTTTCTTGTTTCTCTACCTCAGCAATCTTCATCTTTCTGCCATCTTTTTCGTCGTTTAACTTTTCCTCTTTATAGTTGAGGTTTGTAGAGTTGCTGATTAGAAAGTGGATGTTTTACCGAACTGCTGTATAGTTTTTTCATATTTTCAGTTATCTGTTATCTGAGGGATCAAGGCGAATAGCTGAATGCCATTGTTGGTAGCTAGCTCCCACCCGAGGCTGTAATTTTGCAAGTACATATGGTTTTATTGCTAAAATTGTTGTTGTATTTTGCCTAACAATAGATGGATGACGAGAAGTAGTACTACTTTAATATCTCGGTTCTTTTTTTTGTTCTTTTTCTTTGGCAGCTAATATCTCAGTTCATGCCTGCGAAGTTGTTTAGTAAGAAGTTCTTTTTTTAAAGGGCAATGAAACTTTTTTAATTTCGGTCTTGTCAGGGCTTTTCAGATAGTTGCGCTATAAACCTGAGACCGATCTCCGGATTTTCTAGAGAATATTGCAATCGTATGTGTGCATTATAGTTGTTGGTATATGTTGTAGGAGGTTTAGGTAGTTAGTAAGAAGTTTGTGAGAATAGTTAAAGTTATTAGTGAGTTTGTTGTAATAGGCCTTGCTAAGTTCTTCTATAAATAGTTGTAGTAGTTCAAAGATGATTTTTTACCTAATTTGTTTTCCAAAGTGCTTATTTCTTCGCACCTTTGAGGATGTGTATTCGGAAAATTGAAAATTCATTTTACTCTTGAGAATGAAGTCCCTCAATTGAAATCACACAATAATAACTCCACACCTTGACGATCAGACATGCTTTTTTTGGCCTAATTTTTTTCTTTTCAAATTGCTTATTTACCTTGCTTCATAAGGCCGTGTATTCAGAAAATCGGTAAATATATCTTTGTTTTTCCCCAACAATGAATGTCCTAAATCGAAATCTCATAATAGTGTATAACTTTTTACCCTTTATATGGTCATGTATTCAGAAAATAGAAAAATAGAGTTTTATTTTACCTAGAAATTAAGTGTTCTAAATTAATTTCCATAATAATGATCAACTTGATGCTTGGACATAATTTTTTGACCTAATTTTTATCTTTAAAGTGTTTTTTTATATATTCATAAGGCCGTGTATCCAGATTATCAAAGGATTGGGTTTCATTTACCTTGAAAATAAGCGCCCTAAATCAAATTCCCATGATAATGACCCTATGACTTAATGCTCTGATATGATTTTTTGGCCTATTTTTTTTCTTCTAAAGTGCATATTTTACATCTTCTATTAGGACGTCATTTAAAATTGCAATATTGAGTTTCATTTTACCTCGAAAGTGAGCGCTCTGAAATCGAATTCTCATGATAATGACCCTATAACTTGATGATTGAACATGATTTTAGACCTAATGTTTGTTTTCAAAATGCTTTTTTTTTCAATATCTATAAGGTCGTGTATTTAGAAAAATGAAAAATTGAGTTTCATTTACCCTGAAAAATCAGCGCTCTAAATTGAATTCTCATGATGATGACCCTATAAATTGATGCTTGGGCATGATTTTTGGGCTAATTTGTTTTAAAATATTTTTTCATCCTTTAACATGACGTGTACTCAGAATGTCGAAAAGTTAAGTTTCATTTTACCCCAAAAATGAACGCTCTAAATCGAAATCTCGTGATAATGTCCCCATAACTTGATTTCTCGGGCATGAGTTTTGACCTATTTTTTTTTAAAAGTGTATATTTTTTCATCCTTAATTAGGATATGTATTTAGAAAACTAGAAAAATAGAGTTTTATATTACCCTGAAAATGAGTGCCCAAATCGAAATTCGATAATAATGACCCTATAGCTTGATTCTCCGCGTGGTTTTTGACCTAATTTTTTAAAAGTGCCTATTTTTTTACTCCTTTATTAGGACGTGTATTCAGAAAATTGAAAATTAGAGGTTCTTTTTTCCCCGAAAATGAGAGCACTAAATCAAAATCTCATAATAATAACCCCAATAACTTGATGCTCAAACAAGATTTTTGACCTATTGTTTCATCAAAGTGCTTATTTTTTCACCTCTATAAGGTCATATATTTAAAAATAAAAAACTAGTGTTTCATTTTCCCCCGAAAATGAGCCCCCTGAATAGAAATACCATAATAATTACCCCATAAATTGATGCGCAAACATGATTTTTGACATAATTTTCTTTCAAATTAATTATTTTTTCACCCTCTATAATGTCATGTCATCATAAATTAATAAAATACAAAATATTATTTCATTTTACCCCGAAAGTAAGCGACCCAAATCGAAATCCCGATATGATGACCCTATAACTTGATATTTGGACATAATTTTTGAAATAATTTTATTTCAAAGGGCCTATTTTTTCCCTCATTAAGACGATGTTGCAGAAAATTGAAGAATGTAGTTTTATTTTACCCTGAAAATGAGCACCTTGAATGGAAGTTCCTTAATAATGACCCAGAACTTGATGCTTGAACATGATTTTTGACCTATTTTTTTAAAGTGCTTATTTTTTCCACCATCTATAAGGATGTATATTCAGAAAATCATTAAAATAGAGTTTCTTTTTATCCCGAAAATGAGCGCCTCAATTGACCCCCAAATAGTCACCAAATAGCTTGATGATCGGACAGGATTTTTCACCTATTTTTTTCAAAGTGCTTATTTTTTCAACTAATATAAGTCTGTTTATTCCGCAAATTCTCTCGTCCTCTCTCTTGGTAAAAGAAAAAAAAACCATTATAGAGGATAAAGCCATGCTGATGAAAAAAGAAAAGATGGACTTTAAGGACCAAATTTGAGATATTAGTTGCATCTTAAGAATCTTTTGAGTAAGATGGAAAATTGACATTGAAGAGGATAAGGCTAAGAATTACATAGAGAACATTGTTGTTGAAGTTGGGGATAATTTGGAACATAACTTTTGAAATTTCGGAGAGAAGAGTGTAGATCACTCATCAATCTTATTGTGTCGATCAAAAACATCATATTATATACATGTGTACACATAGGCGGATAAGGGTATTTAAACTTAGTGAGACACCTACCATCGACATCAGCAAACCCAATGATACATAAAATTTAGATTAAAAGTCCAGCAATCAACAATTTAAGATACATTTTAACTGTACATAATAGCATCACCGATTCGTAATTTAATTTACAAAATAATATAATAAAACAATTATACAAAAAGCAAATAATAATTAACATAATTAGAAATTCCAGAGTAGTAAGTTCAATAGGAATAAGTAGACAAATTAAATAGATAAAAAAACAATAGAAATAATTGACATATTCTTGTATTTTGCCAATTTTTTTTTGGGCCCCCTTTCGGGAACCCGTGGTAAGATGAAATTACCTCTGGGCTGCCCTCGCACAGGGCCACTCACCTAGAGGCCCAACAAGCCCCAAACCCCCCCTCCCCCCCAACAATATTGAAATTATGCTTCCACCAAGATTTGAACCTTGGTCTCCCATGTGGGAGATAGGAAGCCATACCATTGGACCCAAAGATCCTTGGTATTTTGCCAATGGCATAGGCAAATAAGTTTGATATCTTTTTATTTATTGTATTACTTCTCGTAGGTTGTACTAGGGTCATGCTATTCTCCCCTTTAATGTTCCTGACTTTAGATTGCTTTTGCTTGGTTTAGGGAAATGAAATCTGAAAAGTAAATAATTTTAGCGAAAAAGTGATGGACTTATCAAATGTCATATTTGTCAAATCACAAATTATACTCACAACAAAGTGGGACTCTTGAAGTCTAAAAAAAAGTAATAAGTTGGGGCACCTACACAGAGAACGCACACTAATTATTTTTCCTTCCAAAATTCCAAACCCAGGATCCAAAGTGGATCCACGTGTCATTTTAATTGCATCCATCGATATTTACTCGCTCCTTGCACACTAGTTATGTATAAATATACATTCATCAAGTTATGTGTGCACATCGAATAATACTCACTATACATCACATTATTTACGCATGCACATGCATCATTTTAAGGATGCACATGAAATGTAACCTAATGCACATCACATTATATGATCAAAACTTATTCGATGCATATCATATTATTCAAATTGGATAATAGATTAAATAAATACTATAGAAGCTCGAATTTAAACCATAATCTACATGTTGAACAAAAAAAAATGGATTGGAAAATATTATCATTGGCAATAAGCATGAAATATGGGTGAAAGGCTATCCACCAACAAAGATGGATAAATGCGCATTTAAATCCATATGAAAAAGACAACAATGGAGCTAGTTCTGAACAGAAGAAATAAGGAGATGAAGACATCAATTAATAACTAGCTGAAAAAATAACTAGCTGCTTAACAACAATTAATAAGTAAGATCAAATTTGTCATCACACTCTTTTGTTCTATAAAAACTGTTCGGTGAATAGAATCTTTCAAAAGAATAACTGAAAGAAAACTAACCGAACTAGGCATTTCCAATTTAGGCATTGAGGATTAGTCCAATGGTCAACAAACGGCACAAAAACTGAAAAGAACCTTTGGTTTAGCGTTTACGCTTATCTTTGTGCTAGAGTTTGCCCGTGAAGTCCCCCATATTGTAACGCCAGCTACTTAGAGCACGGTTCAGCTACGTTGTACAATGTATGTGATGTATATGTTGCCCAGTAAGGGCTAACTCTGCCGAAAGAGGGCATATAAAGACAAAGGGATGATGCACACCCAAATACTTCTCAGTTTTCATGTTACGTTTAGGGAAAAATTGTCAAATTTTAACAAAAAAGCAACAATAAAAATGTCGATTAAACTTATAATTTAGCCACTAAATAGAATTGTCTGAATACAATAGTACCCTAATATTTGTCCAAAATTTAACCAAGTAGGATCAAAATATCCTACAAACATTGAGATTCTATTGAAGACCATGATCGACAGCAAGTCTTAAAGTTGTAGGATCTTATGATCCAGATTGAACAACAGTTGTCTGTGATGCAGAACTATGAGGCAATAAGACTTATCTTATAAGCTGAACCACCTGGGACTCAATTCTAAGTTGTACTGGCATATGTTTACCAAAAGTCCAAAACAGCATCTCAAGTTTGTTCCTACACATAATTTGGATTTTAAGAGTTGAAAGGCACTTTTTGACCTTGAATCAGAAATGTGTCAAAATTCAAAAACAAATTCAAATTGCAGAATACGTGTATTGTCTACTCGTCTGCAACCTCAATAAGTGTTGGCTCGTAATCACTAGGAGCCTCAAATCCATGTAGGTTAATCACAGTAGCAGCGACATTAGCAAGACCACCGGTGGGTACGTCCTTCCGAAATCGAACACCAGGTGAAAGGCCAGGACCTCCAATTGCAATAGGCACCTGAGATAGACAGCAGGTAAAGTGAGAACTAAAAATATTCCCCTATTCGTCATCTTGAGAATTCATGCCACCATAAACAAGACAGTCACAAAAGGGTGAGGCCACTATATCCACAAAACATTGATGATAGAACAGTCAATAGGCAACGAATTACACAAGTTGAATAGTACACACAAAACCCAATATCAGACCGTACTCTAGGCGCTTTTAAGTTTTATCCCATTGTCAACTGTAGCTGAAAGCATTGCCAAATACAACCCTCCCCGACCAAAAAAAAGTTTAGAGCCAAAACTGTTATAGTCCACCAGACCATCATACCATTGTTAAAGGGTGCCTATATCTACATACCGGTTGTAATGTGTGAGATGTAAGAATCTGAACATTCCCACTCTTGTCAAGAGAAGGCTGCCCTTTCTTGTCTCTCTTTACCATTTCTTCAGCGTTTCCATGATCAGCAGTAACAACATATATTCCACCAACTTGCTCGATTGCATCAAGGATCATCTGCAATAAATTGGTTCAATCAGTAAGACTATGCCTCTTATAGTAACACTGACAGATTAGATTTGACAACATTAAAAAAAATTATGAGACAAGCAAAAGAGGTCAATAAGAGCAAGAGCAATACTCTATTAAATTTTCTTTTGACAGATGGTTTATACAGTGGAAATGGCAATGAATTTATATGTGACTTGTAAGCGAAGTCCGTCCACCCATATTTATTTTCCTTTATTAAATTTCCTTTATTATCCACTAACACTTAGGACTAGGAGGTAGAATCAAGTTATAATGGAAATCTATGACATGTGGTCTCTATTCATCCCCAGACCCCAAGCCACATGTATATACTTGTATGCTTATGTCACAACATACATATTACCCCTCAACCTCCTATCCACCTTGTATTATGTTAAACTTAAACCCTCAAAATTCATGACCCATGATCTCCATTCATCCTGAGCCAATGTATACACTTATTTTCCGTAGTCACATCACACAGAGTACCCCAAAACTTCCTCCTATCTCCCTGCTCGCTATCAAATACCTCAAGCTAACTTCAGAAATGAGCAACTGTAAGAAGCCACAGGCCAAATTCAGCCGGTAACATTAGCATAGCCACAGTAGTCAAGAGACATTTCACACTTCCAAGTTGCTCTATGGATCTACTGTAAACATCCAAGTCCAACCATTTGACACCGAAGAGAGGGGAAAGATCCAAATGAAAAAAGGCCTCGAGGATGTGAGATCCAAGTTTTTAAAAAAAGATGAGATAAAAAGAAAGAAAGAGGATGACAGAGGAAGCAACTGGCTTGGGAAAGGGAGAAATAAAGTACTATCAGTGTCTACACAAACTATAGCACTGGGGATACAGAGTGGATGGGATTCACAGCAAAGTTTCTTATGTGTTGCAGCACGGAAGGAGATAGGAGTTAGTAGATTCAAAAAGATTTTTTAAATCCTGGTCTGGAAACGAGTTCCCAAATGTTAAAACTTTAACAATCCTTCAAACTTGGCACTAATATATCTTTATTGAAAAATGAAATGAGAAAGAAGACTTGAGTATGGCACTTTTGAATAAGATATAAGAAATTTCATCTCTATTTTAATTCAAAAACCTTAATCATGCATAGCGAACCCTTCAAAGCATCAAAAACACCTTCCAAAGAAAAAACGATAAAATTACTATTTTTTTATTAAAGCAGAGGTTAAGGGAAGGGGCGGAGGAAGGATAGAAATACCTTGAAGCATCATATCCATCACCAAAAAATGCAATAAGAAAAAATACTGGTCATCCCTCAGCAAAGTTGGTGCAAAATGGGAGAAGAAAAGAGGACTACAGTCTACAAGTCCAAAAGATTACATTCACCTAAAATCCAATTAGGGACAGCAGTTGACTATTTAGACCACGCATGGCCCATTTTCAAATAAAAAATGACAGTACATAACCCAATCTCCACAAGGCTATGTCCCCAAGAGGCCAAGATCAAATAAAGAACAAATTCATGTTCTGACTACGAATGTGCAGAAGTTGAAACTGGAAGTGATGGAAACTGGTTTTCTTGGACTGAGACAGCGGAAAAAAGATACTAGTAAAACATACCTTGACGGCTTCATCAGCAGCCTTGCAAGCAACAACTGTAGCTTCTACGTCACCCGTATGACCGACCATATCCCCATTAGGTATGTTTACACGAATCTGAAAATATGACAGTCAACTTTTTAAGAATCTCTACAAGTGAAAACCTCCTCTAAGAATCCTACAGATAGAAGGATTTTAATACCTGGTGGAATTTGCCGCTCAGAATGGCGTCCCTTGCCTTTTTCACCAATCTCCAAAGCCTTCATTAAAGGTCGGACATTAAAGCTAATGCCACTATCACTAGGAATTTCCACATACTCCTCCATTTCAGGTTTAAAATATCCTGACCGATTCCCATTCCAGAAAAAGGTGACATGTCCAAACTTGACAGTTTCACTGTGACATGGAAAGTAGTATTATTATTTAAAGCAACAAACACCACTAGTGTGCATACTTGCATTGTAGTATGCAGAACTCAACCCGAAATCCCACGGCCTAAGACAAAATCAGAAAACAAAAGGGCATTCCAAGCAACTAACGTGACTAATCTTAAATTGCAGTAGTTTTCAGACACTATAAAAAGAGAGCAGTTGATACTCTTTAGAGAATCTCTGACAAAAATATTGCACCTCCATCAGAAATATCATCTGAGATTTCCTGAAAAGATAGCAGCAAGTTGTAGTTTCCATGAAAGGTAGTTTGTAGTATTGAGTTTGATGATGTTGGTGAGGGAGGCAACCACAAGAGGATGGCTGGGATGAGCATCATTAGGTATAGTAGAGTTGGCCATGGCCGGAAAAAAAATTTGCCTTGTAGTATGCAGAACTTAACCCGAACTCCCAAGGCCTCCAACAAAATCAGAACACGAAAAGCCATTCAAAGCAACTAACGTGACTAAACTTAAATTGTAGTAGGAAGGATTATCGAGTTTCAGACACTAAAAAGAGAGCAGTTGATACTCTTTAGAGCGTCTCTCTGACAAAAATATTGCACCTCCATCAAAAATATCATCTGAAATTTCCTGAAAGAAGGTCTACTACAGTCATACTAAAGTAAAGAAAACCAGTAGGACAGTGTATAAGCAAAGATAATTTCCCTGCATTGGAACAACTTACCAGCCCTCGACCCCCTAAAAATCATGAGCATTGCGACAAGCTAATCTGATACTAAACCTCATGCAAACACCTACGTTCTTGTCTAGGTTGGACAAAGAATAGGTAAGGTAATTTTGACAGGCCATACTGCCGAAGTAAAATGACATAAAAAAAGCAGAAAGGCTAAGAATATAAAAATTATCTTCCATCCTAATCAAAGAAACCTTATCTCTTGAAGACTTGAAGTCTTACAACCATGCCAAATTCATTTCTAGACCAACATGAGTACATGACATAGTAAAAGCCTCACACATGTTAGCAACATTGGATACAGCTAGGAACTCCAGTAATTGAAAAAAAAATCAGAAGGTATGCAACATCAAAAGTCATTAATATCACCTGCAAGCAAATGTCCGTACACCATTGTAAACCAGATATTCCCCTGATGTTCTCTCAATTTCTGGAGGAGAAACAAGGTAATGATTGGGAAGCTTCAATTCACCATCATACTGAAGCATACCAGCATAACGGATTTTAGGATATCGAACTCTGTCAAACTTATCAAAATTTTCATATTCGAGTGCTTTTGCAAGCATGACCATACGATCGGCTCGAAAGTTAATTGTTACAACAGCATCTCCATCAACTATTGGACCAACAGCCTTTCCATTCTCATCCACAATAACAAAAGGTGGTATGTACTGGTCGTTAGCCTTAGTATCCTCCCTCAGTTTCTTGACAGCCTCAACTGCACCCCTGAACTTGTATGGAGCTTCACCAAGCACTTGTGCATCCCATCCTCGTTTCACAACCTCCCAATCATTCTGCGGAACAAAGGGTCAAGAGATATGAACAATTGTTTGGAATATGGATCAACTTGAACAAAACCCCATAACCGGATAAGAACATAAAAATCAAGTCAAAGTAAAACAGGAAGTGCAAAATTAATATCACCAACACCAATATCAAGCAAGCACACCCATGCAAACTGGCAAATCCAAAAAGAGGTGCAGTGGGTACAACTACACCCCAATATATATAAGAATAAATTTTCTCTTATTACTTTCTGCTCTTTGTCATGTTGGACTCTGAATCTTGTTTCTACAACATATCATTGTCAGCTTTGGGTGCTAATATCGATTAACCAATACCAGGGAGCAGAGGTGAAGATGGGAGGATAAGAAGCGGGTGAGATTGCTATATCTATTGCTCTCATCGAGAGTTGCAAGAAATAAATGGTGGCAATAGAGGAAATTAGAGACCTATTACTTGGATTCTTTGTTTTACCTCAAATACTCATTTGTCATGTCAGATCTTAAAACACTCTGAAATAACACTTAATCTTAGACCAAAATCACGGAAATTTTCATTTGGGATACAAGAAACACGGGTTGAGACTTGAGCATAGCAATTTCATCATGTGTTTCACACTTTTCTCCCAATTGGGCTTCACATAATTTTGGACAAATGGAAATTTCATGCAACACAACTCCGAACTTGGACAAATGGTGAACAAATATGGTAGCATGTCTTTTGAATCAGAGCAAGACAGATAAAATACTCCCTCCTTTTATTTATTTGCACTAGTATAGAGAAATCAAATTTAATAATATACATTTATACTATATAGAGAAAAATCAATAAACAAAGGACTGTTATTATTTTTCCTTCAGGTATGTTCGAGAGAAGTAGAGCAAAACAAAAAAAAAAATTAGCATAGTCTTATACATAGATTACATGCATGAACAGGGAAACAATTCTATTTTTGTTTATTTCTTATACCATAAAATACTATTTCCATTGTTATTTTCTGTTATTTTTGGTTGCTTTTTCATAGTTTCCAATGCGAACTTCAACAAATTAATATCTTTAAATACAAAATTCATTACAAATTAAGAAATGTTAATAATTTGAAATTACACAGTGAAACAATCTAGTAAGACCCTCCTTACAAAAAAATCTGATAAAGTGGTGAGAAACTATGGTAAAAAAAATTGCTCTATAATTAATACATTCTATTCAAGACAAACATTTGCTAAAAAAGGGGGACTGTTTTGAGGTTACAGTCCCTTGAATGTTAGTAAATAATAGAATTGTGTTCTAGGGTCAAGATAGTGTGAATGGAAATGCATATTGATACTGACAATAAAACAATGAGGTTGATTGCATAGCTTATACGTTTTAGGAAATTTTTCCATTGAGTACCATAAGATCTCGTCTCTTAGGAGTTCTAATAATAATACTCCGTTTCATTTTAGTTGTCAAATTTTCCTTTTTCTGGATGTCCCAAAATAGGTGTCGAGTACTCGAGTTTCCAATAACAAACAACAAAAGCATTATATATTCCACTAAACTCAAATTCTAGTGGTCAAAGTATTATAAAAGGTGGAAAACAGCACGGTAAATGATGTAATCTTTGATATTTTTTATTCCCTAAACATGACAAATATTATGGGATAGAGGAAGTAGAGTTAAAATAATTATTCATGAATCAACAGCAAATTTTCAGATCTAGCAACTAGGGTTTAGTGTCGTGTTCGACTGTAATTTGAAGGATCCGATTCGCATTTCCTACTTGAGTCAGTGTCGTGTCGTACCGACAAGGGTATTTGGCAAAAATTGCCAAGTCTAGGTAGCAGAGTGTATGATATAAATGGAGAAAATTACTCAAAGCTTTAAAGAATCGTATCACATAGATCCAAAATTTAAAACTATCTAAAACAATATTTTGCATTTCAAATAGAGTACTGACCTCATAACGATCCATAGTAACATACATGCGGCCACCACCAGAAGCGACCTGGGCATCAATACCTCTCTCCCTTAACTGCACAAGATCGTTTTCAAGAGTTTCCAGAAAGCCTATGCTTGAACCATCCAAAACATCACGGCCATCAGTGAGAATATGAACACGGATTTTCTTGGCACCATGATCAGCAGAGCCTTTCAACAACAGCTGCAGAAAGAAGCATTTGTTAGGTCATACAAATAATTACTTTCACAAGTTATAGAAACAATTAAATGTGCAAAAAGAATCTAAGCTACATAGTACATAGTCCAACACAAGAACCTTCATAAAGATGATACCTGTAACTGATCAAGGCGAGAATGTACACCTCCATCACTGAGCAACCCAATGAGGTGCATGGTACCTGTTTGAAAACTCTCCTTGATATAGTTAAAGCCTTCACCCTCAAATATTTTTCCTGAGGCAAGAGCAAGATCAACAAGCTTAGCCCTACAAAAAAAATTAAGCAATTAGATTTTGCAGTATATGAATATGCTTGAGTATGCAGTGATTAGATACTGAGTTGATACATAAACAAATAAAGCAGCATAAATCAGGAAAACTAATCAACTTAGGCTACAGAAACATAAGTTTTTGCACTCAGATCTCATACGGGACTCCCCCGGCCTGCGTACACACATACACAAGCTCTCCAAGACTCCAACTCCTTCACTTTGACAGGTTTTATAGAACTCAAAAAACAAATAAACTTAAGAAAAAAATCCATAACTACAGATTGTTCAAGCAGATGTATATAGAGCATATAATTTCCTTCCTATGAGTGGAAGGAAAAACAATAACAACACAGATACAAAAACAAAACAAAACAAAGAAACAAAATCACAATAACACTTTCCTCACTATCTTTGCTTTATTGCACGATTCAGGCTACTCACATCTTATCCCCACCAGAACACATATTGAGAATCATAGATCGTTGACTTTCTTAGTCTTTTATCCCACGGCCACTATCTTATCCTTGGGCAGCTTGGGGTGATCTGGCAATTTCCATGAGAACTCTGAACTTCCCATTTCTCCGAGACCTAACTTCTAGTTCTCACTCACTGAGATACAGAGATAGTGAGATCCAACACAAGCCTATCAGAAATCCACCAAAATGAATCGAACAAAACAAAAGCCTATCAGAAATCCCAGTGAATGGCCGAGCAAACAAATTCGATTCTTTTATTATACTAACGGTCTGCTCTGTTCAACTTATTTTGTCTTATCTTATCTTATGAGATCTTATAAAATCTTATCTTATCTTATCTTATCTTATAAGATAGTTTATTGAGTGTGTCTAACATCTTATTTTATCTTATCTTATCTGATCTTATATTATCTGATCTTATAAAATCTTATATAAGTTAAAATAAGTTGAACAGAACGGACCCTAAATATAGTGTGGTTCAGCTGTAGAGCCCGTGAGAAAATTTCTAGGCTTACAAGGTGCACGCGGTTTAACCTTTACTAGCATTATATAAACATATGCACTTCTCAACACATAAATTAAACAATTAATGACTTTTACTGTATTATACATACGTAAAATTATAGAAAAATAATATTTATATTTTAAAGTAGTACAAATCTTACACTTGATTGCTAATAATGTTCTGGAGTATTAAAGGATTATTTTGTTTGGTGTTTACAAATCTTACACTTAATTGCTTAATTTGCTTATGTAAATTACTTAATTCATTTGGATTCGACTCTCGTTAGAATGCATTTTTGCTGGGTTTTCTTTTCTTTATCCTTTTTCCATTTTTCTCTTAGCTTTCTCCTTTCTACTCGTTGATGTACCAATTGGCCATGACTCATAGATCTAATTCATTTCTCATTATCTTCTGATCTCTAATGCTCAAGCAATCAACAATTTAAACACCAAGTAAAATAATTCAGCTAAAAGTTTAACAGGTTTATTCACTATATGTTGATATTAGTTCTTTTAACCTTTACTTGCATCATATAAACATATGCACTTCTCAACACATAAATTAAACAATTAATGACTTTTACTGTATTATACATACGTAAAATTATAGAAAAATAATATTTATATTTTAAAGTAGTACAAATCTTACACGTGATTGCTAATAATGTTATGCAGTATTAAAGGACTATTTTGTTTTGGTGTTCACAAATCTTACACTTAATTGCTTAATTTGCTTATGTCAATTACTTAATCATTTCCACAATGTATGAATACTCGTTGTATACTTTTTTGTAATTATCTTTAGTCAAATTTGACTCTATTTTTTAGTATTTTGACACTTTAACATATGTATTGGATCATCATTTTATTTGTATTTATTAGAATTTGGACTTATGTATTGGTATAAATCTGAATATCCAATCTTTTATCCATATCCGATCTTTGAATAAGTTCAAACCTACGTGGTGCGAATCTTGGATCCGCCACTGCAAGCACCTGGCTATAAATACACAAAATGAGAAGAATGCTTAACATAATTTCAGCACTAAAGTCATTTTCTCAAATAAGTAAACAATATGACAAGTTCAAACATGCATACAAAAATAAACCAAGAATTACTAATTAGAACTAAATAATACACAGGCATATGGTAACCGAAAATCATTGATTTCAATTATCTCCACATTTCACCTGATCCAAATAAAAGAAGAAACACCTAAACGTGGAGAAAATAAAGGAGCGCATGTAACAAAAAAACACAAAATTTACCAAATTCCCAGCAGAAATACCAGATAACAGCAAAATTGGCCACACATAAGCAAAAAAGCAAAAGAAATGTATTTTCACTCAATAATGAAAGCTACGTCAGATGAGAGAGAGAAAGGGACTAACCGGTGTGGTGATTGGTCAGGTAAAGATGAAACGAGTCGATCCAAAAGCAAAATACTTTAAACAATTCGCCTCGAGAATTGTGAAAAAGAAATTAACGAATTCGTACGTATAGATTGGGGATGATTCTTCACTGATCCTACAAAAAAAATGATTACCAAAGTCAATGAAAGTCAAGTGGCTTAGAACCACATATTTTGCCAACTCACCCACCTATTTTCTTTTTCATTTCTTTTACATATATTTTTTGTAAATGCCTAAAATAATTTTGTAGATTTCCAAAAAAAAATTAAAATTACTTTATCTATTTTTTCTCTCTCACCCCACGCTTAGTTAAATGTGTGAAGAAAAAAAATTCACAAAATTTGGTAAAAAAAAAAAAAAAACTCACCTCCACAAAAATCACCCTCTCTCTCTCCAATAATTCACATCAACCACCACTTCCTCCACCAAATCACCATCTTTCACATATGGGCAGAAACTGACCTGTTTTCTTAGTATCTCACATATTGCTACCAGTTCTGATTGATCTTGGAGGAAGATCATGCATGTAAGTGTAGCGGCCCAAGCAAGGATCTTGTTGTTGACATTGCTGACCAGATTTTCGCGACCTACAGCTGCATAAATTCATATTGCTTTTTCATAGGATAAGATATAGTCGAAGTCAGGCATAAAATAACGCAGCAACAGGAAGCCTAGAACTGCAGCAACAATGACGCAGAAATTCTGACATCTGAAAGCCATTGGCTTCGGAATGATGTGTTTAGAGGATATTAAGCTGAATGGAATGCTAAATTCACTGAATATGAAAAGAAATACAAGGACGAAGATGCAGAATTGATGGATATCATCAATGAGGAGTTTCCTACTGGCTGGGAGAAGACACTTCCGATCAGTTTTGGCTTACATTTTTATAGCATTTTGTTGTCTAAATGGAATTTCGGAACTGCAAATGTAATTGAGAAACAGTTAGATATGGATTCATATACTTATATATGTATGTTGAATGTTGTTATAAAAATCAATGGTGCATAATCTTAGATCATGTTTCATATAATCACAGCAGGAATAACTTAGATGATCTTACATCTTATAAAAACAAATTCAAATATGAAAACACTTTACGAGTATAAACCATGATTATCCACACAGGAGAAAAAAAAACTTTTATCCAAATATAAACTCTTAGCTAAGTTATTCTTATACTCATTTCGAAAAGAAAAAGAAAAAAGAGTTATTCTTATTGTAACTCCCCGACTTTCAATCCTTATTAAGTTAATTAATCAAGATTAGCAGCGGAAGACTTAGCTTAGTCGGCGCGTTACCGCCGTACTTTCCACTATGGGAAAATACAAGGCGACCTTTAACATTAACTTACAGGGACATTACTTTGATTTGTCACTCTTTAGAGGAACACCTTAATAATAGATTAATATTTTCTAGAAATTTCGGCAGAGTTTCCTTTATAAATTGGACGACCTAAAATGGAAAAATGTTTGAGAACTTGTTACAAATAAAATATCTCCAAATCCATAACTCAACGCTTTCGCAAAGCAGCAGCTAAAGAGAATCAGGAGCACTATTGCTCATCCAGACTAGAAATAAAACTTAAACCATTAATTACTATCTAATACAAAGTGGAACGTCCTCGCCTCAAAAGACCAACAAGGGCGACGCGATGGCAACACCACCACCAGCCACGAACACAGAAAACACGAAGGAAGGTTGAGCAGAGCTCCGGCGAGGTGACAAAACGCTGGCGAGACTGAGCAGCGGCAGGGCGGCAGCGTCGTACGGGGGAAAGGAAGCTCCGATGAGCTTCAAGAACACCGGCGAGGGGTAGCCAACTAGGGAGCGGTGTAGGGGAGAAAGAGAGAGGCTAGGGTTTCACGGGGAGGAAAGAGAAATGGGGTTTGGGGCTTCTTTAGGTGTGAGAAAAATAACAAGAGAGAGAAATAATTGGGTTTTCCCCAACTTAACCGACCAAGTTAAGAAATGGAAACCGATTTTTAAATACGTAATCGGCCAAATACCGCTCCATTCATTTGGTTATGTAAAATCCAAAATATAATTAATAATAATAATAATAATAACCTCATAGAATTTATATAAATAAATATATTATAACCACCACAAAATAAATATTCATACCTGAACCCAAATAAAATAATAATATTCAAAATATAATTAACTATAAAAACTACAATTAGCGCTAAATAAAATGCTCTTAAGAATCGGGGTATTACACTTATCCCCAAACGACTACTCCAGTCCTGATAGGATGACAAGTGACAGTTTCTTTGTCAATCACAAACCCTTGAGCTAGGGGTGATCATAGATCGGACCGGGCTTTGGCCAAAATAAGTGAACCGTTTCGGACCAAATTTTCCGCGCCAAAACCAGCTAATTCGGGCCGAGCCAAGAGGACTTTTTGAGCTTTTCTCGGTCCAGACTAAAATTTATCCTGATTTTTCATATTTAAGTTGCTTGTGGCCTGGTTTTTTTGCCCAAAAATTGGATCGAGACCGAACCATGTACCGAAAAATCTTGACCAAAACCCCCCAATTTTCTGATCGGGCCCATATTGGTCATCTCTACCCTCGAGCATACCGGGCAAGTCCATTAGCAGCTCTGTTGTCTCTACACGCGACCTTTAAAATCTGCGAACTGTGGTGGAAGCTAACTTAAATACAAATATGGGTAAAAAATTATATGTAAAAAATGCATAGTGAAGAGGATGTTTTAACCCCTCCATGTGATTTTATGTTCTATTTTTAATCTATGCCCTTATAAGTTATATATAAGGGGGCTATGTATATTGTATTGTATGTTGTATCTTGCTTTTTGCTTTGCTTTGCTTCATCCTAAGTATTTTAATTTTGCTTTGCTTTGCTTCATCCTACTTGAGTCTTTTAACATACTTTCTCTTTTTCATCCTACTTAACCTTCTCAAGATGATAATTTGGCTTTTAGTTGCGGGAGGTGTATGTGTTATGCTCTTTGCTGCAGCGTTATATTAGATGAAATCTTGGTTTGATCCCGATAGAAGTTTGTCCGATAATTTGTCTACAATGGCTGATACGTCGTTGGTTTACTATCAACGCCAATGTGGCGCAACCGACGTCGTAGGTCGCCCAAGTGGAACTCACTTGATTTTCTCTCGTTAGTCCAATACTATGTCTACCTACAATAAAGTTTAGTTTTAGTGGTTTGTTTTATTATACTAGTGCATGCTAAGGCTGTATTACCTACAAGCTAAGTCATACTTAAAAATATTAAGAAGATTCCTAAAATCATTGATTTATGTTTAAGGTTTGTAACATCTATCAATCCTATAAATTATAATTTGCAATTGAACTAGTTGCCTTTTGTTGCTATTCCATTTTAATTTATTTTATTTTTGCTCCTACTAGATCAGACTAAATAACATTCTGAAGAGAGTGAGTGTTATTGTTTTTTTTGTTTCTTCCTAATTTGTTGATGCACGAAGGATGCTTATCTAAATTTATTTTCTCCAATTTTGTAGTGGAAAATTGAAATTTTGTAGCTAATTTGGGTTTTTCTATGGAGTATGGGAGAGGTAAAATTGGTATAGAGAGAGAAAAGATAAAATGGAACAAAACAAGATAAGGGTACTTTGGATATTTTAGAGGCATGTGTTTGAGTAACGAAGGGTTGTATTTAGCAACTATGTTTATATAAAAAGAAATAAATAGTCATGTAAGATTTTATTTAATTGGTTATAATAGGTACATTCTGAAAAAACTAATCTTTGTAATCTTTACATATATACAACTTAAGGTATTAAAGATCAAAATATTACATTGGCAAACTTGAAAGTCCAACCGTTGCTATTATTAATGAATAGTGAAACTATAAGTTGATTCTTAAACTTAATGAATCATTAATTTTTAAACTTAACTCAAAATATTTTGTATTTTTTTCAAGAAAAATGAACTTCTAAGCAATAGTGGAGCTAACAACAAGTCAATCAAAACTAACGCTTAGATAAACATAGATATAATTACTTCTCAAAATCATCTAAACAAGTATAAAAACTTTTTTGGCCTTAAAATATTAAGCTTGAAGTATAACACAACAAATTTATTTCATAAGTTTATAAATTATCAATTGAAAATCTAAAACTTTAAATTCCGACAAATATTAAATATTTATGTCTATATTGCATATATATTGCACATATATTGTACATATATCATACATGTATTGCACGATACATATAACAAGTGGGTTCTATTGAACCCACTAGTTTGATAGTAGCTCCGCCCCTGCTTCTAAGTGACCTTCTGTCTCTGGATTGTTGAGGCTAGAGGTATATGGAGTAGTATAGATCATCTAAGTTACCAAAAAAAGGGTAGATTTGGTCTTATGTGGGATGCAAACACAAATTGAGATGGGAAAAGCAACATCAAATAATAAGGATCCCAATTCTTCCAGTGTAACTTCTGTTCATTAATTTTTGGTCACTACAGAAACTTAAATTACTTAAACATTAAATAGTTTGACACAATCCGTCCTACTAGAGCCCAAACATTAATTACGGGGACAAACGCCTCGGACCGAAATTCCTGCGCCAAAACCCTCTAATTCGGGCCGAGCCAAGCGGACTTTTTGAGGTTTTTTCGGTCCGGAATACAATTTAGCCTGATTTTTCATATTTAAGTTGCTTGTTGCCTGGTTTTTTGCCCAAAAATCGGATCGAGACAGAACCACGAACCGAAAAAATCTTGACCACTGATCGGGCCCATATTGATCACCTCTACCCTCGAGCATACCGGACAAGTCCATTAGCAGCTTTGTTGTCTCCACGCGCCATCTTAAAAATCTGCGAACTGTGGTGGAAGCTAACTTAAATATAAATAAGAGTAAAACATTATATGTAAAAAATACATAGTGAAGAGGATGTTTTAATCTCTCCATGTGATTTTATGTTCTATTTTTAATCTATGCCCTTATAAGTTATATAAAAGGGGATATGTATATTGCATTGTATGTTGTATCTTGCTTTTTGATTTGCTTTGTTTCATCCTACGTATTTTAATTTTGCTTTCCGGAACCCTAAGTCTACTCGGGGACCAGAAGCGCATCCTTAGTTTGATTTTATGAAATCTCCGAAATAACACTCAGCCGTGTACTCCGGTTCACTACTTGGAGGATTTTTGAAAATTTGTTTGATTTCTCACAAAATAGCACTGTAAAGCACATTTGACCACAAGGGCCCTCAATAGTGGAAGCGAAAGCCTTGCAAAGGTTTTGTTTTTCCTTTTTAGAATAGTTTTAAATAATCACTAAAAATGCCTCAAAGGCGTGTACCGGGGTCACTGAACATATAGATTTTTAAGAATTGTAGAAATCTTTAGAAAAATGGCGTAAGAATGAACTTCTATCGTCTAGAAATCAATGCACAGAAACCCTAAGTCTACAAGGGGACCAGAAGAGGCGTCCAAAGTTTGATTTTAAGAAATCTCATAAATAACACTTAGGCGTGTACCCCGGTTCACTAACTTGGAGGATATTTAAAAATATGTTTGATTTCTCAGAAAATGGCACTCTAAAGCACACTTGACCCAAAGGGACCCAAATAGTGAAAGCCAAAGTCTTCAAAGGTTACATGTTGCCTTTTTAGGATGGTTTCAAATAATCACGAAAAATGCCTCACATGCGTGTACCGGGGGTCACCAAACATAGAGATTTTAAAGAACTGTTGAAATCTTTAGAAAATAGCGTTAGAATGAGCTTCTACCGTCTAGAAATCAATGCATAGGAACCCTAAGTCTACTTGGGAACCAGAAGAGGCGTCGTTAGTTTGATTTTAAGAAATCCCCGAAATAACACTTAGGCGTGTACCCTGGTTAACTAACTCGGAGGATTTTTAAAAATATGTTTGATTTCTCAGAATATGGCACTGTAAAGCACATTTGACCCAAAGCGCCGCAAATATTGAAACCTAATGTCTTCCAAAGGTTTCGTGTTGCCTTTTTTAGGATGGTTTTAAATAATCACGAAAAATGCCTCACAGGCGTGTACCGGGGGTCACCGAACATAGAGATTTTAAAGAATTGTTGAAATCTTTAGAAAAATGGCATCGGAATTAACTTCGACCGTCTAGAAATCAATGCACAGGAACCCTAAGTCTACTCTGGGACCAGAAGAGGCATCCTTAGTTTTATTTTATAAAATCACCGAAATAACACTCAGGCGTGTACCCCGGTTCACTAAATCGGAGGATTTTTGAAAATATGTTTAATTTCTCATAAAATGGCACTGTAAAGCACATTTGACCGAAAGGGTCCCAAACAGTGAAAGCCAAAGTTTTCGTGTTGCCTCTTTGGGATGGTTTTAAGTAATCACGAAAAATGCCTCACAGACGTGTATCGGGGGTCACCGAACATAGAGATTTTAAAGAAATTTTGAAATCTTTAGAAAAATGGCGTCGGAATGAACTTCGACGATCTAGAAATCAATGCACAGGAACCCTAAGTCTACTCAGGGACCAGAAGAGGCATCCTTAGTTTTATTTTACGAAATCTTCGAAATAACACTCAGGCGTGTACCCCGGTTCACTAACTCGGAGGATTTTTGAAAATATGTTTGATTTTTCATAAAATGGCACTGTAAAGCACATTTGACCTAAAGGGCTCCAAACAGTGAAAGCCAAAGTTTTCCAAAGTTTTTGTGTTGCCTTTTTAGGATGGTTTTAAGTAATCATGAAAAATGCCTCACAGGCATGTACCGGGGGTAACCGAACATAGAGATTTTAAAGAAATTTTGAAATCTTTAGAAAAATGGCGTCAGAATGAACTTCGACCGTCTAGAAATCAATGCACCGGAATCCTAAGTCTACTCGTGGACCAGAAGAGGCATCCTTAGTTTGACTTTATAAAATCTCCGAAATAACACTCTGCCGTGTACCCCGGTTCACTAACTCGGAGGATTTTTGAAAATTTGTTTGATTTCTCACAAAATAGCACTGTAAAGCACATTTGACCACAAGGGCCCCCAATAGTGGAAGCAAAAGCGAAAGCCTTGCAAAGGTTCTGGTTTTCCTTTTTTGAATAGTTTTAAATAATCACTAAAAATGCCTCACAGGCGTGTACCGGGGGTCACTGAACATATAGATTTTTAAGAATTGTAAAAATGTTTAATAAAAAGGGCGTAAGAATGAACTTCTACCGTCTAGAAATCAATACACAGGAACCCTAAGTATACTAGGGGACCAGAAGAGGCGTCCATAGTTTGATTTTAACTAATCTCAGAAATAACACTCAGGCGTGTACCCCGGTTCACTAGCTTGGAGGATATTTAAAAATATGTTTGATTTCTCAGAAAATGGCACTCTAAAGCACACTTGACCCAAAGGGACCCAAATAGTGAAAGCCAAAGTCTTCAAAGGTTACATGTTGCCTTTTTAGGATGGTTTCAAATAATCACGAAAAATGCCTCACATGCGTGTACCGGGGGTCACCGAACATAGGGATTTTACTGAATTGTTGAAATCTTTAGAAAATGGCGTTAGAATGAACTTCTACTGTCAAGAAATCAATGCATAGGAACCCTAAGTCTACTTGGGAACCAGAAGAGGCGTCGTTAGTTTGATTTTAAGAAATCCCCGAAATAACACTTAGGCGTGTACCCTGGTTAACTAACTCGGAGCATTTTTAAAAATATGTTTGATTTCTCAGAATATGGCACTGTAAAGCACATTTGACCCAAAGCGCCGCAAATATTGAAAGCTAAAGTCTTCCAAGAGTTTCGTGTTGCCTTTTTTAGGATGGTTTTAAATAATCACGAACAATGCCTCACAGGCGTGTACCGGGGGTCACCGAACACAAAGATTTTGAAGAATTGTTGAAATTTTTAGAAAAATGGCATCGGAATTAACTTCGACCTTCTAGAAATCAATGCGCAGGAACCCTAAGTCTACTCAGGCACCAGAAGAGGTATCCTTAGTTTTATTTTATGAAATCTCCGAAATAACACTCAGGCGTGTTCCCTGGTTCACTAACTCGGTGGATTTTTGAAAATATGTTTGATTTCACACAAAATAGCACAGTAAAGCACATTTGACCACAAGGGCCTCAAACAGTGAAAGCCAAAGTTTTCCAAAGTTTTTGTGTTGCCTTTTTAGGATGGTTTTACGTAATCACGAAAAATGCCTCACAGGCGTGTACCGGGGGTCACCGAACATAGAGATTTTAATGAAATTTTGAAATATTAAGAAAAATGGCGTCGGAATGAACTTCGACCATCAAGAAATCAATGCACTGGAACCCTAAGTCAACTCGTGGACCAGGATAGGCATCCTTAGTTTGACTTTATGAAATCACCGAAATAACACTCAGCCGTGTACCCCGGTTCACTAACTCGGAGGATTTTTAAAAATTTGTTTGATTTTTCACATAATAGCACAGTAAAGCACATTTGACCACAAGGTCTTTCAATAGTGGAAGCGAAAGCGAAAGCCTTGCAAAGGTTCTTTTTTCCTTTTTAGAATAGTTTTAAATAATCACTAAAAATGCCTCACAGGCGAGTACAGGGGGTCACTGAACATATAGATTTTTAAGAATTTTAGAAATCTTTAGTAAAATGGCGTAAGAATGAACTTCTATCGTCTAGAAACCATTGCACAGGAACCTTAAGTCTACTACGGGACCAGGAGAGGCGTCCATAGTTTGATTTTAAGAAATCTCAGAAATAACACTCAGGCGTGTACCCCGTTTCACTAACTTGGAGGATATTTAAAAATATGTTTGATTTCTCAGAAAATGGCACTCTAAAGCGCACTTGACCCAAAGGGACCCAAATAGTCAAAGCCAAAGTCTTCAAAGGTTACATGTTGCCTTTTTACGATGGTTTCAAATCATCACGAAAAATGCCTCACATGCGTGTACCGGGGGTCACCGAACATAGAGATTTTACAGAATTGTTGAAATCTTTAGAAAATGGCGTTAGAATGAACTTCTACCGTCAAGAAATCAATGCATAGGAACCCTAAGTCTACTTGGGAATCAGAAGAGGCGTCGTTAGTTTCATTTTAAGAAATCCCGAAATAACACTTAGGCGTGTACCCCGGTTCACTAACTCGGAGGATTTTTGAAAATATGTTTGATTTCACACAAAATAGCACAGTAAAGCACATTTGACCACAAGGGCCCCAAACAGTGAAAGCCAAAGTTTTCCAAAGTTTTTGTGTTGCCTTTTTAGGATGGTTTTACGTAATCACGAAAAATGCCTCACAGGCGTGTACCGGGGGTCACCGTACATAGAGATTTTAATGAAATTTTGAAATATTAAGAAAAATGGCGTCGGAATGAACTTCGACCGTCAAGAAATCAATGCACTGGAACCCTAAGTCAACTCGTGGACCAGGATAGGCATCGTTAGTTTGACTTTATGAAATCACCGAAATAACACTCAGCCGTGTACCCCGGTTCACTAACTCGGAGGATTTTTAAAAATTTGTTTGATTTTTCACATAATAGCACAGTAAAGCACATTTGACCACAAGGTCTTTCAATAGTGGAAGCGAAAGCGAAAGCCTTGCAAAGGTTCTGTTTTTCCTTTTTAGAATAGTTTTAAATAATCACTAAAAATGCCTCACAGGCGGGTACAGGGGGTCACTGAACATATAGATTTTTAAGAATTTTAGAAATCTTTAGAAAAATGGCGTAAGAATGAACTTCTATCGTCTAGAAACCATTGCACAGGAACCTTAAGTCTACTAGGGGACCAGGAGAGGCGTCCATAGTTTGATTTTAAGAAATCTCAGAAATAACACTCAGGCGTGTACCCCGTTTCACTAACTTGGAGGATATTTAAAAATATGTTTGATTTCTCAGAAAATGGCACTCTAAAGCGCACTTGACCCAAAGGGACCCAAATAGTCAAAGCCAAAGTCTTCAAAGGTTACATGTTGCCTTTTTACGATGGTTTCAAATCATCACGAAAAATGCCTCACATGCGTGTACCGGGGGTCACCGAACATAGAGATTTTACAGAATTGTTGAAATCTTTAGAAAATGGCGTTAGAATGAACTTCTACCGTCAAGAAATCAATGCATAGGAACCCTAAGTCTACTTGGGAACCAGAAGAGGCGTCGTTAGTTTGATTTTAAGAAATCCCGAAATAACACTTAGGCGTGTACCCTGGTTAACTAACTCGGAGGATTTTTGAAAATATGTTTGATTTCTCAGAATATGGCACTGTAGTGCACATTTGACCCAAAGCGCCGCAAATATTGAAAGCTAAAGTCTTCCAAAGGTTTCGTGTTGCCTTTTTTACGATGGTTTTAAATAATCACGAAAAATGCCTCACAGGCGTGTAACGGGGGTCACCGAACATAGAGATTTCAATGAATTGTTGAAATCTTTAGAAAAACGGCATCGGAATTAACTTCGACTGTCTAGAAATCAATGCACAGGAACCTTAAGTCTACTCAGGGACCAGAAGAGGCATCCTTAGTTTTATTTAATGAAATCTCCGAAATAACACCCAGGCGTGTAACCCGTTTCACTAACTCGGAGGATTTATTAAAATATGTTTGATTTCTCATAAAATGGCATTGTTAAGCACATTTGACGAAAAGGGCCCCAAACTGTGAAAGCCAAAGTTTTCCAAAGTTTTCGTGTTGCCTTTTTAGGATGGTTTTTAAGTAATCACGAAAAATGCCTCATAGGCGTGTACCGGGGGTCACCGAACATAGAGATTTTTTAAAGAAATTATGAAATCTTTAGAAAATGGCGTTAGAATGAACTTCTACCGTCTAGAAATCAATGCATAGGAACCCTAAGTCTACTTGGGAACCAGAAGAGGCGTCATTAGTTTGATTTTATAAAATCCCCGAAATAACACTTAGGCGTGTACCCTGGTTAACTAACTCGGAGGATTTTTAAAAATATGTTTGATTTCTCAGAATATGGCACTGTAAAGCACATTTGACCCAAATCGCCGCAAATATTGAAAGCTAAAGTCTTCCAAACGTTTCGTGTTGCCTTTTTTAGGATGGTTTTAAATAATCACGAAAAATGCCTCACAGGCGTGTACCGGGGGTCACCGAACATAGAGATTTTAAAGAATTGTTGAAATCTTTAGAAAATGGTATCGGAATTAACTTAGACCGTCTAGAAATCAATGCACAGGAACCCTAAGTGTACTCAGGGACCAGAAGAGGCATCCTTAGTTTTATTTTATGAAATCTCCGAAATAACACTCAGGCATGTACCCCGGTTCACGAACTCGGAAGATTTTTGAAAATATTTTTGATTTCTCATAAAATGGCACTTTAAAAAACATTTGACCGAAAGGACCACAAACAGTGAAAGCCAAACTTTTCCAAAGTTTTTGTGTTGCCTTTTTAGGAAGGTTTTAGGTAATCACGAAAAATGCCTCATAGGCGTGTACCGGGGGTCACTGAACATAGAGATTTTAAAGAATTGTTGAAATCTTTAGAAAAATGTCGTTAGAATGAACTTCTACCGTCTAGAAATCAATGCATAGGAACCCTAAGTCTACTTGGGGACCAAAAGAGGCGTCCTTAGTTTGATTTTAAGAAATCCCCGAAATAACACTCAGGCGTGTACCCTCGTTAACTGACTCCGAGTATATTTAAAAATATGTTTGATTTCTCATAATATGGCACTGTAAAGCACATTTGACCTTAAGCGCTGCAAATAGTGAAAGCCAAAGTCTTCCAAAGGTTTCGTCTTGCCTTTTTAGGATGGTTTTAAGTAATCACGAAAAAGCCTCACAGGCGTGTAACGGGGGTTGACGAACATAGAGATATTAAAGAATTATTGAAATCTTTAGAAAAATGGCATCAGAATGAACTTCAACCGTCTAGAAATCAATGCACATGAACCCTAAGTCTACTCGGCGACCATAAGACGCATCCTTAGTTTTATTTTATGAAATCTCCGAAATAACACTCAGGCGTGTACCCCGGTTCACTAACTTGGAGGATATTTTAAAATATGTTTTATTTTTTCAGAAAATGGCACTCTAAAGCACACTTGACCTAAAGGGATCCAAATAGTGAAAGCCAAAGTCTTCAAAGGTGACATGTTGCCTTTTTAGGATGGTTTCAAATAATCACGAAAAATGCCTCACATGCGTGTACCGTGGGTCACCGAACATAGAGATTTTAAAGAATTGTTGAAATCTTTAGAAAATTGCGTTAGAATGAACTTCTACCATCTAGAAATCAATGCATAGGAACCCTAAGTCTACTTGGGAACCAGAAGAGGCGTCGTTAGATTGATTTTAAGAAATCCCCGAAATAACACTTAGGCGTGTACCCTGTTTAACTAACTCGGAGGATTTTTAAAAATATGTTTGATTTCTCAGAATATGGCACTGTAAAGCACATTTGACCCAAAGCGCCGCAAATATTGAAAGCTAAAGTCTTCCAAAGGTTTCGAGTTGCCTTTTTTAGGATGGTTTTAAATAATCACGAAAAATGCCTCACAGGCGTGTACCGGGGGTCACCGAACATAGAGATTTTAAAGAAATTTTGAGATCTTATGGAATATGGCGTCGGAATGAACTTCGACCGTCTAGAAATCAATGCACCGGAACCCTAAGTCTACTCGTGGACCACAAGAGGCATCCTTAGTTTGACTAGATGAAATCTCCGAAATAACACTCAGGCGTGTACCCCGGTTCACTAACTCGGTGGATTTTTGAAAATTTGTTTGATTTCTCACAAAATAGCACAGTAAAGCACATTTGACCACAAGGGCCCCCAATAGTGGAAGCGAAAGTGAATGCTTTGCAATGGTTCTGTTTTTCCTTTTGTAGAAATATTTAGGAAAATGGCGTAAGAATGAATTTCTATCGTCTTGAAATCAATGCACAGGAACCCTAAGTCTACTAGGGGACCAGAAGAGGCGTCCATAGTTTGATTTTAAGAAATCTCAGCAATAACACTCAGGCGTGTACCCCGGTTCATTAACTTGGAGGATATTTAAAAATATGTTTGATTTCTCAGAAAATGGCACTCTAAAGCACACTTGACCCAAAGGGACGCGAATAGTGAAAGCCAAATTACTTGTTGCCTTTTTAGGATGGTTTTAAATAATCACGAAAAATGCCTCACATGCGTGTACCGGGGGTCACCGAACATAAAGATTTTAAAGAATTTTTGAAATCTTTAGAAAATGGAGTTAGAATGAAATTCTACCGTCTAGATATCAATGCATAGGAACCCTAAGTCTACTTGGGAACTAGAAGAGGCGTCCTTAGTTTGATTATAAGAAATCCCCGAAATAACACTCATGCGTCTGCCCTGGTTAACTAACTCGGAGGATTTTTAAAAATATGTTTGATTTCTCAGAATATGGCACTGTAATGCACATTTGACCCAAAGAGCCGCAAATATTGAAAGTTAAAGTCTTCCAATGGTTTCGTGTTGCTTTTTTTAGGATGGTTTTAAATAATCACGAAAAATGCCTCACAGGCGTGTACCGGGGGTCACCGAACTTAGAGATTTCATTGAATTGTTGAAATCTTTAGAAAAATGGCATCGGAATTAACTTCGACCGTCTAGAAATCAATGCACAGGAACCCTATGTCTACTCAGGGACTAGAAGAGGCATCCTTAGTTTTATTTTATGAAATCTCCGAAATAACACCCAGGCGTGTGCCCCGTTTCACTAACTCGAAGGATTTTTTAAAATATGTTTGATTTCTCATAAAATGGCATTGTAAAGCACATTTGACGAAAAGGGCCCCAAATAGTGAAAGCCAAAGTTTTCCAAACTTTTCGTGTTGCCTTTTTAGGATGGTTTTAAGTAATCACGAAAAATGCCTCACAGGCGTGTACCGGGGGTCACCGAACATAGAGATTTTTAAAAGAAGTTTTGAAATCTTTAGAAAATGGCGTTAGAATGAACTTCTACCGTCTAGAAATCAATGCATAGGAACCGTAAGTCTACTTGGGAACCAGAAGAGGCGTTGTTAGTTTTATTTTAAGAAATCCCCGAAATAACACTTAGGCGTGTACCCTGGCTAACTAACTCGGAGGATTTTTAAAAATATGTTTGATTTCTCAGAATATGGCACTGTAAAGCACATTTGACCCAAAGCTCTGCATATATTGAAAGCTAAAGTCTTCCAAAGGTTTCATGTTGCCTTTTTTAGGATGGTTTTAAATAATCACAAAAAATGCCTCACAAGCTTGTACCGGGGGTCACCGAACATAGAGATTTTAAAGAATTGTTGAAATCTTTAGAAAAATGGCATCGGAATTAACTTAGACCGTCTTGAAATCAATGCATACGAACCCTAAGTCTACTCAGGTACCAGATGAGGCATCCTTAGTTTTATTTTATGAAATCTCCGAAATAACACTCGGGCGTGTACCCCGGTTCACGAACTCGGAGGATTTTTGAAAATTTGTTTGATTTCTCAAAAAATGGCACTGTAAAGCACATTTGACCGAAAGGGCCCCAAACAGTGAAAGCCAAAGTTTTCCAAAGTTTTCGTGTTGCCTTTTTAGGATGGTTTTAAGTAATCAGGAAAAATGTCTCACAGGCGTGTACCGGGGGTCACCGAACATAGAGATTTTAAAGAAATTTTGAAATCTTAAGAAAAATGGCGTCGGAATGAACTTCGACCGTCTAGAAATCAATGCACCGGAACCCTAAGTCAACTCGAGGACCAAAAGGGGCGTCCATAGTTTGATTTTAAGAAATCTCAGAAATAACACTCAGGCGTGTACCCCGGGTCACTAACTTGGAGGATATTTAAAAATATGTTTGATTTCTCAGAAAATGGCACTCTAAAGCACACTTGACCCAAAGGGACCCAAATAGTGAAAGCCAAAGTCATCCAAGGGTTACATGTTGCCTTTTTAGGATGGTTTTAATTAATCACGAAAAATGCATCACATGCGTGTACGGGGGTCACCGAACATAGAGATTTTAGAGAATTGTTGAAATCTTTATAAAATGGCGTTAGAATGAACTTCTACCGTCTAAAAATCAATGCATAGGAGCCCTAAGTCTACTTGGGAACCAGAAGAGGCGTCCTTAGTTTGATTTTAAGAAATCCCCGAAATAACATTCAGGCGTGTACCCCGGTTAAGTAACTCAGAGGATTTTTAAAAATATGTTTGATTTCTCATAATATGGCACTGTAAAGCACATTTGACCCAAAGCGCCGCAAATATTGAAAGCTAAAGTCTTCCAAAGGTTTCGTGTTGCCTTTTTTATGATGGTTTTAAATAATCACGAAAAATGCCTCACAGGCGTGAACCGAGGGTCACAGAACATAGAGATTTTAAAGAATTGTTGAAATCTTTAAAAAAATGGCATCGGAATTAACTTCGACCGTCTAAAAATCAATGCACAGGAACCCTAAGTCTACTCAGGGACCAGAAGAGGCATCCTTAGTTTTTCGAAATAACACTCAGGCGTGTACCCCGGTCCACTAACTCGGAGGATTTTTGAAAATATGTTTGATTTCTCATAAAATGGCATTGTAAAGCACATTTGATCGAAAGGGCACCAAACAGTGAAAGCCAAAGTTTTACCAAAGTTTTCGTGTTGCCTTTTTAGGATGGTTTTAAGTAATCACGAAAAATGCCTCACAGGCGTGTACCGGGGGTCACCGAACATAGAGATTTTAAAGAAATTTAGAAATCTTTAGAAAAATGGCGTCGAAATGAATGTCGACCGTCTAGAAATCAATGCACCGGAACCCTAAGTCTACTCGGGGACCAGAACAGGCATCCTTAGTTTGACTTTATGAAATCTCCGAAATATCACTCAGCCGCGTACCCTGGTTCACCAACTCGGAGGATTTTTGAAAATTTGTTTGATTTCTCACAAAATAGCACTGTAAAGCACATTTGACCACAACGTCCCCCAATAGTTGATGCGAAAGCCTTGCAAAGGTTCTGTTTTTCCTTTTTAGAATAGTTTAAATAATCACTAAAAATGCCTCACAGGCGTATATCGGGGGTCACTGAACATATCGATTTTAAAGAATTGTAGAAATCTTTAGAAAAATAGCGTAAGAATGAACTTCTACTGTCTAGAAATCAATGCATAGGATATTTAAAAATATGTTTGATTTCTCAGAAAATGGCACTCTAAAGCACATTTGACCCAAAGGGCCCCAAATAGGGAAAGCCAAAGTCTTCCAAAGGTTACATGTTGCCTTTTTAGGATGGTTTTGAATAATCACGTAAATTGCCTCAAGGGCGTGTACCGGGGGTCACCGAACATAGAGATTTTAAAGAATTGTTGAAATCTTTAGAAAAATGTCGTTAGAATGAACTTCTACCGTCTAGAAATCAATGCATAGGAACCCTAAGTCTACTTGGGGACCAAAAGAGGCGTCCTTAGTTTGATTTTAATAAATCCCCGAAATAACACTCAGGCGTGTACCCTCGTTAACAGACTCCGAGGATATTTAAAAATATGTTTGATTTCTCATAATATGGCACTGTAATGCATATTTGACCCAAAGCGCTGCAAACAGTGAAAGCCAAAGTCTTCCAAAGGTTTCGTGTTGCCTTTTTAGGATGGTTTTAAGTAATCACGAAAAATGCCTCACAGGCATGTAACGGGGGTCACCGAACATAGAGATTTTAATGAATTATTGAAATCTTTAGAAAAATGGCATCGGAATGAACTTCGACCGTCTAGAAATCAATGGACATGAACCCTAAGTCTACTCGGCGACCATAAGACGCATCCTTAATTTTATTTTACGAAATCTCGGAAATAACACTCAGGCGTGTACCCCGGATCACTAAGTCGAAGGATTTTTTTGATTTATCACAAAATAGCATTGTAAAGCACATTTGACCACAAGGGCCCCCAATAGTGGAAGCGAAATCCTTGCAAAGGTTCTGTTTTGCCTTTTTTGTATGGTTTTAAATAATCACTAAAAATGCCTCACAGGTGTGTACCGGGGGTCACTAAACATTGAGATTTTAAAGAATTGTTGAAACCTTTAGAAAAATGGCGTCAGAATGAACTTCTACCGTCTAGAAATCAAAGCACAGGAACCCTAAGTCTTCTTGGGGACCAGAAGAGGCGTCCTTAGTTATATTTTACGAAATCTCCGAAATAACACTTAGGCGTGTACCCGGGTAACTAACTCCGAGGATTTTGAAAAATATGTTTGATTTCTCAAAATATGGCACTGTAAAGCACATTTGACACAAAGCGCCGCAAATATTGAAAGCCAAAGTCTTCCAAAAGTTTCATGTTGCCTTTTTAGGATTGTTTTAAGTAATCACAAAAAATGCCTCAAAGGCGTGTACCGGGGGTCACCGAACATAGAGATTTTAAAGAATTGTTGAAATCTTTAGAAAAATGGCATCGGAATGAACTTCGACCGTCTAGAATTCAATGCACAGGAACCCTAAGTCTACTTGGGGACCTGAAGACGCATCCTTTGTTTTATTTTATGAAATCTCTGAAATAACACTCAGGCGTGTACCCCGGTTCACTAACTCGGATGATTTTTGAAAATATGTTTGATTTCTCAAAAAATGGCACTGTAAAGCACATTTGACCGAAAGGGCCCCAAATAGTAAAAGCCAAAGTATTCCAAAGGTTTCGTGTTGCCTTTTTAGGATGGTTTTAAGTAATCACGAAAAATGCCTCCCAGGCGTGTACCGGGGGTCACCGAACATATAGATTTTAAAGAATTATTGAAATATTTAGAAAACTGGGGTCGGAATGAACTTCGACCATCTAGAAATCAATGCACCGGAACCCTAAGTATACTCGGGGACCAGAAGAAGCATCCTTAGTTTGATTTTATGAAATCTCTGAAATAACACTCAGGCGTATATCCTGGTTCACTAACTCGGAAGATTTTTGAAAATTTGATTGATTTCTCACAAAATAGCACAGTAAAGCACATTCGACCACAAGGGCCCCCAATAGAAGAAGCGAAAGCCTTGCAAAGGTTCTGTTTTTCCTTTTTAGAATGGTTTTAAATAATCACTAAAAATGCCTCACAGGCGTGTACCGGGGGTCACTGAACATATAGATTTTTAAGAATTGTAGAAATCTTAAGAAAAATGGCGTCGGAATGAATTTCTGCCGTCTAGAAATCAATGCACCGGAACCCTAAGTCTACTCGGGGACCAGATGAGGCATCCTTGGTTTGATTTTATGAAATCTCCGAAATAACACTCAGCCGTGTACCCCGGTTCACTAACTCGGAGGATTTTTGAAAATATGTTTGATGTCTCCGAATATGGCACAGTAATGCAAATTTGACCACAAGGGCCCCCAATAGTGGAAGCGAAAGCCTTGCAACGAATCTGTTTTTTCCTTTTCAGAATTCTTTTAAATAATCACAAAAAATGCCTCACAGGAATGTACCGGGGGTCACTGAACATATAGATTTTTAAGAATTGTAGAAATCTTTAGAAAAATAGCATAAGAATGAACTTTTACCATCTAGAAATCAATGTAAAGGAACCCTAAGTCTACTTGGGGACCAGAAGAGGCGTCCTTAGTTTGATTTTAAGAAATCCCCGAAATAACACTCAGGCGTGTACTCTCGTTAACTGACTCCGAGGATATTTAAAAATATGTTTGATTTCTCAGAATATGGCACTGTAAAGCACATTTAACCCAAAGCACTGCAAATAGTGAATGCCAAAGTCTTCCAAAGGTTTCGTGTTGCCATTTTAAGATGGTTTTAAGTAATCACGAAAAATGCCTCACAGGCGTGTAACGGGGGTCACCAACCATAGAGATTTTAAAGAATTATTGAAATCGTTAAAAAAATGCCGTTAGAATGAACTTCTACCGTCTAGAAATCAATGCATAGGAACCCTAAGTCTACTTGGGGACCAGAAAAGGCGTCGTTAGTTTGATTTTAAGAAATCCCCGAAATAACACTTCGGCATGTACCCTGGTTAACTAACTCGGATGGATTTTGAAAATATGTTTGATTTCTCAAAAAATGGCACTGTAAAGCACATTAGACCGAAAGGGCCCCAAATAGTAAAAGCCAAAGTCTTCCAAAGGTTTCGTGTTGCCTTTTTAGGATGGTTTTAAGTAATCACGAAAAATGCCTCAAAGGCGTGTACCGGGCGTCACCGAACATAGAGATTTTAAAAAATTGTTGAAATCTTTAGAAAGATGGCATCGGAATGAACTTCAACCATCCAGAAATTATTGCACAGGAACCCTAAGTCTACTCAGGGACCAGAAGACGCATCCTTAGTTTTATTTTCTAGAAATCTCCGAAATAACACTCAAGCGTGTACCCCAGATCACTAACTCAGGGGATTTTGTAAAATAGGTTTGATTTCTCAGAAAATGGCACTGTAAAGCACATTTGACCGAAAGGGCCCCAAATAGTAAAAGCCAAAGTCTTCAAAAGGTTTCGTGTTGCCTTTTTAGGATGGTTTAAAGTAATCACGAAAAATGCCTCACAGGCGTGTACCGGGGGTCACCGAACATATAGATTTTAAAGAATTGTTGAAATATTGAGAAAACTGGGGTCGGAATGAACTTCGACCATCTAGAAATCAATGCACCGGAACCCTAAGTCTACTCAGGGACCAGAAGAAGCATCCTTTGTTTGATTTTATGAAATCTCCGAAATAACACTCGGGCGTATACCCTGGTTCACTAACTCGGAGGATTTTTTAAAATTTGTTTGATTTCTCACAAAATAGCACAGTAAACCACATTTGACCACAAGGGTCCCCCATAGTGGAAGCGAAAGCCTTGCAAAGGTTCTGTTTTTCCTTTTCAGAATGGTTTTAAATAATTACTAAAAATGCCTCACATGCGTGTACCGGGGGTCACTGGACATATAGATTTTTAAGAATTGTAGAAATCTAACCCTAAGTATACTAGGGGACCATAAGAGGCCTCCATAGTTTAATTTTAAGAAATCTCAGAATTAACACTCAGACGTGTACCCCGGTTCACTAACTTGGAGGATATTAAAAAGTATGTTTGATTTCTCATAAAATGGAACTCTAAAGCACACTTGACCCAAATGGACCCAAATGGACCCAAATAGTGAAAGCCAAAGTCTTCCAAATGTTACATGTTGCCTTTTTAGGATGGTTTTAAATAATCACGAAAAATGCCTCACATGCGTGCACCGGAGGTCACCGAACATAGAGATTTTAAAGAATTGTTGAAATCTTTAGAAAATCGCGTTAGAATAAACTTCTACCTTCTTGAAATCAATGCATAGGAACCCTAAGTCTACTTGGGAACCAGAAGAGGCGCCCTTTGTTTGATTTTAAGAAATCCCCGAAATAACACTCAGGCGTCTACCCTGGTTAACTAACTCGAAGGATTTTTACAAATATGTTTGATTTCTCAGAATATGGCACTGTAAAGCACATTTGACCCAATGAGCAGCAAATAATGAAAGCTAAAGTCTTCCAAAGGTTTCGTGTTGCCTTTTTTAGGATGATTTTAAATAATCACGAAAAATGCCTCACAGGCGTGTACCGGGGGTCACCGAACATAGAGATTTTTAAGAATTGTTGAAATCTTTAGAAAAATGGCATCGGAATTAACTTCGACCATCTAGAAATCAATGCACAGGAACCCTAAGTCTACTCAGGGACCAGAAGAGGCATCCTTAGTTTTATATTATGAAATCTCCGAAATAACACTCAGGCGTGTACCCCGGTTCACTAACTCGGAGGATTTTTGAAAATATGTTTGATTTCTCATAAAATGGCATTGTAAAGTACATTTGACCGAAAGGGCCCCAAACAGTGAAAGCCAAAGTTTTCCAAAGTTTTCGTGTTGCCTTTTTAGGATAGTTTTAAGTAATCACGAAAAATGCCTAACAGGCGTGTACCGGGGGTCACCGAACATAGAGATTTTAAAGAAATTTTGAAATCTTTAGAAAAAAGGCGTCAGAATGAACTTTGACCGTCTAGAAATCAATGATCCGGAACCCTAAGTCTACTCAGGGAGCAGAAGAGGCATCTTTAGTTTGAATTTATGAAATCTCTGAAATAAGACTCAGCCGTGTACCCAGGTTCACTAACTCGGAGGATTTTTGAAATTTTGTTTGATTTCTCACAAAATAGCACTGTAAAGCACATTTGACCACAAGGGCCCCCAATAGTGGAAGCGAAAGCCTTGCAAAGGTTCTGTTTTTCCATTTTAGAATAGTTTTAAATAATCACTCAAAATGCCTCGCAGGCGTGTACCAGGGGTCACTGAACATATAGATTTTTAAGAATTGTAGAAATCTTTAGAAAAATGGCGTAAGAATGAACTTCTACCGTCTAGAAATGAATGCACAGGAACCCAAAGTCTACTAGGGGACCAAAAGAGGCGTCCATAGTTTGATTTAAAGAAATCTCGGAAATAACACTCAGGCGTGTACCCCGGTTCACTAACTCAGAGGATTTTTGAAAATATGATTGATTTCTCATAAAATGGCACTATAAAGTACATTTGACAGAAAGGGCCCCAACCAGTGAAAGCCAAAGTCTTCCAAAGTTTTCGTGTTGCCTTTTTAGGATTGTTTTAAGTAATCACGAAAAATGCCTCACAGGCGTGTACCGGGGGTCACCGAACATAGATATTTTAATGAAATTTTGAAATCTTTAGAAAAATGGCGTCAGAATGAACTTCGACCGTCTAGAAATCAATGCACCAAAACCCTAAGTCTACTCAGGGACCAGAAGAGCCATCTTTAGTTTGACTTTATGATATCTCCTAAATAACACTCAGCCGTGTACCCAGGTTCACTAACTCGGAGGATTTTTTAAATTTTGTTTGATTTCTCACAAAATAGCACCGTAAAGCACATTTGGCCACAAGGTCCCCTAATAGTGGAAGTGAAAGCCTTGCAAAGGTTTTGTTTTTCTTTTTTGAATTGTTTTAAATAATCTCTAAAAATGCCTCACAGGCGTGTACCGGGGGTCACCGAACATATAAAGTTTAAAGAATTCTAGAAATCTTTAGAAAAAGGGCGTAAAAATAAACTTCTACCGTCTAGAAATCAATGCACGGGAACCCTAAGTATACTAGGGGACCAGAAGAGGCGTCCATAGTTTGATTTTATGAAATCTCAGAAATAACACTCAGGCGTGTACCCCGGTTCACTAACTTGGAGGATATTTAAAAATATGTTTGATTTCTCAGAAAATGGCACTCTAAAGCACATTTGACCCAAAGGGCCCCAAATAGGGAAAGCCAAAGTCTTCCAAAGGTTACATGTTGCATTTTTGGGATGGTCTGAAATAATCACGAAAATTGCCTCAAGGGCGTGTACCGGGGGTCACCGAACATAGAGATTTTTAAGAATTGTTGAAATCTTTAGAAAATGGCGTTAGAATGAACTTCTACAGTCTAGAAATCAATGCATAGGAACGCTATGTCTACTTCGGAACCAGAAGAGGCGTATTTAGTTTGATTTTAAGAAATCCCCGAAATAACACTCAGGCGTCTACCCGGGTTAACTAACTCGGAGGATTTTTAAAAATATGTTTGAGTTCTCAGAATATGGCACTGTAAAGCACATTTGACCCAAAGAGCCGCAAATGTTGAAAGCTAAAGTCTTCCAAAGGTATCGTGTTGCCTTTTTTAGGATGGTTTTAAATAATCACGAAAAATGCCTCACAGGCGTGTACTGGGTGTCACCGAACATAGAGATTTTTAAGAATTGTTGAAATTCTTTAGAAAAATGCCATCGGAATTAACTTCGACCGACAAGAAATAAATGCACAGGAACCCTAAGTCTACTCAGGGACCAGAAGAGGCATCCTTAGTTTTATTTTATGAAATCTCCGAAATAACACTCAGGCGTGTACCCCGGTTCACTAACTCGAAGGATTTTTGAAAATATGTTTGATTTCTCATAAAATGGCATTGTAAAGCACATTTGACCGAAGGCCCCCAAACAGTGAAAGGCAAAGTTTTCCAAAGTTTTTGTGTTGCCTTGTTTGGATGGTTTTAAGTAATCACGAAAAATGCCTCACACGCGTGTACCGGGGGTCACCGAACATAGAGATTTTAAAGTAATTTTGAAATCTTTAGAAAAATGGTGTTGGAATGAACTTCTACCCTCTTGAAATCAATGCATTGGAACCCTAAGTCTACTTAGGGACCAAAAGAGGCGCCCTTAGTTTGATCTTAAGAAATCCCCGAAATAACACTAAGGCGTGTACCCTCGTTAATTGACTCCGAGGATATTTAAAAATAAGTTTGATTTCTCATAATATGGCACTGTAAAGCACATTTGACCCAAAGCGCTGCAAATAGTGAAAGCCAAAGTCTTCCAAAGGTTTCGTGTTACCTTTTTAGGATGGTTTTAAGTAATCACGAAAAATGCCTCACAGGCATGTAACGGGGGTCACCGAACATAGAGATTTTAAAGAATTATTGAAATCTTTTGAAAAATGGCATTGGAATGAACTTCGACCGTCTAGAAATCAATGCACATGAACCCTAAGTCTACTCGGCGACCATAAGACGCATCCTTAGTTTTATTTTATGAAATCTCCGAAATAACACTCAGGCGTGTACCCCGGTTCACTAAGTCGGAGGATTTTTGAAAATTTGTTTGATTTCTCACAAAATAGCATTGTAAAGCACATTTGACCACAAGGACCCCCAATAGTGGAAGCGAAAGCCTTGCAAAGGTTCTATTTTGCCTTTTTTGTATGGTTTTAAATAATCACTAAAAATGCCTCACAGGTGTGTACCGGGGGTCACTAAACATTGAGTTTTTAAAGAATTGTTGAAACCTTTAGAAAAATGGCGTCAGAATGAACTTCTACCGTCTAGAAATCAAAGCACAGGAACCCTAAGTCTACTTGGGGACCAGAAGAGGCGTCCTTAGTTATATTTTACGAAATCTACGAAATAACACTCATGCATGTACCCCGGTTCACTAACTCTGAGGATTTTTAAAAATATGTTTGATTTCTCGAGAAAATGGCACTGTAAAGCTCAATTGACCCAAAGAGCCCCAAATAGTGAAAGCCAAAGTCTTCCAAAGGTTTCGTTTTGCCTTTTTAGAATGGTTTTAAATAATCACGAAAAATGCCTCACACGCGTGTACCTCGGTCAGTGAACATAGAGATTTTAAATAATTACTGAAAACTTCAGAAAAATGGCGTCGGAATAAACTTTGACCGTCTAGAAATCAATGCACCGGAACCCTAAGTCTACTCGGGGACCAGAAGAGGCATCCTTAGTTTGACTTTATGAAATCTCCGTAATAACACTCAGCCATGTACCCCGGCTCACTAACTCGGAGGATTTTTGAAAATTTGTTTGATTTCTCACAAAATAGCACTGTAAAGCACATTTTGCCACAAGGGCCCCCGATAGTGGAAGCGAAAGCCTTGCAAAGGTTACATGTTCCTTTTTAGGATGGTTTTAAATAATCACGAAAAATGCCTCACACGCATGTACCGGGAGTCACCGAACATAGAGATTTTAAAGAATTGTTGAAATCTTTAGAAAAATGCCTTTAGAGTGAACTTATACCATCTAGAAACCAATGCATAGGAACGCTAAGTCTACTTGGGGACCAGAAAAGGCATCGTTAGTTTGATTTTAAGAAATCTCCGAAATAACACTTAGGCGTGTACCCTGGTTAACTAACTCGGAGGATTTTGAAATATATGTTTGATTTCTTATAATATGGCACTGTAAAGCACATTTGACCCAAAAAGCGCCGCAAATATTGAAAGCCAAAGTCTTCCAAAGGTTTCATGTTGTCTTTTTAGGATGATTTTAAGTAATCATGAAAAAGGCCTCACAGGCGTGTACCGGAGGTCACCGAACATAGAGATTTTAAAGAATTGTTGAAATCTTGAGAAAAATGGCATCGGAATGAACTTCGACCGTCTAGAAATCAATGCACAGGAACCCTAAGTCTATTCGGGGACCAGAAGACGCATCCTTTGTTTTACTTTAGGAAATCTCTGAAATAACACTCAGGCATGTACCCCGGTTCACTAACTCGGATGATTTTTGAAAATATGTTTGATTTCTCATAAAATGGCACTGTAAAGAACATTTGACCGAATGGGCCCGAAATAGTAAAAGCCAAAGTCTTCCAAAGGTTTCGTATTGCCTTTTTAGGTTGGTTTTAAGTAATCACGAAAAATGCCTCACAGGTGTGTAACGGGGGTCAACATAGAGATTTTAAAGAATTATTGAAATCTTTAGAAAAATGTTGTTAGAATGAAATTCTACCGTCTAGAAATCAAGGCATAGGAACCCTAAGTCTACTTAGGGACCAGAAAAGGCGTCGTTAGTTGGATTTTAAGAAATCCCCGAAATAACACTTAAGCGTATACCCTGTTTAACTAACTCGGAGGATTTTGAAAAATATGTTTGATTTCTTTGAATATGGCACTGTAAAGCACATTTGACCCAAAGCGCCGCAAATATTGAAAGCCAAAGTCTTCTAAAAGTTTCATGTTGCCTTTTTAGGATGGTTTTAAGTAATCACGAAAAATGCCTCAAATGCGTGTACCGGGGGTCACCGAACATAGAGATTTTAAAGAATTGTTGAAATCTTTAGAAAAATGGCATCGGAATGAACTTCGACCGTCTAGAAATCAATGCACACGAACCCTAAGTCTACTCGGGTACCAGAAGACGCATCCTTTGTTTTATTTTATGAAATCTCTAAAATAACACTCAGGCGTGTACCTCGGTTCACTAACTCGAAGGATTTTTGAAAATATGTTAGATTTCTCAGAATATGGCACTGTAAAGAACATTTGACCACAAGGGCCCCTAATAGTGGAAGCGAAAGTCTTGCAACGGTTCTGTTTTTCCTTTTTAGAATAGTTTTAGATAATCACTAAAAATGCCTCACAGGAGTGCACCGGGGGTCACTGAACATATAGATTTTTAAGAATTGTAGAAATCTTTAGAAAAATGGCGTAAGAATGAACTTTTACCGTCTAGAAATCAATGCATAGGAACCCTAAGTCTACTTGGGGACCAGAAGAGGCGTCCTTAGTTTGATTTTAAGAAATCCCCGAAATAACACTCAGGCGTGTACCCTCGTTAACTGACTCCGAGGATTTTTAAAAATATGTTTGATTTCTCAAAATATGGCACTGTAAAGCACATTTGACCCAATGAGCAGCAAATATTGAAAGCTAAAGTCTTCCAAAGGTTTCGTGTTGCCTTTTTTAGGATGGTTTTAAATAATCACGAAAAATGCCTCACAAGCGTGTACCCTGTTTAACTAACTCGGAGGATTTTGAAAAATATGTTTGATTTCTTTGAATATGGCACTGTAAAGCACATTTGATTTTGAAAAATGTGCTTTACAATGCCATTTTATGAGAAATCAAACATATTTTCAAAAATCCTTCGACTTAGTGAACCGGGGTACACGCCTGAGTGTTATTTCGGAGATTTCATAAAATAAAACTAAGGATGCCTCTTCTGGTCCCTGAGTAGACTTACGGTTCCTGTGCATTGATTTCTGAGTTCTCCAACTGACCAAGTCTTGGTCTTTTCCTTTTGTTTTATTTTGGGTAAGTTTTACTTATACTTCTTCATTTAAACAACTTAATGATGCTCATATATATATGTCACTCATATTTTTATTCTTTGAAATGAGTTTACATGTTATACAATTATACTCCCATAGTCCCACTTAACATATTCCTAATTGCTAAGTAATACCAAGATTAATGTACTTATGTAAATGGTTAAACAAAAAACCACTTATAAAATACAAGTTATCAAGTCTAAGTTTATTTAAGTTAAGACTTGTTTAACATATATCCCTAATCTAGTTTAAGAGTCATAATAGTTCATTTAAATAAGTTTAACTGATGATTCTAAGCTTATAATATGATAATATAACTAAAATATGGGTGATACTCTTAATTCGATCTCTAAGTAATATATATGAATTTTCAAGAGTTAAGTATAAAAGGTTCCTTCTAAACTGTTATAGTACTAAATTATTAAGTATAAGCTACTCGTCACATAAACGCTAGTAAAGCTAAACTATTACAACTCATATGTCTTGTAAACTAAAAATCGTGCATTGAACAACACTAGGAATTCTTCCTAATTAGTTACTAACTTATTATAAAATGCTCGTATTCAAACTTAAAAGAACTCGTTCCTCGGAGCTCAATAAGGACGACCTCAAAAGCATAAAAGGGAGATTATTGCACTGCAATCGAGGTAACAACTACTGCTAGTACCCGCAATTCCCTTCATACGTGTTTTTATGAAAAATATAATATGCAACTGAATTGATGATTTATGAACATTGTATTTCTGAATTGCGGGATTATTACTTATCCATGTTTTGATTACGTATCCTGAGATTTATATGATTTTATAAAGATGATATATGATAATCACTGAGCATTAAAAAGGATACTGTTTATAAGATATTACTGAAATTTTTTGAATTACTGAGGTATACTGATCACTGTTCAAGAAACGTAACATGATAAATTACAGTGAAAGAACTGGTTGGCTGTATCCACTGATTGACTGAAGGTCGTGCACGTACCGTTACTGTTTACTGGGGCACTGGCCCACTACTGTTTACTGGTGTAGGGTAATGCCCGGGGTCAAGGCCCTTGCATAATGGTGCATACACATACTGGCCTGGGAGACGTCCCAGCACTGATTGATGTACAACAACCAGAGTATAAACTGATGAAATGAAATGATGGATTATTAATGTGAAACCAAATGAATAATGTTTTCGTGAATGTTTTAATTATTCTTTCTTTCTGTTTGCAAATAATATGAATTGAAATGCATTTACGTTGCTAGAGTAGCTTGTTACTGAGCTTCGGCTCATAACGTTTTGTATTTATGTTTTAGGTGCTGCTGGGGACGATGGTACTACGTAGTGGCAAGGATTACCACCTTATAATATCACCTAGTAGGAGTGCTATTGACTTGTAAGGTTAAATTAACTAAAAAGTAAGACAATATAACATAATACGAGTTAACACTCCTATATCATGTAATGTTAACATTAGATGCTTTAATATATATATATATTATAAGCTGTTTAAGTTAGCTCTATTATGTCTCATAAAGTTCAAAATATGTGTTATAACTGTAGCCTTGTACCTTCCTAACCGAAGGTGCGGCAGTAATGCCTTGACCAAATAGGTGTTCCGCTGCTAATTAGGTCGTCTGATATGGTAATCGGAGGTCGGGGCGTTACAGTGAGAAATCAAACAAATTTTCAATAATCCTCCGAGTTAGTGAACCAGGGTACACGACTGAGTGTTATTTCGGAGATTTCATAAAGTCAAACTAAGAATGCCTCTTCTGGTCCACGAGTAGACTTAGGGTTCCGGTGCATTGATTTCTAGACGGTCGAAGTTCGTTTCGACGCCATTTTTTCTAAAGATTTCAAAATTTCTTTAAAATCTCTATGTTCGGTGGCCCCCGGTACACGCCTGTGAGGCATTTTTCGTGATTACTTAAAACCATCCTAAAAAGGCAGCACGAAAACTTTGGAAAACTTTGGCTTTCACTGTTTGGGGCCTTTTCGGTCAAATGTGCTTTACAGTGCCATTTTATGAGAAATCAAACATATTTTCAAAAATCCTCCGAGTTAGTGAACTGGGGTACACGCCTGAGTGTTATTTCGGAGATTTCATAAAATAAAACTAAGGATGCCTCTTCTGGTTCCTGAGTAGACTTAGGGTTCCTGTGCATTGATTTCTAGACGGTCGAAGTTAATTCCGATGGCATTTTTTTAAAAATTTCAACAATTCTTTAAAATCTCTATGTTCGGTGACCCCCGGTAAACGCTAAACCATCCTAAAAAAGGCAACACGAAACCTTTGGAAGACTTTAGCTTTCAATATTTGCGGCGCTTTGGGTCAAATGTTCTTTACAGTGCCATATTCTAAGAAATCAAACATGTTTTTAAAAATCCTCCGAGTTAGTTAACCAGGGTACACGCCTAAGTGTTATTTCGGGGATTTCTTACAATCAAACTAATGACGCCTCTTCTGGTTCCCAAGTATACTTAGGGTTCCTATGCATTGATTTCTAGACGGTAGAAGTGCATTCTAACGCCATTTTCTAAAGATTTCAACAATTCTTTAAAATCTCTATGTTCGGTGACCCCCGGTACACGCATGGGAGGCATTTTTCGTGATTATTTGAAACCATCCTAAAAAGGCAACATGTAACCTTTGAAGACTTTGGCTTTCACTATTTGGGTCCATTTGGGTCAAGTGTGCTTTAAAGTGCCGTTTTCTGAGAAATCAACATATTTTTAAATATCCTCCAAGTTAGTGAACCGGGGTACACGCCTGAGTGTTATTTCTGAGATTTCTTAAAATCAAACTATGGACGCCTCTTCTGGTCCCCTAATAGACTTAGGGTTCCTGTGCATTGATTTCTAGACGATAAAAGTTCATTCTTACGCCATTTTTCTAAAGATTTCTACAATTCTTAAAAATCTATATGTTCAGTGACCCCCGGTACACGCCTGTGAGGCATTTTTAGTGATTATTTAAAACTATCTAAAAAAGGAAAATATAACCTTTGCAAGGCTTTCGCTTTCGCTTGCACTATTGGGGCCCTTGTGGTCAAATGTGCTTTACTGTGCTATTTTGTGAGAATTCAAACAAATTTTCAAAAAACCTCCGAGTTAGTGAACCGGGGTACACGGCTAAGTGTTATTTCGGAGATTTCATAAAGTCAAACTAAGGATGCCTCTTCTGGTCCACGAGTGGACTTAGGGTTCCGGTGCATTGATTTCTAGACGGTCGAAGTTCATTCCGACGCCATTTTTCTTAAGATTTCAAAATTTCTTTAAAATCTCTATGTTCGGTGACCCCCAGTACACGCCTGTGAGGCATTTTTCGTGATTACTTAAGACCATCCTATAAAGGCAACACGAAAACTTTGGAAAACTTTGGCTTTCACTGTTTTGGGCCCTTTCGGTCAAATGTGCTTTACAGTGCCATTTTATGAGAAATCAAACATATTTTCAAAAATCCTCCGAGTTAATGAATCGGGGAACACGCCTGAGTGTTATTTCGGAGATTTCATAAAAATAAAACTAAGGATGCCTCATTTTTGGACCGAAAAAACGTTAATTCATGAATCTTTTTCCCTAAAAAACTTCAAACTCTTTGAGACGACACATAGGTTATTGGAATAACATTCCTTGATTTAACAATACTTTTTTTACTCTATTTCTAGTATTTTTTGTGTATCACACAAATGTTTAATTCACATGTGTCGGCATCGTGCCCGAGTCTTCAAAATATGGAATACCTTCACTGTTTGGAATCAACGTCGTTTGTTTATCTGATATGTATATGCCAGACTTTGGACAAATTTGGGGTGAATAATAAAGGTGTCGGTAAAACTCTTAATTGACCAAATTAACTCCTAATGATCCAATGATGAAAATGTCACACAGACGTGTACCCGGGTTTTGAGAACAAATTGTCTGATGAAAAAAATTCGAATTCAATATTTTTATTTGATTGGTAATGTGATTTACTTGGTACGTTTCCAAAACCAAAAAAGTTAGGTAGGATGACTAACGGGTTATTGAGACTATCCAGATTGATTGCATTTTACGACTATGAATAATATTCTCAGTTGGAATCCTAATAACTATAATGTTAAGTTTTATGTCTTATATATATCCGTTTCCATAGCATATATGAATTCTAACGGTTTCCAAACACAATAGAGTCATTTCACAAGTTTCTTTTGAATTCGTGAAAAATGTCTAAGAGTCGTGTACCCCGGTCTATGATCTTTTGACATTTTTGGACGGAAAAACGTTAATTCATGAAATCCTTTTCCCTAAAACTTCATACTCTTTGAGACGACACATGGGTTATTGGACACATGTGAATTAAACGTTTGTGTGATACACAAAAAATACTAGAAAGAGATTACAAAAAAAATATGGAATTAAATATAAAACCAAGCACTATACTCCCTCCGTCCCACAAGATAATGTTTATTTCTTTCTTTTCACGGGAATTAAGGAGATTGGATGGAGTAGTAGAATTCTAAATATAAAAAATTTAATGAAGTACTTTTGTCTAGGAACTACTCCCTTTATTTTCTTTTTCCTTCAAAAAAAATCAAAAAGCAATAAATTTTTCTTGGAATGGTGTAAAATAATAAATAGGAGCACACATTTTGAAAGAAAGCTAGGAATATTTTGGAAAGTTTGTGTGAAAAATTGAGGATAATTTAGTCACAATAAATTAATATAAGATGAAGTAGGCACAATATTTTAGAACATCCAAAATAGAATGTAAGCACTATATTATGAGACGGAGGGAGTATTATGCGACACCCAAAATGAAAATGAAGCATTATATTATGAGATGGAGGAGTACCAAGTACCAACTACATGAAAAACCCCAAAAGACAAAGACCTTTTTTGGGTCTCCATTAAACTGGTATCTTTTATGCAGCAATTTCGAATTGCATGTGGAAAACGTAAGTAGGGATTTTATAAATTAAAGGATTGTTTATATTAGTGTCTCGAATTCTTCTGTGCTGCAGAAGTCTTGATTTATGTGTACTTGATTGATGATGTATTCTTACTTTTAAGCCATGACAATTGTGAAAGTGGATCCATCAACCCATGTACAAGGGTTGAAGTCTATATACATCGTTGATTTTTCTAATCTATGGTTGGTATTGCATTAAAAAGAGTAGTGCGGATCGGTGACTTGAGTTGGCTCCACTACTCACTCTTAGAGGTGGCCAGTGGTGCGGGCTGGATGGGCTGGGCCGCGGGGCTGGGCTGCTTGGATGGGGCCCATGACCGGACCGCGAAATAGACGGGCTGGGTTGATGGTCCAAGGAGATCGACCCACTTCGGTCTGGACGGGGCTGTGACGGTTCGTGGAGCGGTCTGAGCTGGGCTGGCGGGTTTCACGGTTTTGTGGCGGGCTGGACGAATTGACCGAGCTAGGCTGGCAGGCTTCACGTTTGGTTGGTGGTGCTCTGCTGCTGTAATGATTCTTTATACTTTTAAACTTCCCAAGTGACAAATTTACAGATCTAAAAGGGGAGATTTTTACATGGTGAAGGTTTTTATTCAGATGAAATCAACAGAACAGAGTGAGAGAAAAGGGGACAAATAGGTCAGGAGAGAGAAACCCACACACCACACTATTCTAATTTCTACATTGACAAGGTACGTTTTCAATGCTGATTTGGGGAAATTATTTGGGTCCTCTTTGTTTTTTTATGATTTCTTCTTTTTTTTTTTATTATCTCTTTTTCTTCTTTTCTTTTATTTTCTGCTTTATTTTGTGTCTTATGCCTTTTCTTTTATCTTTTACTTCTTTTGTTTGCTTTTAAGGGCATCCTTAGTGGTGAAAAAAAAAATAAGATTATGTACATAATCTTAAAATGTCATCCTTAATGGTGAAAAAAAATAAGATTGTGTGTTGATTGGGGAAAAAATTTGGCATGGGACGAGTGAGTTGAGGATCAGGTGTGGGAGTGGGACCCACTGTCGGATCCGAGTTTTTTAATTTTTTTTTGCTTTTCTTTCAGTCAAAACGCAGCGTTTTGGCTGGAGATTAGCCAAAACGCAGTGTTTTGGCTTGAAAAAAAGCAAAAAAAAAAAAAATTGCCAGAATTTTGACGCGCGTGTCAGATTTTCTGACGCGGTCAAATTCTCAAGGAGAGAGAAATAATACAATTTACAAATATTAAAAATGCAATATCTTTAAAAATACAAAGCCAAAAAAAATAAAAAAATTACCAATGACTCTATTTTTCCGAGATCTACAAATAGAGACCCATTTTGTAATATTTTGGACATTTTTTTTTTCTAGCTATTTACTAATTTTCTATTATTTTTCTTATTTTATATGAAATATCTTTCACTTGTACCCTCTAAAAAAAAAAATTTTTTTTTGTGCATTTAATTTATTTCATTATGTGTCTCGAAATTAAAAATATATTAAAAATGCTTAATTGTGTCTCATAATATAATTATTAGCTCGCTAATTACTGAGCATATATTAAAAACGCTAATTGCGTATGCTACGTATTAATAATAGCTAATTATGTTGATAACTTAATTATTAAAATGATAATTATAATATTAAAATTATTAATTACATTAATTAATAATATAATAGCAATTACTAATGAATATTTCATGTCATTAAAAATTAAATAATAAAAATATTGTGTAATGGTGGTTGGGTGATGAGAGAGAAAAAGTAGTTGGGTGGGGTCAAAAAGTAAGAGAGAGAGGAAAAAGTAGTTGGGATGATCTTTTTTTAGGTTCACCATTAAGAAGAAAGTGGGAAAAGATTGTGGGATGTAATTTTTTAGAGAGAGAAAGTTAGAAAGAGAGTGGGATGATCTTTTTTTTCATTCACCATTAATGGTGCTCTAAGCTTTTTGGCTGAATTTTGTACTAAAAATAAATTGGGCTTGTCATTTTTAGCTTATTTTTTTTTGTTTTTCAATGTTGGGCTAAAATTGAAATAAGAGAAATGGGAGTGGTTTCTTTAACTCCCACCTTAGACCAATATACCTCATTATAGTAGAATAATTAAATATAATTAACAACAAAAAGAAAACATAAGGTAATATAACTTAACTTAATAAAAGGATATAAGATCCATATAATAATAATATAAACATATATATATTATTTTTAAAATAATAATTTCATGTTTTCCACACCCCATGAACTTTAGATTAATTAGCTTTCTTATTTCACAAGTTATATTTGTAATAGTAATATACACACATGATGTGTTGATGAGTAATGTATTATTGTTAATGATATATTAATATATAGCATTTATCATATAATTTAGTCCTTAATAACTATAACCATAATAACAAATATTTAATACATGGAAAGTAATACAAATAAACAACGGCACATAATATTCATGATCATTAGCATTTATTTTATCATAAGTAGTTTTTGTTTAATTTTTTATTACATCTTACTCTTACAATAATGTACACTTTCATAGTAAATTAAATTAAAAACAATAGTAAATATTGAAAGTTCATAATTGACCATATAATTTATACTCTCATAGTAATAAAAATAGAAACAAATATAAATAATCAAAGTTCATATGTCATACCATTGATTTTTATTCAAAATTTCATGGCTTGCTCTCAATTTATATAAAATTAAAATGCCTACGTATCCTTAAATTGATAAGGAATCAAAGCCAATGTAGTTCTTATTATTAAATGTATAGTGATTGATTTGTTTGTTTAAGAGGGAGGATGGACTTGAACTTACTTTTGTAGCGTCAGCCAAAGCTTTCAACACATCACGGATAAGAATAACATTGGTCCAATATTCACTAGTAATTAAGGCTTGAGGATTCTCTTGTGACTCATTATAAATAATAGTCAACACATCGCGATAATCTATAGCTTGATTTAGTAACTTATAGGTTGAACTCCAACGGGTTGGTGTGTCAATACAACATCGTCTCTTCTTTACGCCTCTTTCCTTATATAAGGCTATATAACATCTTTGAACATTATGTGCAACTTTAATCCACCTAGTAACAGTTTTAATGGTGTTAACAAAGGTTCTAGTTCAGCCATACCCTCTTGGACAGACAAATTCAGAATATGAGCACAACAACGAACATGTAATAGTGCACCGTCTATAAGCAAGGGAAGCTCAATATCAACTTTCAAGTACTCGATACACTTTAACAGTAGCATTATCAAGAGACAAAGAAAATACTTTGCGATTCAAATTAAAAGTTTTCAAACAATTCATAATACGAGTTTTCAAATTGAAACCACTATGGGACTCATCCAAAGCTTCAAAACAAATTATCCGTTTCTGCAAATACCAATCATCATCAATCCTATGAGCGGTGACCCAAATAAATGGCTCATGGCAAAAAGAAGTCCACGTATCACAAGTCAAGCTAACCCGACACTCAATTGTATGAAACATTTCAATCAAATGCCCTCTATACTTATAGTAAAGTTGTTGGGTATGACGTCTAAGGGTGTTTCTTGGAATATGTCTAAACCGGGGCTGCATGCATGTTCTATTCCACTCCTCAAAGTTTGGCGACTCACTATGATTAAAAGGCAATTCATCAAGAGTAACGTATTTGTTAAAACCATTAATAATAACATCCCTTGCTTATAAAAGAAAGCCTTACCCCCACCGGGTTCCTTACCAAAATACCCGTGCAATTGTCCTTCGCCACTTTCACTTACACCACCAACATGAACATTATCAACTATCATACCATGCTTTTCTTTCAAATGACGTCCTAGAGTACCGGTTCCAGCACCTTGTTTCTATTTGAACTTAGAAAATGGTTCTTTACCCATATTCTTACACACTAGGCAATAAGCATGGAATATTTAGGATTAAAATTTTTCCCCTCAGGATGGCCGACAACTATCGTTCATAATATGGCCATACTCATGAAGTTTCACCTCTACCTTAAGTTTTAGTTTGTTTACTTCCTTCTCCATCTATTTCAAAAATAAAAGTATAGTATTAATTTTACTATTAAATATTTGAATTCAAAACAAATTTATAGTAGTATATTTAGAAGAGTAATTAATAGCTACTATAATATAAATATATCCCAAATAATTCCATGCATAACAATATTTTATTTTTAAAGGCATGCTTATATTTTAACAATTTCAAAACAAAATTGCATTTATATTTTAAGCTTAACATTTTCTCTAATTTTCTATTTCCTTGGACCATCAAACCCGTTGATTCTATTAGCATAAAACTAGACTTTCCAGTTTCCCCCTTTTCATTTACATCTGTGAATTTTTAACTTTCCCCTTCTAGACTTCTTTGTGAAAAAAAAAATTGAGTCTTGAACTTGAACTGCACTAGAGGTGGCAACGGCGAGTGGAACTTCTTCTCTACTTCCAGATCTTCAGATCTTAAGAGTGAGATTTTCAAATTCGACGAAATCGACAATTTCGAATTTTGAACGGCAAAATTTCCAGATCTAAAAGCCAAATTCGACAAAAACAATGGAACTCATTAAAATAAAAGTTTCGGATTTTCAGAATTCCAATTAATTCAAGGAATATTCGGCAATTCCAAGGCTAAAACTTCCTGTAATTGTAAGTTATCTAAGTTTTAACAATCTAATTTCTTTATAAATGTTTAATTTTTGTGGATTGGGGTTTTTTTGGCCTTAAGTATGATGAATGTAAACTTTGTTCCAATTTTGTGGCTTGGGTTTTAGGATTAGATGAAGTCATGATTTGGTTGTTGGGCCCCTAGATCTGCATATTTTTTTTGCCTTAATCACGGTGGTTAATCTGAAGTTTTGCTCATAATCATGGTTAGCTGTTAATATGAAGTTTTGCTCTTAATCATGGTTAGCTGTTAATCAGATTTGTGTTGGTTGATCTGAAGTCATGAAAATTTCACGGGCTGGGCTGGGGTGACCACGGGCTGGGTCACGGTTTGGACTGGGCTAGTCCATGAACTGGGCTGGTTTGTGGGCTGGGCTGGTGGGTGGACTGGGCTGGTTTCTTGGACCAGTCCAAGATGGGCTGGGCCAAAATTTTCTAGCCCATGAACCATCCACCATTTCCACGGGCCTGATGGGCTTGGACCGGGCTGGTCACGGGCTAAGCCCGCACGACCCACGAGACAGGCTGGGCTGGATAAGCCCGCACTGTTGGCCACCTCTACTCACTCTTCTCCTTATCTATACTAATATATTAAAAGGCGTACGTGACAACGTTTACACGCCACGTGACACCTCTGTTACTCTACTAGAATTGTCCAATGTGTACATATGTCATGTCAATTAACAAAAGTAAAATTGACTTGCAATAAGATTTGAACACGTGACCTCTTGCTATTATACATTGCACAATTACCATCTCAACCAACTCTTAATCATGCTTTAAATGTGCATAGTATTATATTTGTACCTTTTAAATGTTGAGTTTTCTTTAATATATTTTAATGCGAATGGAAAAAAATGCATATCAAGTTTTGAAGACAATACCACCGGGGCAACGCCCGGGTCCAAATACTAGTTTTATACAATAAAACGTGACCCTCTCTCTTCTTCTCTCTTCCTCTCTTCTTTAAACTCCATCAGTCCATTGAATATCTTCTTCATCACTCTTTGTTTTGCCTTATTTTCTCTCCCAAAACCCTAAGATTTGTGAAAAAATTCGTATGTTGGAGAATCGAAATAGAAATTTGGATTTAAAGTTCTGTTGATTAGATTCCAAAAGAACAAAACAAGGGAAAGAGGAAACTAGGGCCCAAGAAATTTCCACTCTCTTTGCATTTCACCTGAGCGACAACCAGCTACGCCATCTCAACGTCCACGACTCAGGTCTCTCTCATTTTTCTCTTCTCGATTTGTTCTTCTTATTTGTTTTCCGTTTAAACTCGAGAAAATGTAGAAATTTTGGAAAATGCCTGGCCGTGATTCTTGATTTGTTCGATTTGTTAAAGAATTTCTGTGTGATAATGAGTTTTGCGAAGATTTCTTAATATTTTTAATTATTTGTTGGAATAGGTTTTTGCAATTTCTGCTACAGTTATCTGGTTACTCGCGGATTTCTCCCAAAACTGTTAGATTTTTGTTTGAAGAAGCTTTGAAACCTTAGATTTTGAGGTAATTGATTTTTTGTAAAGTTCTGTTGATGCTCTACTGTTGTTGTTGTTATTTTAATGGTATGTTGAATTGTCTTGTGTATATGGCGTATTTTCTTCCCTTTTTGTATCGAGTTTATCTGGGTTATTTAAGATTTCTTAGGCGTATTTTCTTCCATTTTTGTGTCGAATTTTTCTGGGTTATTTAAGATTTCTTTAAATCTGGGTTTTTGTTTACATATTTAAATGTCGAAATTGTTTAAATCTACAAGTTTCATTGTCATTATTTTAATCTGTTTTTTTTCTTTAAATTTACATGTTTACACGCTGTTTTTTTTATATGTCGAATTTTGTGGTTTTTTTTTTTTTTCTGGGTGAGTTTCTTTTTGCTCTCTCCTCACCTTTTTGGCTGATTTATCCTTCTTCTCTGTTTGCTGATTCATCTAAAACTCTCACAAATCCCCACAACAATGCCAAGTGTTCTCTATTATTGTTGTAGTTTGTTTTTCCTAATATCTCTTTCTTTTAAGATTTTTGCAATCGTGGAGTTAAATTCTTCAATGGCAATGTTTCTTTCTTTTGTTTGTATTCAGTTTGCTTTCAATACCCTTTTAGGTGTAACGATGCTAACGCCTGCGTTTTATATAGCATCGATTTGACCAAAGGAGATCAAGTTATCCAAAACTTCTATTTTTGGAAAGAGTTTATCACTAATTTTATGTTCAGGCACATATTATAGAACCGGAGTCATTTTTAATTATTTTTAATAATCTATTTCTAAGCTCATTTCATGTCTTTACTTCCTTTTGAAAGAAGTAATTGGTCAAGAGAGGAGGGAGCTTTTATAAGAGGGAAATTGCCTTCTTCATGTTATTTCCATCACACTGCCATCTGTGTTTTTTTTAGCAAATAAATACTACATATGACCTGTGGAGTGAAAATATTATGACCTTGGTACTTTTCAATTTTTTTACTTTTTGGGTTTGAGGATTGGTTGATGATTTGTTGATGGTCATCTACTTGTAAAGAGAATTTTGTCAATCGCTAGTAGAATGCTTTCTTATCTATTTTTAGGACATATTATAGGGAGAGGGGAGATCTATTACGAATATTGGATCGAAGAAGACTAGTCAAGATACTTTTCAATTGTATCTTTTTCCTTTTCATACCTCATGTGCTGTATGACTACTATTATGGATTGTATATGTGCTGAATAGTTCCTTTTCCTTTGTTCATAAAGTTTGAATGCGCTGATTTTGTAGTATGTCATCTTATATTCATCTACTTTCAGGGGAGAGCCTAAATGCTGGTATAAGGGTCCTGGTAGTGAAGCCTATGCATTTGAAAAGGTTAGTGTGTGAATTCTATACTTGCTGTCTATCTTAGCCATCTATGAGTCAGTCAATGCTTTGATGGAACATTTCAATAATCATACGTTTTAAGTCATAACACCAATGTGGTAAGGAAGTGGATTACAAGTTAGTACTTGTAAGGCCTAGAAGTACTAAAATTTGGCGAGAAGTTCATATGTGTTGATTGATTATTCTCATTCGCATAACTTGTAAAATCCCATTTTCTGATTTGTTAATTTGTAACTTTGCCTCTTTTGAAGTTCAAAATCACCATGTCATTTACAATTTATTTTAACAGGGTTTGTAGGTATGTTTAAACTTCTTTAGAAGTTGAAAATCCTCATTCTAAAAACGGTAAACTAGTTTACATTTTCTTGGTTTCTTTCTTGTTTGCTTAATCACCTTTTTAATTGCATGTTTGGGTTTGCTTTGTCGTATTAAATATTTTGCACGGGAGGTAGTAAATATATTTTTATCTTAAATCTTTTTTTTAGAAAACATGAAGTATATAGCAATAGAAAGATTGGTCACTATTTTCTTTTTACAACTATTGTGCTATTTTTGTTCGCTGTTTTTTTTTACTGTTTGTGATAGATGTATTACTAAGTCTTTGATAGATATATTTGTGTGATCGGCCTTCAATCAAGATTATAAAAAGTATATAGCAATAAAATGATTGCTTCTATCTTCTTGGGAATGAACTTGCTATCCCCTTTTTCTTGCTTGGTGCTTCTATCTTTTAGATTAAGCTGATCTCTCATAATTGGTATCCCTATTTTCTTGACTAAAGGCTGCTTACACATTCTATGAACATAATAATAAATAAGTTCAACACTCATGCTTGAGTTTGGGCGTCATAGCTTTTTTATTTTCTGGAGGATGTGGATAAATTATTGTGTTAATCTAGAAGCAAAAGTATATGTTAATCTAGAAGGTTCTTTGGGAGAGGAAGAGGAAGGGTTGGACTAGGATTGAAGGTGTAAAACTAAGGAGTGATTTACTGATTAGGTTTGAAGGAAGATTCTCCCTTGAGTTTTCTTCTTTACTCTTGTTTATTTATGGCTTTATGTATCCCAAATTCCCAATTACTTTTTGAGGTTGGCTGATATGAACACTATCGCACTTAGAGCATCATTATTGGTGAATGAAAAAAAAGATCATCCCACTCTCTTTCTAACTTTCTCTCTCTAAAAAATTACATCCCACAATCTTTTTTCACTTTCTTCTTAACAATGAACCAAAAAAAAGATCATCCCAACTACTTTTGCCTACCCAACTACCTTTTTTACCCTACCCAACTATTTTTTCTCTCTCATTACCCCACCACCATTATATAATATTTTTATTATTTACTTTTTAATAATTTAAAATATTCATTACTAATTGATAAAAAATTAATTACATAAATACATAATTAGTTTTTTTAGCATTAAATAAATTAAATGCACAAAAAAAAATTTATTTTTTTTAGAGGGTACAAGTGAAAGATATTTCATATAAAATAAGAAAAATAATAGAAAATTAGTAAATAGCTAGAAAAAAAAAATGTCCAAATATTACAAAATGGGTCTCTATTTATAGATCTCGGAAAAATAGAGTCATTGGTAATTTTTTTTTTTTTTTTGGCTTTGTATTTTTAAAGATATTGCATTTTTAATATTTGTAAATTGCATTATTTCTCTCTCCTTGAGAATTTGACAAGTGTCAAATTCTGACGTGCGCGTCAGAAATCTGGCAATTTTTTTTTTTTTGCTTTTTTTCAAGCCAAAACGCTACGTTTTGGCTAATCTCCAGCCAAAACGCCGCGTTTTGACTGGAAGAAAAGCAAAAAAAATTTAAAAAACTCTGATCAGGCAGTGGGTCCCACTCCCACGCCTAATCATAATTTCACTCGTGGGATGCAAAATTTAATTCCCAATCAACACACAATCTTATTTTTTTTCACCATTAAGCCATTCCATTTAAGATTAAGTACATGATCTTTTTTTTATTTTCACCATTAATGCTGCCCTTAGACTCTATTCTTTTAGACTGAACTGAACTGAATTTATCGGAACTGAATTGAATTGAAGTTAATTTATTTGAACTGAACTGAATTAAAATTGTGAGATAAAACTAATTGAATAGAATTTTCATTAATTCAGTCCAAAATAACAGAGCCTTAGTCATTCTCTAATTAGTATTTTGCCTAAGTTATGCCCTCAGTCACTTACAAATCTTATAATTATCAAAATAAGATCATTATTGATAAATTTTATAATTGATTCTATTAGTTTTTTGTATTTTTTGTCTAGTGCGGAATTGGAAAATGGACGTGATGACATAATAAGTTGTTTAAAAAAATTATAAGGAATTGGGGATAAAAATAACAATTTTAATGGATTCAGGGTAAGAGAATGTTACTCCCTTCGTCCCAAAATATAGTTTCTGTTTCTATTTTGGGAGTTAAACTTTAAAAAATTTGACCAAATATTCTCATTAATGTATACACAAAAAACATACTCATATGGGTCTTGCTAGATTCGTCTCAATGTCAACTTTTGTACTTTTTACTAATAAGAAATAGAAGATATCTTAGAGACTGAAAAAAGAAACAGGGAATTATATTTTAGGACGAATGGAGTATTACCTTAATAAAAATGTTAGAGATCAAAAAACTGTATATGACTTTATAGTTACATATAATTATAAGACTTTATTATGTTTTACAAACATTAAACATTGAAATAATAGTGGATTGGTGGTTAAACTCTTACCTTTGATTTCAAAGGTCATGTGTTTCATTCCTAGTAGTTACACATTATTAATATTTTCAAATATAATGAAATCATAAACATGTGTATTAGAAGTTTGAGAAGAGTGTCAATCGGGCTTAAGGTCAACGGTTTATGTACATCGGGTAAAAGCGTCGGAGAATTTTCCGAGGGATGCGTATGCAGCGGATCGGCTGGAGTAAAGGACGAGGTTAGTTGGAGAGAGAGAGAGAGAGATTGCGTCGATAAAGTGTTTAATAGCGTAGTTGTAGTTGTCGGATGAAAACACAACGTTTCCTTTGGCTTTGGCTTCGTCTGCCATTGAAGAGGGAGATGGGAAGAGTGACAGTTTTAGAGGGGTTTTTTTGAGAAGGAATGAGGGGAAGTGAAAGGGGGATTAATAGGGAATAGAGGGGGAGATGAGAGAATTCTGGTTTATGGCAGAAGGTGAAGGGGTTCTGGAAGGTTCTTTGGGAGAAGAAGGGGAAGGGTTGGACTATGATTGAAGGTGTAAATCTAAGGAGTGATTAGGTTTAAAGGAAGATTCTCCTTCAATTTTCTTTTTTACTTTTGTCTATTTAGGGGGCGTTTGGTTTATGAAGGGAAAAGGGAAAGGGTTTAAGAAAGAGAAACAAGGAGAATGGAAAGGTAAACCCTTTGATTAAAAGAGTTGTTTGGTTAGTATCAATATATCTCTCTCCTCTCACTATTACTCCAACATACATACACACACTCTCTCTCCCAATAACCACTGCCACCACCTCGTCGCCGCCACCACCTCGCCGCTGCCGGCATCTCGTCGGAGCACTGGCGCGCTGCCCCCCTCTTTGCTGCCAGTAACGCCTCTCCTTTGTTGCCGCCGTCGGTGCCCTTTTGCCATCTCCTTTTTCCACCACCATAAAAACTCAAATCTTAGGTTTTAAAGGTCAAATTCGACCATAAAAACTTCAGATCTGAAGTTTTCATGGCCGAATTTAACCATATAAAACCATAATTAAAGAAAAGAAAGGGTAGTTTTTTTTTTTACTCTGGTTTTTTTTTTTTCGTTTTTGGGTTTTCTTGGTGTGATGATATGCGGTTTTGTGGCTGTGATGGTGGTGGGGTGGTGGTTTGATTTTGGTTTCGGGTGTCTGGTGGTTTCGTAGGGTGGCTAGGTGGTGGTAGGTGTTGGTTTTGTGATGGCTGAATGCTTAGCGAGGTGGTTACGTGGTGGTGGGGGTTGGTTTCGTGGTGGTTTGGTATGTCGTGGGGTGGTGATAAGTGTTGGTTTTGTGGTGGGTAGTTGATTTCGTGGGGTGGATGGATGGTGGTGGGTGTTAGTTTCGCGGTGGCTGGGTGTTTCTTGTGGTGGTTGGATGGCAGTGGGTGTTAGTTTCGTGGTGGTTGGGTTTTTCATGCGTGGTTGGATGGTGGTGGGTGTTGGTTTCGTGGTGGTTCGGTGTGTCGTGGGGTTGTTGGGTGGTGGGCGGGTTGCGGGGTGATGGTTTGGTGGCTGCAGTGGTGGTTCAGTGGCATGAGTGGTGGTTGTGGTGGCTTGATTGGTGGTCAATAATGAGTCAAGATGACCATGGAGTAGCATGAGGGAAAGGGTAAGTGAAACCCTAGGGGGGTGTGGGGAATGGATGTAGAGGACTTTGGGGGAAAGGGAGGGGTAAAGAGAATGATTAAAAGGATCCAACAAACATCAACAAAGGGAATCAAGAGCCTTGTTTCCTTACCCTTTCTTGAAGCTCCCCAACCAAACGCCCCCTTATAGCTTTATGCATCCCAAATTCCCAATCACTCTCTGGGGTCTGATAATAATTATATCACCGCAGTTAGTCATTCTTTAACTAGTGATTAGGTATTCGGGCTATGTCCCGAGTAAGGAAAAAATTTATTTATTAATATTATACTTTAAGATGATAACACTAATTCACTAAATATCACTTGGTCTAGTGGTTAACACTTTAGTATATAAAATTGAAGTCACTGGATCAAATCATCCTATATTATGCAATTTCTAATAATTTTTATTGTATGGACTACATGGAGTAAAACGCCCTTAGGTGGAGCGTCACGTGGCATCGTTCCTTGTTTATGAATATCTTTTAATATATTAGTATAGATTAGAATTATTAAACATATTATTATTGATAAATTTCATATTTGATTTTATTAGTTTTTTATAATTCTCTGTCTAGTGCGAAATTAGAAAATGGACTTTATGGCATGATAAATTATTTAAACAAAAAAAAAAAAAACTTATAAAGAATTGGGGATAAAAATAATGATTCCAATGGAACTAGGGTGAGAGAATCTTGTTACCTTAATAAAAGCGTTAGAGGTCAAAAAACTTGTCTATTTCTTTATAGTTATATATAATTATATGACTTTATTATGTTTTACTTTGAAATATTAAAAATTGAAAGTGTAGTGAATTGGTGGTTAAACTTTCACATTTCATTTCAAATATCATGTGTTCCATAGTAGCTACACAATGTTAATATCTTTATATGAGATCATAAACATGTGTATTAGAAGTTTGAGAAAAGTGTCACGTGGGTTCTTCTTACAAAACGCCACAACCTTTTTTTTTTTTTATTTGATATTATAGAGAACCACTAAGCGCAATGATATAGACATGATACAATCTTAGGTCTAGGGTACCATTTTTGAGAGAGGAGAAATGAACAAGAGATTAATAGGGGAGAAGAGGAGAAGACGAGAGAATTCTGGTTTATGGGGGAAGGTGAAGGGGTTCTTTGGGAGAGGAAGATGAAGGATTGGACTAGGATCAAAAGTGTAAATCTAAGGAGTTATTACTGATTAGGTTTGAAGGAAGGTTCTCCTTGAGTTTTCTTCTTTACTCTTGTTCATTTATGGCTTTATGTATCCCAAATTCCCAATTACTTTTTGGGGTCGGCTGATATGTACATTATCGCATTTAGTCATTCTCTAACTAGTGAGTGTCCCGGGCGATGCCCCGAGTTGTTACTTTTCGTAATTTTTTGTCTGGCGAGGACAAATTGACATAACGATATAATAAGTAATTGCATGCTATTTTGAAAAATAAACCCTTAAAAGTATGGAGATTAAAACAATAGCTTAACTTTCTACAAGGAATTGGAGTAAGAGTTTATGTCTATAATAGTCTCTTGGTATTATCATAAAAAGGTTAGGTATTTAACTACTTGTGTAAATCTTTTAATGAGATATAATTATAAGACCTTATGATATTTTATTTTGAAATACTAAACAATGGTGTTATGTTGGATTCATGGTTAAGCTTTCATTTTTCATTTCAAAGATCACGTGTTTGATACCTTGTAATTACACAACATTATTTTTTTAATTGAGGGTTTGACTTCATTAGAGCCTTAGAAGAGAGTGCCACGTGGCACACAAACTTTCTTAAGAACACCTTTTAATATATTAGTATAGATAGATTAGTATTTCGGCCCGGGCAATGTCCCAGGTTAGTTATAATTATCAAACATATTATTATTGATAAATTTCATAATTGATTTTATTAGCTTTTCGTAATTTTCAGTCTAGCGCGAAACTGGAAATTGGACATTATGGCATAAATGCCTGGTAACAAAAAAAACTTCTAAGGAACAAAGGATAAAAATAACAATTTCAATGGAATTGGGGTAAGAGAATGTTATTACCTTAGTAAAAGTGTTAGAGTTCAGAAGGCTAGTCTATGTCTTTATAGTTACATATGATTATAAAACTTTATTATGTTTTATTTTGAAATATTAAACATTGAAATTGTAGTGCATTGATGGTTAAACTGACACTCACATTACATTTGAAAGGTAACGTGTTTCTTTCCTAGTAACTACACATTTAAATGAGATCATAAACATGTGTATTAGAAGCTTGAGAAGAGTGCTACGTGGCACATACATTAGAAAGTGTCATGTGGCACCGTTCCTTTGATAATAAAGTTTTTAATATATTTGTATAGATATCAAATTAATAAAAATAATGGTAACATTTTTTTAAAAAGTGTGTTACATATGCTATGAGTTTTAGAACATATACAAAAAATTTAGAACATACGACACAAATTGTAGGACATATGACTTTTAGTTTATAACATATGGCTTATTGTATTTAAAACATATTCCCATGGTTTTTTTAAATTCATGTAATCATGTTTTATTTGTGATATTTTGTTTCTTGTCCTTCATTGCTTTTTAATTTTTTCCCTATAAGATTAACATAAAGAAGAATATGTTTACTTTTGTTAGTGTTGTTCTTTCTAGCAAAGACTGTCATTTAGTTTTTAGAACATTAAAATAAAAGGTTTAGAGCATAGGTGTTACTAATTAGAACAACGTAACTTTTTTGAAAATGAAATACAAAATCTGAAAACATGAAATTCAACGTCAATGAGTCAAATTTCTTTACTTGAAGAGAGAAATTGGGTATTTTTGAGGAGAGAGAAAAAAAAAATAGAATTCATACCTAGTGAATTTAACCATAATAAGTCAAATTATAGAAAACTTGTAAAATAATCTTGCTGAATTTGTGAAAATATTAGTTCAATTTGAGCTTAAAGTTTCAATGGAGTATTGGAGTCTACTTGAGGAGAAAGATTGGGTATTCTTAAGGAGAGACATGTCTAAAAAAAAAATACTTAAAACAACGCACTTTAGATATCAGAGTTGGTGTAAAAAATTTAGAACATACAGATCTATTTAGACATATTAAGTGTTTCTCATATAAGCGAGGTGTTCTCACAAGAGCTGTTTTTTTATATATATATATATATATATATATATATATATATATATATATATATATATATATATATATACACACACACATATATATATACAGACATATATATATATATACATATATATATATATATATATATATACATATACATACATTTGCTTTTTAATTTTTACCTATAATATTAACATAAAGAAGAATATGTTTACTTTTGTTAGTGTTGTTCTTTCTAGCAAAGACTGTCATTTAGTGTTTAGAACATTAAAATAAAAGGTTTAGAGCATAGGTGTTACTAATTAGAACAACGTAACTTTTTTGAAAATGAAATACAAAATCTGAAAACATGAAATTCAACATCAATGAGTTGAATTTCATTACTTGAAGAGAGAAATTGGGTATTTTTGAGGAGAGAGAAAAAAAATAGAATTCATACCTAGTGAATTCAACCATAATAAGTCAAATTATAGAAAATTTGTAAAATAATCTTGCTGAATTTGTGAAAATATTTGTTCAATTTGAGCTTAAAGTTTCAATGGAGTATTGGAGTCTACTTGAGGAGAAAGATTGGGTATTCTTAAGGAGAGACATGTCTAATAAAAAATACTTAAAACAACGCACTTTAGATATCAGGATTGGTGTAAAAAATTTAAAACATACAGATCTATTTAGACATATTAAGTGTTTCTCATATAAGCGAGGTGTTCTCACAAGAGCTGTTATATATATATATATATACATATATATATACATATATATACATATATATATACATACATATACATATACATATATATACATATATATATACATACATATACATATACATATATATATATATATAGAAGTGAGTTCATATGAGAATACATACTTACATGAGAAATGAGAATGAATTTTACGCGCTATAACTCTAATGAACAAGTGATGTAACTCTAATGAAAAAATGATGTACCTTTAAAGAACAAAAATTAGAAGAAAAAAAATTCGATTTTTTTTTTTTGGGCTCGAATTTTTTTCGGGGGTATAACTCTAATGAACAAGTATTGTAACTCTAATCCAATCGTGTGGTTGAGATTCATTCTCAATTCTCATGTAAGGAGCATTCTCATGTGATCTTGCCTCTATATATATAATGTTTACTAATAGATAAGTGAAATATTAATATATAATTTATGTGTTGGCAACTGGCAAACATCATCGTCAAACTGTTGCAACTAAGATGGATGAACTACTAATCAAATTCCGATCCGTAAAATTTATCATTAGAATGGATTGACATTTGGTTGTTTTTGTTAAAACGCATTTCGTGAAATGTAGTTCACCATTCCATGGACAAAAAAAAAACGAAATAAGAGAAAGATGAACTAACTCATTAGACCCTATTTGTCATAAGACATGAGATCAAATCTCGTCTACATCAATTGCTCGTATGAGTGTCTTTACACCTAAAAAGAATTAACCCTTCTCGTCTCTAACCCTCAATTACAATTTACAGCTCTTGTTCTCTCGCATTTTTGTGTAGCTTTCAACCCCAAATTTCTCCTCCTCGCGCGACTCCAACGACTTCCGTCGGCCGTCGGTATCGTCGCTGGAATCAGACGACCTCCAGGTAGTTTCTTTGACCTTCTTTCTTGTTTTTTCAATTTCGATCCGTAGAATTTGCGCTAATCCTCCCATGCGATTACAAGGGAAATTCCATCTATCGGTTGCAGATTATAGTTTGCATTTTTATTTCTATGTAAACAGTTCGATTTCGTATTTTCAGCATTATTTCAACTTTTCAAGGAAAGAAATTCAAGGATTTCTTTCGACCATTTCAAAAAATTGAAGGGTTGTTTTGGACTAATTTTACTATTGTAAGTTCTAAGATATAATTTTTTGAGTAAGAATTTTGATTTTTTTTTATAATTTTATTCACTAGTTTGCTTAATAATATCCTCATTTTGGGGATACATTATACGTGCATATTACTTGGATACTCAATTAGGCATTAACTTTTGTTGATTTTATGATGTAGATTTGGCAGTGTTCATCTAGACTGATGGATATGGATTTTTCTCGGATGAATGAAATACGTGTCTAGTGTGAATGTGTGATGTCTTCTAGTCCGAAAGTGAAGTTGCACCCTATGTTACTCGACTCGGGTGCTTGTATTGGACAAAAGTATGTATCCAAGTGTCCGATTTGTAGATTTTATTTTTTATATTGGCCCAAAATGAACTGTTGAAGTGTCCAAATCATTGTTACAAGGAACGGAGAACGTTCCGGAACGTGGTACGGAAACGGGAACGTGGAACGCAGCCTCAGATGGACTCCTAGCTCACGTCCCACGTCCCACGTACCCGTTTCGCGTTCCGGGACGCGTCCCCTGGAACGTGAAACGTGGCCACGTACCACGTTTCCGGTATCAATGGTCCAAATCTGTGTTGAGGATCCTGGTGCTTAGTTAAAATGAAAAGTCCGAGTAACATAGGTTGCACTATTACCGTCACGGTCTTTGCTAATGCCTTAAATCGTGTTTATATGTTTATAGGTGGATTCAAGATTGAAACTTGATGAGTGGTGCTTCCAGATCTAGTAGTCTAAAATCTGCTCTTTCATACTGTGTACAACAAGTAAGAAGCTATGACTACCACAATTACCTTTGTCTGCTCGAACTCCCTCCTGAGATGCGAAGAGCTGCATTTGCACTTCGTGCCTTCAATGTCGAAACAGCCAAAGCTATGGATGTTGCTTCTGATCCCAGGATTGGCCTAATGCGCCTTGTTTGGTGGCAAGATACTATTGACAAAATTTATGCCAATCAACTGATTGAACATCCTATAGCTCAGTCTCTTTCTTCTATTGTATCAGAGATTAAAATAAGCAAAGCTTGGCTGAAAAGATCTATTGAAGCTCGTATAAAAGATGCACAAAGGGAGCCCAATGAGATACCGAAGAATATTGAAGAACTAGAGAAATATTCTGAGGACACACAATCTACTATCTTGTATACCACATTGCAATCTGGGGGTATCAACTCCACTGCAGCTGATCATGCTGCTTCTCACATTGGTAAAGCTGGTGGACTTGCCTTGTTGCTAAGGTCTCTACCGTACCATGCTAGTCGTGAACGACTGTATGCTTACATCCCTTTTGAGATTGCATCCAAACACGGTTTATTGATTGAAGATGGAGGTCAGACTGGAATCACTGTGGACTCCCGTGAGGGGTTATGTAATGCTGTCTTTGAGATGGCCTCAGTGGCCAACAGTCATCTACAAAAGGCACGTGAATTGGCTAAAACGCTACCCGCTGAAGCTATTCCTGTTCTCCTCCCTGCTGTTCCAACTCAGGTCTTGTTGGATTCCTTGCACCGAGTGAATTTTGATGTTTTCGATCCTAGGTTGCAGCGAGGCGTTTTGGGAATTCCTCCACTATGGTTTCAGCTAAAATTGAAGTGGCATTCATTGAGGGGGAATTACTGAACAATATTTCTGTTGTAATAACATGCAAACTTTCATTGTCTTAGAAACATTTTGAGTAGAGACAGGTAGCACTCAACAGGTGTATAAGTTTTACCATTACGTTTGCAAGCAAAATACACATTAAGAGTCTTGCATTTTGGAGTTGAATTTACAAAAATAAAGCAACTTTGTTATGAATATTGTATATGTTTACCGGAGCATATTGTGTATTCGTTGTGGAGAATCCTCGATTTTATTGGATTCCTTGAGGTCTTGTTGGATTCCTTGCACCGAGTGAATTTTGATGTTTTCGATCCTAGGTTGCAGCGAGGTGTTTTGGGAATTCCTCCACTATGGTTTCAGCTAAAAGTAAAGTGGCATTCATTGAGGGGGAATCACTGAACAATATTTCTGTTGTAATAACATGCAAACTTTCATTGTCTTATAAACATTTTGAGTAGAGACAGGTAGCTCTCAACAAGTGTATAAGTTTTACCATTATGCTTGCAAGCAAAATACACATTAAGAGTCTCTTGCATTTTGGAGTTGAAGTTACAAGAATAAAGCAACTTTGTTATGAATTATTGTGTATTTATGTTTACCAGAGCATATTGATAATTTCGTTGTGGAGATCCTCGATTTTATTGGGTTCAAAATCTGAAATTGCGCTGGAAGTTCAAAGGGCAAAGAAAAAAAAAACACAAACGCTAGAAGGAGGGGTCGAACCTCCGACCTTGTGGTTAACAGCCACACGCTCTAACCAACTGAGCTATTCCAGCTTCCTGCTTTATGATACTTCAGGTAGCATTTGTTTACATTGTAGCGTTTGCACCAGCCCAGGTTGGCCAGTTAGGCCATATTTTTGTGGATCGAATTTGGTTGAACATAAATTAGGAGATCAGTTTCACGAGTTAGTACACTAGGATTAATTTTTTTTCTAGGATGTTTTGTTGATAACCACCTCTAAGTGGATGTTTTATTCTCTAAGCCACCTCGTAATGAAACCTTAGATAGAAATCATCCTTATTTCCTTAATCTATATTCATCTAAGGTTTCTATCTAAGTAGGGATTGTGATCCCCGACCCCATACAACTGATTGTAACTTTGTCTTTCATCTAGCTTTGATCATGCAAACCCAAAAGGGTCTTCCCCCTCATTTATATCCATATCCGGTTCTGCTTGGTACCTTTTGGAATTTGTTTTGTACTCTTTGCTCCCCTACTATACGCGGTCAATTTTGTTTTCAATCTATCTCTCTCCACTCCCCACTTAAACTTTCTGTTTTAATAATCACGAAAAATGCCTCACATGCGTGTATCGGGGGTCACCGATCATAGAGATTTTAAAGAATTATTGAAATCATTAGAAAATGGCATTAGAATGAACTTCTACCGTCTAGAAATCAATGCATAGGAACCCTAAGTCTACTTGGGAACCAGAAGAGGCGTCCTTAGTTTGATTTTAAGAAATCCCCGAAATAACACTCAGGTGCCTACCCTGTTTAACTAACTCAAAGGATTTTTAAAAATATGTTTGATTTCTCAGAATATGGCACTGTAAAGCACATTTAACCCAAAGCCTGTATAGGATGGTTTTCTGTAATCACGAAAAATGCCTCACAGGCGTGTACCGGGGGTCACCGAACATATAGATTTAAAGAATTGTTGAAATCTTAAGAAAAATGGCATCGGAATGAACTTCGACCATCTAGAAATCAATGCACCGGAACCATAAGTCTACTCGGGGACCAGAAGAGGTATATTTTGTTTGATTTTATGAAGTCACTGAAATAACACTCAGGCGTGTACCCCGATTCACTAACTTGGAGGATTTTTGAAAATATGTTTGATTTCTCAGAAAATGGCACTGTAAAGCACATTTGACCGAAAGGGCCCCAAATAGTAAAAGCCAAAGTCTTCCAAACGTTTCGTGTTGCCTTTTTAGGATGGTTTTAAGTATTCACGAAAAATGCCTCACAGGTGTGTACCGGGGTCAACGAACATAGAGATTTTAAAGAATTGTTGAAATCTATAGAAAAATGGGGTCGGAATGAACTTCGACCATCTAGAAATCAATGCACCGGAACCCTAAGTCTACTCGGGAACTAGAAGAAGCATCCTTAGTTTGATTTTATGAAATCTCCGAAATAACACTCAGGCGTATACCCCGGTTCACTAACTCGTAGGATTTTTGAAAATTTGCTTGATTTCTCTCAAAATAGCACAGTAAAGCACATTTGACCACAAGGGCTCCCAATTGTGGAAGCGAAAGCCTTGAAAAGATTCTGTTTTTCCTTTCTAGAATGGTTCTAAATAATCACTAAAAATGCCTCACAGGCGTGTACCGGGGGTCACTGAACATATAGATTTTTAAGAATTGTAGAAATCTTTAGAAAAAGGCGTAGGAATGAACTTCTACCATCTAGAAATCAATGCAGAGTATACCTGATCAACTCCAGCCCGGCCCGGCCCGGTTTTTGGGCGGGCTTGGGCGTTTTTGGGCCGCGGGCGGCGGGCCGACCGGTCAATTTTTTTTTTTTTTTGGGCGGGCTTTGGACAAGCAAAAAACACTTTTAGCCTAAAATTTGGGCCCGGCCCGTTTTGGCCCGAAAGCCCGCTCGGCCCGGCCCAAAATACCGGGCTTTGGGCACAATTTTTGGCCCGGTTTGGGCCGGCCGCCGCAAGATGGGCACTTTTTTTTGGCGCGGCCGGCCCGACCGCCCGACGCCCCTGTTTGATCAGGTCTAATGCAGAGTAACCCTAAGTATACTAGGGGACCAGAAGAGGCGTCCATAGCTTGATTTTAAGAAATCTCAGAAATAACCCACTCAGGCGTGTACCCCGGTTCACTAACTTGGAGGATATTTAAAATTATGTTTGTTTTCTCAGAAAATGGCACACTTGACCCAAAGGGACCCAAATAGTGAAAGCCAAAGTCTTCCAAAGGTTACATGTTGCCTTTTTAGGATGATTTTAAATAATCACGAAAAATGCCTCACATGCGTGTATCGGGGGTCACCGAACATAGAGATTTTAAAGAATTGCTGAAATCTTTAGAAAATGGCGTTAGAATGAACTTCTACCGTCTAGAAATCAATGCATAGGAACCCTAAGTCTACTTGGGAACCAGAAGAGGCGTCCTTAGTTTGATTTTAAGAAATCCCCGAAATAACACTCAGGTGCCTACCCTGTTTAACTAACTCAAAGGATTTTTAAAAATATGTTTGATTTCTCAGAATATGGCACTGTAAAGCACATTTAACCCAAAGCGCCGCATATATTGAAAGCAAAATTCTTCCAAAGGTTTCGTGTTGCCTTTTTTTAGGATGGTTTTAAATAATCACGAAAAATGCCTCACAGGCGTGTACCGGGGGTCACCGAACATATAGATTTTAAAGAATTGCTGAAATTTTTAGAAAAATGGCAACGGAATTAACTTCGATTGTCTAGAAATCAATGCACTGGAACGCTAAGTCTACTCAGGGACCAGAAGAGGCATCATTAGTTTTATCTAATGAAATCTCCGAAATAACACTCAGGCGTGTACCCCGGTTCACTAACTCGGAGGATTTTTGAAAATATGTTTGATTTCTCATAAAATGGCATTGTAAAGCACATTTTACCGAAAGGGCCCCAAACAGTGAAAACCAAAGTTTTCCAAAGTTTTCGTTTTGCCTTTTTAGGATGGTTTTAAGTAATCACGAAAAATGCCTCACAGGCATGTACCAGGGGTCACTGAATATATAGAATTTTAATAATTGTTGAAATCTTTAGAAAAATGGCGTAAGAATGAACCTCTACCGTCTGGAAATCAATGCACATACAGGAACCCTAAGTCTACTAGGGGACCAGAAGAGGCGTCCATAGTTTGATTTTAAGAAATCTCGGAAATAACACTCAGGCGTGTACCCCTGTTCACTAACTCGGAGGATTTTTGAAAATATTTTAGATTTCTCAGAAAATGGCACTGTAAAGCACATTTGACGAAAGGACTCCAAATAGTGAAATTCAAATTATTCCAAAGGTTTCATGTTGCTTGTATAGGATGGTTTTCTGTAATCACGAAAAATTCCTCACAGGCGTGTACCGGGGGTCACCGAACATAGAGATTTAAAGAATTGTTGAAACCTTTAGAAAAATGGCATCGGAATGAACTTCGACCATCTAGAAATCAATGCACCGCAACCCTAAGTCTACTCGGGGACCAGAAGAAGCATCCTCAGTTTGATTTTATGAAATCTCCGAAATAACACTCAGGCGTATACCCCGGTTCACTAACTCGTAGGATTTTTTGAAAATTTGTTTGATTTCTCACAAAATAGCATAGTAAAGCACATTTGACCACAAAGACTCCCAATAGTGGAAGCGAAAGCCTTGCAAAGGTTCTATTTTTCCTTTTTAGAATGGTTTTAAATAAATCACTAAAAATGCCTCACAGGCGTGTACCGGGGGTCACTGAACATATAGATTTTTAAGAATTGTAGAAATCTATAGAAAAAGTGCGTAAAAATGAACTTCTACCGTCTAGAAATCAATGCACAGTATCCCTAAGTATACTAGGGGACCAGAAGAGGCGTCCATAGTTTGATTTTAAGAAATCTCAGAAATAACACTGAGGCGTGTACCCCGGTTCACTAACTTGGAGGATATTTAAAATTATGTTTGATTTCTCAGAAAATGGCACACTTGACCCAAAGGGATCCAAATAGTGAAAGCCAAAGTCTTCCAAAGGTTACATGTTGCCTTTTTAGGATGGTTTTAAATAATCACGAAAAATGTCTCACATGCGTGTATCGGGGGTCACCGAACATAGAGATTTTAAAGAATTGTTGAAATCTTTAGAAAATAGCGCTAGAATGAACTTCTTCCGTCTAGAAATCAATGCATAAGAACCCTAAGTCTACTTGGAAACCAAAAGAGGCGTCCTTAGTTTGATTTTAAGAAATCCCCGAAATAAGACTCAGGTGTCTACCCTGGTTAACTAACTTAGAGGATTTTTAAAAATATGTTTGATTTCTCAGAATATGGCACTGTAAAGCACATTTGACCCAAAGCGCCACAAATATTGAAAGCTAAAGTCTTCCAAAAGCTTCGTGCTGCCTTTTTTAGGATGGTTTTAAATAATCACGAAAAATGCCTCACAGGCGTGTACCGAGGGTCACCGAACATTGAGATTTTAAAGAATTATTGAAATCTTTAAAAAAATGGCATCGGAATTAACTTCGACCGTCTAGAAATCAATGCACAGGAACCCTAAGTCTACTTAGAGACCAGAAGAGGCATCCTTAGTTTTATTTTATGAAATCTCCGAAATAACACTCAGGCGTGTACCCCGGTTCACTAACTCGGAGGATTTTTGAAAATATGTTTGATTTCTCATATAATGGCATTGTAAAGCACATTTGACCGAAAGGGCCCCAAACAGTGAAAGCCAAAGTTTTCCAAAGTTTTCGTGTTGCCTTTTTAGGATGGTTTTAAGTAATCACGAAAAATGTCTCACAGGCGTATACCGGGGGTCACCGAACATAGAGATTTTAAAGAAATTTTGAAATCTTTAGAAAAAAGGCATCGGAATGAACTTCGACCGTCTAGAAATCAATGCACCGGAACCCTAAGTCTACTCGGGGACCAGAAGAGGCATCCTTAGTTTGACTTTATGAAATCTCCGAAATAACACTCAGCCGTTCACTAACTCGGAGGATTTTTGAAAATTTGTTTGATTTCTCACAAAATAGCACTGTAAAACATATTTGACCACAAGGGCCCCCAATAGTGGAAGCGAAAGCCTTGCAAAGGTTATGTTTTTCCTTTTTAGAATAGTTATAAATAATCACTAAAAATGCCTCACAGGCGTGTACCGAGGGTCACTGAACATATATATTTTTAAGAATAGTAGAAATCATTAGAAAAATGGCGTAAGAATGAACTTCTACCGTCAAGAAATCAATGCACAGGAACCCTAAGTCTACTAGGGGACCAGAAGAGGCGTCCATATTTTGGATTTTAAGAAATCTCGGAAATAACACCTAGGGGACCAAAAATATGTTTGATTTCTCAGAAAATGTCACTCTAAAGCACATTTGACCCAAAGGGGCCCAAATACTGAAAGCCAAAGTCTTCCAAAGGTTACATGTTGCCTTTTTAGGATGGTTTTAAATAATCACGAAAAATGCCTCACACGCGTGTACCGGGGGTCACCGAACATAGAGATTTTAAAGAATTGTTGAAATCTTTAGAAAAATGGCGTTAGAATGAACTTCTACTGTCTGGAAATCAATGCATACGAACCCTAAGTCTACTTGGGGACCAGAAGCGGCGTCGTTAGTTTGATTTTAAGAAATCCCCGAAATAACACTTAGGCGTGTACCCCGGTTCACTAACTCGGAGGATTTTTGGAAATATGTTTGATTTCTCATATAATGGCATTGTAAAGCACATTTGACCGAAAAGGCCCCAAACAGTGAAGGCCAAAGTTTTCCAAAGTTTTCATGTTGCCTTTTAGGATGGTTTTAAGTAATCACGAGAAATGCCTCACATGCGTGTACCGGGGGTCACCGAACATAGAGATTTTAAAGAATTGTTGAAATCTTTAGAAAAATGGCATCGGAATGAACTTCGACCGTCTAGAAATCAATGCACAGGAACCTTAAGTCTACTCGGGGACCAGAAGACGCATCCTTAGTTTTATTTTATGAAATCTCTGAATTAACACTCAGGCGTGTACCCCGGTTCACTAACTCGGAGGATTTTTGAATATATGTTTGATTTCTCCGAAAATGGCACTATAAAGCACATTTGACCAAAAGGATCCCAAATAGTAAAAGCCAAAGTCTTCCAAAGGTTTTGTGTTGCCTTTTTAGGATGGTTTTAAGTAATCACGAAAAATGCCTCACAGGCGTGTACTGAGGGTCACCGAACATTGAGATTTTTAAGAATTGTAGAAATCTTTAGAAAAATGGCATAAGAATGAACTTCTACCGTCTAGAAATCAATGCACAGGAACCCTAAGTCAACTAAGGGACCAGAAGAGGCGTCCATATTTTGATTTTAAGAAATCTCCGAAATAACACTCAGACGTGTATCCCGATTCACTAACTTGGAGGATATTTAAAAATATGTATGATTTCTCAGAAAATGGCACTCTAAAGCACATTTGACCCAAAGGGCCCCAAATAGTGAAAGGCAAAGTTTTCCAAAGGTTACTTGTTGCCTTTTTAGGATGATTTTAAATAATCACGAAAAATGCTTCACAGGCGTGTATCGGGGGTCACCGAACATTGAGATTTTAATGAATTGTTGAAATCTTTAGAAAAATGGCGTCTGAATGAACTTCTACCGTCTAGAAATCAATGCATAGGAACCCTAAGTCTACTTGGGGACCAGAAGAGACGTCGTCAGTTTGATTTTATGATATCTCCGAAATAATACTCAAGCGTGTACCCTGGTTCACTAACTCGAAGGATTTTTAAAAATATGTTTGATTTCTCATAATATGGCACTGTAAAGCAGATGTGACCCAAAGTGCCGCAAATAGTGATAGACAAAGTCTTCCAAAGGTTTCGTGTTGCCTTTTTAGGATGGTTTTAAGTAATCACGAAAAATGCCTCACAGGCGTGTACCGATAGAGATTTTAAAGAATTATTGAAATCTTTAGAAAAATGGCATCGGAATGAACTTCGACCGTCTAGAAATCAATGCACAGGAACCCTAAATCTACTCGGGGACCAGAAGACGCATCCTTTGTTTTATTTTATGAACTCTCTGAAATAACATTCAGGCGTCTACCCCGGTTCACTAACTCGGAGGATTTTAGGAAATATGTTTGATTTCTCAGAAAATGGCACTGTAAAGCACATTTGACCGAAAGGGCCCTAAATAGCAAATGCCAAAGTCTTCCAAAGGTTTTGTGTTGCCTTTTTAGGATGGTTTTAAGTAATCACGAAAAATGGCTCACATGCGTGTACCGGGGGTCATCGAACATAGAGATTTTTAAGAATTGTAGAAATCTTTTGAAAAATGGCGTAAGAATGAACTTCTACCGTCTAGAAATCAATGCACAGGAACCCTAAGTCTACTAGGGACCAGAAGAGGCGTCCATAGTTTGATTTTAAGAAATCTCGGAAATAACACTCATGCGTGTGCCCCGGTTCACTAACTTGGAGGATATTTAAAAATATGTTTGATTTCTCAGAAAATGGCACTCTAAATCACATTTGACCCAATGGGCCCCAAATAGTGAAAGCCAAAGTCTTCCAAAGGTTACATGTTGCCATTTTTGGATGGTTTTAAATAATCACGAAAAATGCCTCACACGCGTGTACCGGGGGTCACCGAACATAGAGATTTTAAAGAATTGTTGAAATCTTTAGAAAATTGGCGTTAGAATGAACTTCTACCGTCTAGCAATCAATGCATAGGAATCCTAAGTCTACTTGGGGACCAGAAGAGACGTCGTTAGTTTAATTTTAAGAAATCCCCGAAATAACACTTAGGTGTGTACCCTGGTTAACTAACTCGGAGGGTTTTTAAAAATATGTTTGATTTCTTAGAATATGGCACAGTAAAACACATTTTACCCAAAGCGCCGCAAATAGTGAAAGACAAAGTCTTCCAAAGGTTTCATGTTGCCTTTTTGGGATGGTTTAAAGTAATCAAGAAAAATGCCTCACAGGCGTGTACCGGGGGTCACCGAACATAGAGATTTTAAATAATTGTTGAAATCTTTAGAAAAAACGCATCGGAATGAACCTCAACCGTCTAGAAATCAATGCACAGGAACCCTAAGTCTACTCGGGACCAGAAGACGCATCCTTAGTTTTATTTTATGAAATCACGGAAATAACACTCAGGCGTGTACCCCGGTTCCCTAACTCGGAGGATTTTTGAAAATATGTTTGTTTTCTCACAAAATAGCACAGTAAAGCACATTTGATCACAAGGGCCCCCAATAGTGGAAGCAAAAGCCTTGCAAAGGTTCTAGTTTTCCTTTTTAGAATGGTTTTAAATAATCACTAAAAATGCCTCACAGGCGTGTACCGGGGGTCACTGAACATATAGATTTTTAAGAATTGTAGAAATCTTTAGAAAAAGGGCGTAAGAATGAACTTCTACCGTCTAGAAATCAATGCACAGTAACCCTAAGTATACTAGGGGGCCAGAAGAGGCGTCCATAGTTTGATTTTATGAAATCTCATAAATAACACTCAGGCGTGTACCCCGGTTTACTAACTTGGAGGATAGTTAAAATTATGTTTTATTTCTCAGAAAATGGCACACTTGACCCAAAGGGACCCAAATAGTGAAAGCCAAAGTCTTCCAAAGGTTACATGTTGCCTTTTTTGGATGGTTTTAAATAATCACGAAAAATGCCTCACATGCGTGTATCGGGGGTCACCGAACATAGAGATTTTAAAGAATTGTTGAAATCTTTAGAAAATGGCATTAGAATGAACTTCTACCGTCTAGAAATCAATGCATTGGATCCCTAAGTCTACTTGGGAACCAAAAGAGGCGTCCTTAGTTTGATTTTAAGAAATCCCCGAAATAACACTCTGGTGTCTACCCTGGTAATCTAACTCGGAGGATTTTTAAAAATATGATTGATTTCTCAGAATATGGCACTGTAAAGCACATTTGACCCAAAGCGCCGCAAATATTGAAAGCAAAAGTCTTCCAAAGGTTTCGTGTTGCCTTTTTTAGGATGGTTTTAAATAATCACGAAAAATGCCTCACAGGCGTGTACCAGGGGTCACCGAACATAGAGATTTAAATGAATTGTTGAAATTTTTAGAAAATGGCATCGGAATTAACTTCGACCGTCTAGAAATCAATGAACAGGAACCTTAAGTCTACTCAGGGACCAGAAGAGGCATCATTAGTTTTATTTTATGAAATCACGGAAATAACACTCAGGCGTGTACCCCGGTTCACTAACTCGGAGGATTTTTGAAAATATGTTTGATTTCTCATAAAATAGCATTGTAAAGCACATTTGACCGAAAGGTCCCCAAACGGTGAAAACCAAAGTTTTCCAAAGTTTTCGTTTCGCCTTTTTAGGATGGTTTTAAGTAATCACGAAAAATGCCTCACAGGCGTGTACCGGGGGTCACCGAACATAGAGATTTTATAGAAGTTTTGAAAGCTTTAGAAAAATGGCGTCGAAATGAACTTCGACCGTCTAGAAATCAATGCACCGGAACCCTAAATCTACTCGGGGACCAGAAGAGGCATGCATAGTTTGACTTTTTGAAATCTCCGAAATAACACTCAGCCGTTCACTAACTCGGAGGATTTTTGAAAATTTGTTTGATTTCTCACAAAATAGCACTGTAAAGCATATTTGACCACAAGGGCCCCCAATAGTGGAAGCGAAAGCCTTGCAAAGGTTCTATTTTTCCTTTTTAGAATAGTTTTAAATAATCACTAAAAATGTCTCACAGGCGTGTACCGAGGGTCACTGAATATATAGATTTTTAAGAATTGTAGAAATATTTAGAAAAATGGAATAAGAAGGAACTTCTACCGTCTGGAAATCAATGCACATACTGGAACCCTAAGTCTACTAGTGGACCAGAAGAGGCGTCCATAGTTTGATTTTAAGAAATCTCGGAAATAACACTCAGGCGTGTACCCCGGTTCACTAACTCGGAGGATTGTTGAAAATATTTTAGATTTCTCAGAAAATGGCTCTGTAAAGCACATTTGACGAAAGGGCCCCAAAGTATTCCAAAGGTTTCATGTTGCCTGTATAGAAAATGGCACACTTGGCCCAAAGGGATCCAAATAGTGAAAGCCAAAGTCTTCCAAAGGTTACATGTTGCCTTTTTTGGATGGTTTTAAATAATCACGAAAAACGCCTCACAGGCGTGTACCGGGGGTCACCGAACATAGAGATTTAAAGAATTATTGAAATCTTTAGAAAAATGGCATCGGAATGAACTTCGACCATCTAGAAATCAATGCACCGGAACCATATGTCTACACAGGGACCAGAAGAGGTATATTTTGTTTGATTTTATGAAGTCACTGAAATAACATTCAGGAGTGTACCCCGGTTCACTAACTCGGAGGATTTTTGAAAATATGTTTGATTTCTCAGAAAATGGCACTGTAAAAGCCAAAGTCTTCCAAAGGTTTCGTGTTGCCTTTTTAGGATGGTTTTAAGTATTCACGAAAAATGCCTCACAGGCGTGTACCGGGGGTCAACGAACATAGAGATTTTAAAGAATTGTTGAAATCTTTAGAAAAATGGGGTCGGAATGAACTTCGACCATCTAGAAATCAATGCACCGGAACCCTAAGTCTACTCGGGGACCAGAAGAAGCATCCTTAGTTTGATTTTATGAAATCTCCGAAATAACACTCAGGCGTATACCCCAGTTCACTAACTCGGAGGATTTTTGAAAATATGTTTGATTTCTCACAAAATTGCACAGTAAAGCACATTTGACCACAAGGGCCCCCAATAGTGGAAGCGAAAGCCTAGCAAAGGTTCTGTTTCTCCTTTTTAGAATAGTTTTAAATAATCACTAAAAATGCCTCACAGGCGTGTACCGGGGGTCACTGAACTTATAGATTTTTAAGAATTGTAGAAATCTTTAGAAAAATGGCGTAAGAATGAACTTCTACCGTCTAGAAATCAATGCACAGGAACCCTAAGTCTACTAGGGGACCAGAAGAGGCGTCCATAGTTTGATTTTAAGAAATCTCGAAAATAACACTCAGGCGTGTACCCCGGTTCACAAACTTGGAGGATATTTTAAAATATGTTTGATTTCTCTCAAAACGGCACTCTAAAGAACATTTGACCCAAAGGGCCCTAAATACTGAAAGCCAAAGTTTTCCAAAGGTTACATGTTGCCTTTTTAGGATGGCTTTAAATAATCACGAAAAATGCCTCACACGCGTGTTCCGGGGGTCACCGAACATAGAGATTTTAATGAATTGTTGAAATCTTTAGAAAAATGGCGTTAGAATGAACTTCTACCGTCTAGAAATCAATGCATAGGAACCCTATGTCTACTTAGGGACCAGAAGAGGCGTCGTTAGTTTGATTTTAAGAAATCCCTGAAATAACACATAGGTGTGTACCCTGGTTAACTAACTCGGAGGATTTTTAAAAATAAGTTTGATTTCTTAGAATATGGCACTGTAAAGCACATTTGACCCAAAGCGCCGCGAATATTGAAAGCCAAAGTCTTCCAAAGGTTTCATGTTGCCTTTTATGATGGTTTTAATTAATCACGAAAATGCCTCATAGGCGTGTACCGGGGGTCACCAAACATAGAGATTTTAAAGAATAGTTGTAATCTTTAGAAAAATGGCATCGGAATGAACTTCGACCGTCTAGAAATCAATGCACAAGAACCCTAAGTCTACTCAGGGACCAGAACACGCATCCGTAGTTTTATTTTATGAAATCTCTGAAATAACACTCAGGCGTGTACCCCGGTTCACAAACTCGGAGGATTTTTGAAAATATGTTTGATTTCTCAGAAAATGGCACTGTAAAAAAACACATTTGAGCGAAAGGGCCCCAAATACTGAAAGCCAAAGTCTTCCAAAGGTTACATGTTGCCTTTTTAGGATGGTTTTAAATAATCACGAAAAATGCCTCTCACGCGTGTACCGGGGTTCACCGAACATAGAGATTTTAAAGAATTGTTGAAATCTTTATAAAATGGCGTTAGAATGAATTTCTACCGTCTAGAAATTAATGCATAGGAACCCTAAGTCTACTTGGGAACAAGAAGAGGCGTCCTTAGTTTGAATTTAAGAAATCCCCGAAATAACACTCAGGCGTCCTTATGATTGATTTCTCAGAATATGGCACTGTAAAGCACATTTGACCCAAAGCGCCGCAAATATTGAAAGCAAAAGTCTTCCAAAGGTTTCGTGTTGCCTTTTTAGGATGGTTTTAAGTAATCACGAAAAATGCCTCACAGGCGTGTACCAAGGGTCACCGAACATAGAGATTTTTAATAATTGTATAAATCTTTAGAAAAATGGCGTAAGAATGAACTTCTACCGTCTAGAAATCAATGCACAGGAACCCTAAGTCTACAAAGGGACCAGAAGAGGCGTCCATAATTTGATTTTAAGAAATCACCGAAATAACACTCAGACGTGTATCCCGGTTCACTAACATGGAGGATATTCAAAAATATGTTTGATTTCTCAGAAAATGGCACTCTAAAGCACATTTGACCCAAAGGGCCGCAAATAGTGAAAGGCAAAGTTTTCCAAAGGTTTTGTGTTGCCTTTTTAGGATGGTTTTAAGTAATCACGAAAAATGCCTCACAGGCGTGTACCGGGGGTCACCGAACATAGAGATTTTAAAGAACTATTGAGATCTTTAGAAAAATGGCATCGGAATGAAGTTAGACCATCTTGAAATCAATGCATAGGAACCCTAAGTCTATTCGGGGACCAGAAGAGGCATCCTTAGTTTGATTTTATGAAATCTCCGAAATAACACTCAGGCGTGTAGCCCGGTTCACTAACTCGGAGGATTTTTGAAAATATTTTTGTTTTCTCAGAATATGGCACTGTAAAGCACATTTGACGAAAGGGCCCCAAATAGTGAAATTCAAAGTAAGCACGAAAAATGCCTCACAGGCGTGAACCAGGGGTCACCGAACATAGAGATTAAAAAGAATTGTTGAAATCATTAAAAAAATGGCATCGGAATGAACTTCTACCGTCTAGAAATCATTGCACAAGAACCCTAAGTCTACTCGGGGACCAAAAGACGCATCCTTACTTTTATTTTATGAAATATCTGAAATAACACTCAGGCGTGTACCCCGATTCACTAACTCGGAGGATTTTTGGAAATATGTTTTATTTCTCAGAAAATGGCACTGTAAAGCACATTTGACCGAATGAGCCCTAAATAGTGAAAACCAAAGTCTTCCAAAGGTTTCGTGGTACCTTTTTAGGATGGTTTTAAGTAATCACGAAAAATGCCTCACAGGCGTGTACCGGGGTCACCGAACTTAGAGATTTTTAAGAATTATAGAAATCTTTAGAAAAATGGCGTAAGAATGAACTTCTACCGTTTAGAAATCAATGCACAGGAACCCTAAGTCTACTAGGGGACCAGAAGAGGCGTCCAAAGTTTGATTTTAAGAAATTTCTGAAAGAACAGTCAGGCGTGTACCCCGGTTCACTAACTTGGAGGATATTTAAAAATATGTTTGATTTCTCAGAAAATGGCACTCTAAAGCATATTTTACCCAAAGGGCCCCAAATAGTGAAAGCCAAAGTCTTCCAAAGGTTACATGTTGCGTTTTAAGGATGCTTTTAAATAATCACGAGAAATGCCTCACACGCGTGTACCGGGGGTCACCGAACATAGAGATTTAAAAGAATTGTTGAAATCTTTAGAAAAATGGCGTTAGAATGAACTTCTATCGTCTAGCAATCAATGCATAGGAACCCTAAGTCTACTTGGGGACCATAAGAGGCGTCGTTAGTTTGATTTTAAGAAATCCTCGAAATAACACTTAGGCGTGTACCCTGATTAACTAACTCGGAGGATTTTTAAAAATATGTTTGATTTCATAAAATATGGCACAGTAAAGCACACTTTACCCAAAGCGCCGCAAATAGTGAAAGCCAAAGTCTTCCAAAGGTTTCATGTTGCCTTTTTAGGATGGTTTTAAGTAATCACGAAAAATGCCTCACAGGCGTGTACCGGGTGTCACCGAACATAGAGATTTTAAATAATTGTTGAAATCTTTAGAAAAATGGCATCTGAATGAACTTCGACCGTCTAGAAATCAATGCTATGGAACCCTAAGTCTACTTAGGGACCAGAGGACGCATCCTTAGTTTTATTTTATGAAATCACTGAAATAACACCGAGGCGTGTACCCCGGTTCACTAACTCGGAGGATTTTTGAAAATATGTTTGATTTCTCATAAAATGGCATTGTAAAGCACATTTGACCGAAACGGCCCCAAATAGTAAAAGCCAAAGTCTTCGAAAGGTTTCGTGTTGCCTTTTTAGGATGGTTTTAAGAAATCACGAAAAAATGCCTCACAGGCGTGTACCGGGGGTCACCGAACATAGAGATTTTAAAGAATTGTTGAAATCTTTAGAAACTTGGGGTCAGAATGAACTTCGACCATCTAGAAATCAATGCACCGGAACCCAAAGTCTACTCGGGGACCAGAAGAAGCATCCTTAGTTTGATTTTATGAAATCTCCGAAATAACACTCAGGCGTATACCCCGGTTCACTAACTCGGAGGATTTTTGAAAATTTGTTTGATTTGTCACAAAATAGCACAGTAAAGCACATTTGACCACAAGGGTCCCCAATAGTGGAAGCGAAATCTCTGCAAAGGTTTTGTTTTTCCTTTTTAGAATGGTTTTAAATAATCACTAAAAATGCCTCACAGGCGTGTACCGGGGGTCATTGAAAATATTGATTTTAAAGAATTGTTGAAATCTTTAGAAATAGGGCGTAAGAATGAACCTCTACCGTCTAGAAATTAATGCACAGTAACCCTAAGTATACTAGGGGACCAGAAGAGGCGTCCATAGTTTGATTTTAAGAAATCTCAGAAATAACACTCAGGCGTGTACCCTGGTTCACTAACTTGGAGGATATTTAAAATTATGTTTGATTTCTCAGAAAATTGCACACTTGACCCAAAGGGACCCAAATAGTGGAAGCCAAAGTCTTCCAAAGGTTACATGTTTCCTTTTTAGGATGGTTTTAAATAATCACAAAAAATGCCTCACATGCGTGTATCGGGGGTCACCGAACATAGAGATTTTAAAGAATTATTGAAATTTTTAGAAAATGGCATTAGAATGAACTTCTACCGTCTAGAAATCGATGCATAGGAACCCTAAGTCTACTTAGGAACCAAAAGAGGCGTCCTTAGTGTGATTTTTGGAAATCCCCGAAATAACACTCAGGTGTCTACCCTGGTTAACTAACTCGGAGGATTTTTAAAAATATGTTTGATTTCTCATAATATGGCACTGTAAAGCACATTTGACCCAAAGCACCGTAAATATTGAAAGCTAAAGTCTTCCAAAGGTTTCGTGTTGCCTTTTTTAGGATGGTTTTAAATAATCACGAAAAATGCCTCACAGGCGTGTATCGGGGGTCACAGAACATAGAGATTTTAAAGAATTGTTTAAATCTTTACAAAAATGGCATCAGAATTAACTTCGACCGTCAAGAAATCAATGCACAGGAACGCTAAGTATACTCAGGGACCAGAAGAGGCATCATTAGTTTAATTTTATGAAATCTCCGAAATAACACTAAGGCGTGTACCCCAGTTCACTAACTCGGAGGATTTTGGAAAATATGTTTGATTTCTCATAAAATGGCATTGTAAAGCACATTTGACCAAAAGGGCCCCAAACAGTGAAAGCCAAAGTTTTCCAAAGTTTTCGTTTTGCCTTTTTAGGATTGTTTTAAGTAATCACGAAAAATGCCTCACAGGCGTGTACCGGGGGTCACCGAACATTGAGATTTTAAAGAAATTTTGAAATCTTTAGAAAAATGGAGTCGAATGAACTTCGATCGTCTAGAAATCAATGCACCGGAACCATAAGTCTACTCGGGGACCAGAAGAGGCATCCTTAGTTTGACTTTATGAAATCTCCGAAATAACACTCAGCCGTTCACTAACTCGGAGGATTTTTGAAAATTTGTTTGATTTCTCACAAAATTGCACTGTAAAGAATATTTGACCACAAGGGCCCCTAAAAGTGGAAGCGAAAGCCTTGCAAAGCTTCTGTTTGTCCTTTTTTGAATAGTTTTATAAAATCACTAAAAATGCCTCACAGGCGTGTACCGGGGGTCACTGAACATATAGATTTTTAAGAATTGTAGAAATCTTTAGAAAAATGGCGTACTAATGAACTTCCACCATCTAGAAATCAATGCACATACAGGAACCCTAAGTCTACTAGGGGACCAGAAGAGGCGTCCATAGTTTGATTTTATGAAATCTCGAAAATAACACTCAGGCGTGTACCCCGGTTCACTAACTTGGAGGATATTTAAAAATATGTTTGATTTCTCAGAAAATGGCACTCTAAAGCACATTTGACCCAAAGTGCCCCAAATACTAAAAGCCAAAGTCTTCCAAAGGTTACATGTTGCCTTTTTAGGATGGTTTTAAGTAATCACGAAAAATGCCTCACATGCGTGTACCTGGGGTCACCGAACATAGAGATTTTAAAGAATTGTTGAAATCTTTTGAAAAATGGCGTTAGAATGAACTTCTACCGTCTAGAAATCAATGCATAGGAACCCTAAGTCTACTTGGGGACCAGAAGAGGCGTCGTTAGTTTGATTTTAAGAAATCCCCGAAATAACACTTAGGCGTGTACCCTGGTTAACTAACTCGGAGGATTTTAAAAAATATGTTTGATTTCTTAGAAATATGGCACTGTAAAGCACATTTGACCCAAAGCGCCGCAAATATTGAAAGCCAAAGTATTCCAAAGGTTTCATGTTGCCTTTTAGGATGGTTTTAAGTAATCACGAAAAATGCCTTACAGGCGTGTACCGGGGTCACCAAACATAGAGATTTTAAAGAATTGTTGAAATCTTTAGAAAAATGGCATCGGGGTGAACTTCGACCGTCTAGAAATCAATGCACAGGAACCCTAAGTCTACTCGGGGACCAGAAGACGCATCCTTAGTTTTATTTAATGAAATCTCTGAAATAACACTCAGACGTGTACCCCGGTTCACTAACTCGGTGGATTTTTGAAAATATGTTTGATTTCTCAGAAAATGGCACTGTAAAGCACATTTGACCGAAAGGGCACCAAATAGTAAAAGCCAAAGTCTTCCAAAGGTTTCGTGTTGCCTTTTTAGGATGGTTTTAAGTAATCACGAAAAATGCCTCACATGCGTGTACCGGGGGTCACCGAACATAGAGATTTTTAAGAATTGTAGAAATCTTTAGAAAAATGGCGTAAGAATGAACTTCTACCGTCTAGAAATCAATGCACAGGAACCCTAAGTCTACTAAGGGACCAGAAGAGGCGTCCATAATTTGATTTTAAGAAATCTCCAAACTAACACTCAGACGTGTATCCCGATTCTCTAACTTGGAGGATATTTAAAATTATGTTTGATTTCTCAGAAAATGGCACTCTAAAGCACATTTGACCCAAAGGGCCCCAAATAGTGAAAGGCAAAGTTTTCCAAAGGTTACATGTTGCCTTTTTAGGATGATTTTAAATAATCACGAAAAATGCCTCACAGGCGTGTATCGGGGGTCACCGAACATAGAGATTTTTATGAATTGTTGAAATCTTTAGAAAAATGGCGTCAGAATGAACTTCCACCGTCTAGAAATCAATGCATAGGAACCCTAAGTCTACTTGGGGACCAGAAGAGGCGTCCTCAGTTTGATACTCAAGCGTGTACCCTGGTTCACTAACTCGAAGGATTTTTAAAAATATGTTTGATTTCTCATAATATGGCACTGTAAAGCACATGTGACCCAAAGCGCCGCAAATAGTGAAAACCATAGTCTTCCAAAGGTTTCGTGGTGCCTTTTTAGGATGGTTTTAAGTAATCACGAAAAATGCCTCACAGGCGTGTACGGGTCACCGAACATAGAGATTTTATAGAACTGTTGAGATCTTTAGAAAAATGGCATCGGAATGAACTTCGACCATCTAGAAATCAATGCATAGGAACCCTAAGTCTATTCAGGGACTAGAAGAGGCATCCTTAGTTTGATTTTATGAAATCTCCGAAATAACACTCAGGCGTGTACCCTGGTTCACTAACTCGGAGGATTTTTGAAAATATTTTTGATTTCTCAGAAAATGGAACTGTAAAGCACATTTGACGAATGGGCCCCAAATAGTGAAATTCAAAGTATTCCAAAGGTTTCATGTTGCCTGCATAGGATGGTTTTCTGTAATCACGAAAAATGCCTCACAGGCGTGTACCGGGGTTTACCGAACATAGAGATTTAAATAATTGTTGAAATCAGTAGAAAAATGGCATCGGAATGAACTTCGACCAACTAGAAATCAATGCACCGGAACCATAAGTCTACTCGGGGACCAGAAGAGGTATATTTTGTTTGATTTTATGAAGTCAATGAAATAACACTCAGGCGTGTACCCCGGTTCACTAACTCGGAGGATTTTTGAAAATATGTTTGATTTCTCAGAAAATGGCACTGTAAAGCACATTTAACCGAAAGGGCCCCAAATAGTAAAAGCCAAAGTCTTCCAAAGGTTTCGTGTTGCCTTTTTAGGATGGTTTTAAGTATTCACGAAAATGCCTCACAGGCGTGTACCGGGGGTCAACGAACGTAGAGATTTTAATGAATTGTTGATATCTTTAGAAAAAAAGGGGTCAGAATGAACTTCGACCATCTAGAAATCAATGCACCGGAACCCTAAGTCAACTCGGGGACAAGAAGAAGCATCCATAGTTTGATTTTATGAAATCTCCGAAATAACACTCAGGCGTATACCCCAGTTCACTAACTCGGAGGATTTTTGAAAATTTGTTTGATTTCTCACAAAATAGCACAGTAAAGCACATTTGACCACAAGGGCCACCAATAGTGGAAGCGAAAACCTTGCAAAGGTTCTGTTTTTCCTTTTTAGAATGGTTTTAAATAATCACTAAAAATGCCTTACAGGCGTGTACCGGGGGTCACTGAACATATAGATTTTTAAGAATTGTAAAAATCTTTAGAAAAAGGCCGTAAGAATGAATTTCTACCGTCTAGAAATTAATGCACAGTAACCCTAAGTATACTAGGGGACCAGAAGAGGCGTCCATAGTTTGATTTTAAGAAATCTTTGAAGTAACACTCAGGCGTTTACCCCGTTTCCCTAACTTGGAGGATATTTAAAATTATGTTTGATTTCTCAGAAAATGGCACACTTGACCCAAAGGGATCCAAACTGTGAAAGCCAAAGTCTTCCAAAGGTTACATGTTGCCTTTTTAGGATGGTTTTAAATAATCACGAAAAATACCTCACACGCGTATACCGGGGGTCACCGAACATAGAGATTTAAAAGAATTGTTGAAATTCTTTAGAAAAATGGCGTAAGAATGAACTTCTACCGTCTAGAAATCAATGCATAGGAACCCTAAGTCTACTTGGGGACCAGAAGAGGCGTCGTTAGTATGATTTTAAGAAATCCCCGAAATAACACTTAGGCGTGTACCCTGGTTAACTAACTCGGAGGATTTTTAAAAATAAGTTTGATTTCATTGAATATGGCACTGTAAAGCACATTTGACCCAAAGCGCCGCGAATATTGAAAGCCAAAGTCTTCTAAAGGCTTCATGTTGCCTTTTAGGATGGTTTTAAGTAATCACGAAAAATGCCTCACAGGCGTGTACCGGGGGTCACCGAACATAGAGATTTTAAAGAATTGCTGAAATCTTTAGAAAAATGGCATCGGAATTAACTTCGACCGTCTAGAAATCAATGCACAGGAACCCTAAGTCTACTCAGGGACCAGAAGACGCATCCTTAGTTTTATTTTATGAAATCTCTGAAATAACACTCAGGCGTGTACCCCGGTTCACTAACTCGGAGGATTTTTGAAAATATGTTTGATTTCTCAGAAAATGGCACTGTAAATCACATTTGACCGAAAGGGCCCCAAATAGTAAAAGCCAAAGTCTTCCAAAGGTTTCGTGTTGCCTTTTTAGGATGGTTTTAAGTAATCACGAAAAATGCCTCACAGGCGTGTACCGAGGGTCGCCGAACATAGAGATTTTTAAGAATTGTAGAAATCTTTAGAAAAATGGCGTAAGAATGAACTTCTACCGTCTAGAAATCAATGCACAGGAACCCTAATTCTACTAAGGGACCAGAAGAGGCGTCCATAATTTGATTTCAAGAAATCTCCGAAATAACATTCAGACGTGTATCCCGGTTCACTAACTTGGAGGATATTTAAAAATATGTTTGATTTCTCAGAAAATGGCACTCTAAAGCACATTTGACCCAAAGGGCCCCAAATAATGAAATGCAAATTTTTCCAAAGGTTACATGTTGCCTTTTTTGGATGATTTTAAATAATCACGAAAAATGCCTCACAGGCGTGTTTCGGGGGTCACCAAACATAGAGATTTTGATGAATTGTTGAAATCCTTAGAAAAATAGCGTCAGAATGAACTTCTACCGTCTAGAAATCAATGCATAGGAACCCTAAGTCTACTTGGGGAACAGAAGAGGCGTCCTCAGTTTGTTTTTATGATATCCCCGAAATAATACTCAAGCGTGTACCCTGGTTCACTAACTCGAAGGATTTTTAAAAATATGTTTATTTATCATAATATGGCATTGTAAAGCACATGTGACCCAAAGCATCGCAAATAGTGATAGACAAAGTCTTCCAAAGGTTTCGTGTTGCCTTTTTAGGATGGTTTTAAGTAATCACGAAAAATGCCTCATAGGCGTGTACCGGGGGTCACCGAACATAGAGATTTTAAAGAACTATTGAGATCTTTAGAAAAATGGCATCGGAATGAACTTCGACCATCTAGAAATCAATGTATAGGAACCCTAAGTCTACTTGGGGACCAGAAGAGGCGTCCTGAGTTTGATTTTATGATATCCCCGAAATAATACTCAAGCGTGTACCCTGGTTCACTAACTCGAAGGATTTTTAATAATATGTTTGATTTCTCATAATATGGCACAGTAAAGCACATGTGACCCAAAGCGCCACAAATAGTGATAGACAAAGTCTTCCATAGGTTTCGTGTTGCCTTTTTAGGATGGTTTTAAGTAATCACGAAAAATGTCTCACAGGCGTGTACCGGATAGAGATTTTAAAGAATTGTTGAAATCTTTAGAAAAATGGCATCGGAATGAACTTCGACCGTCTAGAAATCAATGCACAGGAACCCTAAGTCTACTCGGGGACCAGAAGACGCATCCTTAGTTTTATTTTATGAACTCTCTGAAATAACACTTAGGCGTGTACCTCGGTTTACTAACTCGGAGGATTTTATGGAAATATGTTTGATTTCTCATAAAATGGCACTGTAAAGCACATTTGACAGAAAGGGCCTAAATAGTAAAAGCAAAAGTCTTCCAAAGGTTTCGTGTTGCCTTTTTAGGATGGTTTTAAGTAATCACGAAAAATGGCTCACAGGCGTGTATCGGGGGTCACCGAACATAGAGATTTTTAAGAATTGTAGAAATCTTTTGAAAAATGGCGTAAGAATGAACTTCTACCGTCTAGAAATCAATGCACAGGAACCCTAAGTCTACTAGGGGACCAGAAGAGGCGTCCATAGTTTGATTTTAAGAAATCTCGGAAATAACACTCAGGCGTGTACCCCGGTTCACTTACTTGGAGGATATTTTAAAATACGTTTGATTTCTCTGAAAATGGCACTCTAAATCACATTTTACCCAAAGGGCCCCAAATAGTGAAAGCCAAAGTCATCCAAAGGCTAAATGTTGCCTTTTTAGGATGGTTTTAAATAATCTCGAAAAATGCCTCACACGCGTGTACCGGGGGTCACCGAACATAGAGATTTTAAAGAATTGTTGAAATCATTAGAAAATTGGCGTTAGAATGAACTTCTACCGTCTAGCAATCAATGCATAGGAACCCTAAGTCAACTTGGGGACCAGAAGAGGCGTCCTGAGTTTGATTTTATGAAATCCCCGAAAAAATGCTCAAGCGTGTACCCTGGTTCACTAACTCGAAGGTTTTTAAAATATGTTTGATTTCTCATAATATGGCACTGTAAAGCACATGTGAACCAAAGCGCCGCAAATAGTGATAGACAAAGTCTTCCAAAGGTTTCGTGTTGCCTTTTTAGGATGGCTTAAAGTAATCACGAAAAATGCCTCACAGGCGTGTTTCGGGGGTCACCGAACATAGAGATTTTAAATAATTGTTGAAATCTTTTGAAAATTGGCATCGGAATGAACTTCGACCGTCTAGAAATAAATGCACAGGAACCCTAAATCTACTCGGGGACCAGAAGTCGCATCCTTAGTTTTATTTTATGAATTCACGGAAATAACACTCAGGAGGATTTTTGAAAATATGTTTGATTTCTCATAAAATGGCACTGTAAAGCATATTTGACCGAAAGGGCCGCAAATAGTAGAAGCCAAAGTCTTCCAAAGGTTTCGTGTTGCCTTTTTAGGATGGTTTTAAGTAATCACGAAAAATGCCTCACAGGCGTGTATCGGGGGTCACCGAACATAGAGATTTTAAAGAATTGTTAAAATCTTTAGAAAAATGGGGTCGGAATGAACTTCGACCATCTCGAAATCAATGCACCGGAACCCTAAGTCTACTCGGGGACCAGAAGAAGCATCCTTAGTTTGATTTTATAAAATCTCCGATATAACACTCAGTCGTATACCTCGGTTCACTAACTCCGGAGGATTTTTGAAAATTTGTTTGATTTCTCATAAAATAGCAAAGTTAAGCACATTTGACCAGAAGGCCCCCCAATTGTGGAAGCGAAAGCCTTGCAAAGGTTCTATTTTTCCTTTTTAGAATGGTTTTAAATAATCACAAAAATTGCCTCACAGGCGTGTACTGGGGGTCACTGAACATATAGATTTTTAAGAATTATAGAAATCTTTAGAAAAAGGGCGTAAGAATGAACTTCTACCGTCTAGAAATCAATGCACAATAACCCTAAGTATACAAGGGGACCAGAAGAGGCGTCCATAGTTTGATTTTAAGAAATCTCATAAATAACACTCAGGCGTTTACCCCGGTTCACTAACTTGGAGGATATTTAAAATTATGTTTGATTTCTCAGAAAATGGCACACTTCACCCAAAGGGATCCAAATAGTGAAAGCCAAAGTCTTCCAAAGGTTACATGTTGCCTTTTTAGGATGGTTTTAAATAATCTCGATAAATGTCTCACATGCGTGTATCGGGGGTCACCGGACATAGAGATTTCAAAGAATTGTTGAAATTATTAGAAAATGGCGTTAGAATGAACTTCTACCGTCTAGAAATCAATGCATAAGAACGCTAAGTCTATTTGAAAACCAAATGAGGCGTCCTTAATTTGATTTTAAGAAATCCCCGAAATAACACTCAGGTGTCTACTTTGGTTAACTAACTCAGAGGATTTTTAAAAATATGTTTGATTTCTCAGAATATGGCACTGTAAAACACATTTGACCCAAAGCGCCGTAAATATAAAAAGCAAAAGTCTTCCATAGGTTTCGTGTTGCCTTTTTAGGATGGTTTTAAGTAATCACGAAAAATGCCTCACAGGCGTGTACCGGGGGTCACCGAACATTGAGATTTATAGAATTGTTGAAATCTTTAGAAAAATGGCATCGGAATGAACTTCGATCATCTAGAAATCAATGCACCGGAACCATAAGTCTTATCGGGGACCAGAAGAGGTATATTTTGTTTGATTTTATGAAGTCACTGAAATAACACTCAGGCGTGTACCGGGGGTCACCGAATATGTTTGATTTCTCATAAAATGGCACTGTAAAGCATATTTGACCGAAAGGGCCGCAAATAGTAAAAGCCAAAGTCTTCCAAAGGTTTCGTGTTGCCTTTTTAGGATGGTTTTAAGTAATCACGAAAAATGCCTCATAGGCGTGTACCGGGGGTCACCGAACATAGAGATTTTAATGAATTGTTGAAATCTGTAGAAAAATGGCATCGGAATGAACTTGGATCGTCTAGAAATCAATGCACAGGAACTCTAAGTCTACTCGGGGACCAGAAGACGCATCCTTCGTTTTATTTTATGAAATCTCTGAAATAACACTCAGGGGTGTACCCCGGTTCACTAACTCGGAGGATTTTTGAAAATATGCTTCATTTCTCAGAAAATGGCACTGTAAAGCACATTTTACCGAAAGGGCCCTAATTAGTAAAAGCCAAAGTCTTCCAAAGGTTTCGTGTTGCCTTTTTAGGATGGTTTTAAGTAATCACGAAAAATGCCTCACAGGCGTGCACCGGGGGTCACCGAACATAGAGATTTTAAAGAATTGTTGAAATCTTTAGAAAAATGGGGTCGGAATGAACTTCTACCGTCTAGAAATCAATGCACCGGAACCCTAAGTCTACTCGGCGACCAGAAGTGGCATCCTTGGTTTGATTTTTTGAAATCTCCGAAATAACACTCAGGCGTATACCCGGTTCACTAACTCGGAGGATTTTTGAAAATTTGTTTCATTTCTCACAAAATAGCACATTAAAGCACATTTGACCACAAGGGCCCCTAATAGTTGAAGCGAAAGCCTTGCAAAGGTTTCTTTTTCATTTTTGGAATGGTTTTAAATAATCACTAAAAATGCCTCACAGGCGTGTACCGGGGGTCACTGAACATATAGATTTTTAAGAATTGTAGAAATCTTTAGAAGAATGGCGTCGGAATGAACTTCTACCGTCTAGAAATCAATGCACCGGAACCCTAAGTCTAATCGGGGACCAGAAGAGGCATCCTTGGTTTGATTTTATGAAATCTCCGAATTAACTCTCAGCCATGTACCCCGATTCACTAACTCGGAGGATTTTTGAAAATTTGTTTGATTTCTCACAAAATAGCACTGTAAAGCACATTTACCCAAAGCGCCGCAAATATTGAAAGCCAAAGTATTCCAAAGGTTTCATGTTGCCTTTTTAGGATGGTTTTAAGTAATCACGAAAAATGCCTCACAAGCGTCTACCGGGGGTCACCGAACATAGAGATTTTACAGAATTGTCGAAATCTTTAGAAAAATGGCGTTAGAATGAACTTCTACAGTCTAGAAATCAATGCACAGGAACCCTAAGTATACTAGGGGACCAGAAAAGGTGTCCATAGTTTGATTTTAAGAAATCTTAGAAATAACACTCAGGTGCGTACCCCGGTTCACTAACTCGGAGGATTTTTGCAAAAATATGCTTGATTTCTCAGAAAATGGCACTGTAAAGCACATTTGACCGAAAGGGCGCCAAATATTAAAAGCCAAAGTCTTCCAAAGGTTTCGTGTTGCCTTTTTAGGACGGTTTTAAGTAATCACGAAAAATGCCTCACAAGCGTGTACCGGGGGTCACCGAACATTGAGATTTTAAAGAATTGTCGAAATCTTTAGAAAAATGGCGTTATAATGAACTTCTACAGTTTAGAAATCAATGCACAGAAACCCTAAGTATACTAGGGGACCAGAAAAGGCGTCCATAGTTTGATCTTAAGAAATCTTAGAAATAACACTCAGGCGTGTACCCCGGTTCACTAACTGGGAGGATTTTTGAAAATATGCTTGATTTCTCAGAAAATGGCACTGTAAAGCACATTTGACCGAAAGCGCCCCAAATAGTAAAAGCCAAAGTCTTCCAAAGGTTTCGTGTTGCCTTTTTAGGATGATTTTATGTAATCACGAAAAATGCCTCACAAGCGTGTACCGGGGGTCATCGAACATAGAGATTTTGAAGAAATTTTGAAATCTTCAGAAAAATGGCGTTGGAATGAACTTCGACCGTCTAGCAATCAATGCACCGGAACCCTAAGTCTACTCGGGGACCAGAAGAGGCATCCTTAGTTTGACTTTATGAAATCTCCGAAATAGCACTCAGCCGTGTACCCCGGTTCACTAACTCGGAGGATTTTTGTAAAAATATTCTTGATTTCTTTGAAAATGGCACTGTAAAGCACATTTCACCGAAAGGGCCCCAAATAGTAAAAGCCAAAGTCTTCCAAAGATTTTGTGTTGCCTTTTTAGGATGGTTTTAAGTAATCACGAAAAATGCCTCACAAGCGTGTACCGGGGGTCACCGAACATTGAGATTTTAAAGAATTGTTGAAATTTTAGAAAAATGGCATCGGAATGAACTTGGACCGTCTAGAAATCAATGCACAGGAACCCTAAGTCTACTCGGGGACCAGAAGACGCATCCTTAGTTTTATTTTATGAAATCTCCGAAATAACACTCAGGCGTGTACCCCGGTTCACAAACTTGGAGGATATTTAAAAATATGTTTGATTTCTCAGAAAATAGCACTGTAAAGCACATTTGACCCAAAGCGCCGCAAATATTGAAAGCCAAAGTCTTCCAAAGGTTTCATGTTGCGTTTTTAGGATTGGTTTAAGTATTCACGAAAAATGCCTCACAAGCGTGTACCGGGGGTCACCGAACATCGAGATTTTAAAGAATTGTCGAAATCTGTAGAAAAATGGCGTTAGAATGAACTTCTACAGTCTAGAAATCAATGCATAGGAACCCTAAGTCTACTTGGGGACCAGAAGAGGCGTTGTTAGTTTGATTTTAAGAAATCCCCGAAATAACACTTAGGCGTGTACCCTGCTTAACTAACTCGGAGGATTTTTAAAAATAAGTGTAATTTCTCATAATATGGCACTGTAAAGCACATTTGACCCAAAGCACCGCAAATATTGAAAGCAAAAGTCTTCCAAAGGTTTCGTGTTGCCTTTTTTAGGATGGTTTTAAGTAATCACGAAAAATGCCTCACAGGCGTGTACCGGGGGTCACCGAACATAGAGATTTTAAAGAACTGTTGAGATCTTTAGAAAAATGGCGTCGGAATGAACTTCGACCGTCTAGAAATCAATGCACCGGAACCCAAAGTCTACTCGGGGACCAGAAGAGGCATTCTTAGTTTGATTTTATGAAATCTCCGAAATAACACTCAGACGTGTACCCCGGATCTCTAACTCGGAGGATTTTTGAAAATATGTTTGATTTCTCAGAAAATGGCACTGTAAAGCACATTTGACCGAAAGGGCCCCAAACAGTGAAAGCCAAAGTCTTCCAAAGGTTTCGTGTTGCCTTTTTAGGATGGTTTTAAGTATTCACGAAAAATACCTCACATGCGTGTACCGGGGTCACCGAACATAGAGATTTTAAAGAACTGTTGAGATCTTTAGAAAAATGGCGTCGGAATGAACTTCGACCGTCTAGAAATCAATGCACTGGAACCCTAAGTCTACTCGGGGAACAGAAGAGGCATTCTTAGTTTGATTTTATGAAATCTCCGAAATAACACTCAGGCGTGTACCCCGGTTCACTAACTCAGAGGATGTTTGAAAATATGTTTGATTTCTCAGAAAATGGCACTGTAAAGAACATTTGACCGAAACGGCCCAAATAGTGAAAACCAAAGTCTTCCAAAGGTTTCGTGTTGCCTTTTTAGGATGGTTATAAGTAATCACAAAAAGTGCCTCACAGGCGTGTACCAGGGGTCACCGAACATAGAGATTTAAAAGAATTGTTGAAGTCTTTAGAAAAATGGCATCGGAATTAACTTCGACCGTCTAGAAATCAATGCACAGGAACCCTAAGTCTACTCGGGGACTAGAAGAGGCATCCTTAGTTTTCTTTTATAAAATCTCCGAAATAACACTCAGGTGTGTACCCCGGTTCACTAACTCGGAGGATTTTTGAAAATATGTTTGATTTCTCATAAAGTGGCACTGTAAGGCACATTTGACCGAAAGGGCCCCAAACAGTGAAAGCCAAAGTCTTCCAAAGGTTTTGTGTTGCCTCTTTAGGATGGTTTTAAGTATTCACGAAAAATGCCTCACAGGCGTGTACCGGGGGTCACCGAACATAGTGATTTTAAAGAAATTTAGAAATCTTTAAAAAATGGTGTCGGAATGAACTTCGACCGTCTAGAAATCAATGCACCGGAACCCTAAGTCTAGTCGGGGACCAGAAGGGCATCCTTAGTTTGATTTTATGAAATCTTCGAAATAACACTCAGGCGTGTACCCCGGTTCACTAACTCGGAGGATTTTTGAAAATATGCTTGATTTCTCAGAAAATGGCACTGTAAAGCACATTTGACCGAAAGGACCCAAATAGTGAAAGCCAAAGTCTTCCAAAGGTTTCGCGTTGCCTTTTTAGGATGGTTTTAAGTAATCACAAAAAATGCCTCACAGGCGTGTACCGGGGGTCACCGAATATAGAGATTTTAAAGAACTGTTCAGATCTTTAGAAAAATGGCGTCGGAATGAACTTCGACCGTCTAGAAATCAATGCACCGGAACCCTAAGTCTACTCGGGGACCGAGAAGGGCATCGTTAGTTTGAATTTATGAAATCTCCGAAATAACACTCAGGCGTGTACCCCGGTTCACTAACTCGGAGGATTTTTGAAAATATGTTTGATTCCTCAGAAAAAGGCACTGTTAAGCACATTTGACCGAAAGGGCCCCAAATAGTGAAAGCCAAAGTCTTCCAAAGGTTTCGTGTTGCCTTTTTACGATGGTTTTAAGTAATCACAAAAAATGCCTCATAGGCGTGTACCGGGGGTCACCGAACATAGAGATTTCAAAGAACTGTTGAGATCTTTAGAAAAATGGCGTCGGAATGAACTTCGACCGTCTAGAAATCAATGCACCGGAACCCTAAGTCTACTCGGGGACTAGAAGAGGCATTCTTAGTTTGCTTTTATGAAATCTCCGAAATAACACTCAGGCGTGTACCCCGGTTCACTAACTCGGAGGATTTTTGAAAATATATTTGATTTCTCAGAAAATGGCACTGTAAAGAACATTTGACCGAAAGGGCCCAAATAGTGAAAGCCAAAGTCTTCCAAAGGTTTCGTGTTGCCTTTTTAGGATGGTTTTAAGTAATCACAAAAAATGCCTCACTGGCGTGTACCAGGGGTCACCGAACATAGAGATTTAAAAGAATTGTTGAAGTCTTTAGAAAAATGGCATCGGAATTAACTTCGACCGTCTAGAAATCAATGCACCGGAACCCTAAGTCTACTCGGGGACCAGAAGGGCATCCTTAGTTTGATTTTATGAAATCTCCGAAATAACACTCAGGCGTGTACCCCGGTTCACTAACTCGGAGGATTTTTGAAAATATGTTGGATTTCTCAGAAAATGGCACTGTAAAGCACATTTGACCGAAAGGACCCCAAATAGTGAAAGCCAAAGTCTTCCAAAGGTTTCGTGTTGCCTTTTTAGGATGGTTTTAAGTAATCACAAAAAATGCCTCACAGGCGTGTACCGGGGGTCATCGAACATAGAGATTTTAAAGAACTGTTGAGATCTTTAGAAAAATGGCGTCGGAATGAACTTCGACCGTCTAGAAATCAATGCACCGGAACCCTAAGTCTACTCGGGGACTAGAAAAGGCATTCTTAGTTTGCTTTTATGAAATCTCCGAAATAACACTCAGGCGTGTACCCCGGTTCACTAACTCGGAGGATTTTTGAAAATATGTTTGATTTCTCAGAAAATGGCACTGTAAAGAACATTTGACCGAAAGGGCCCAAATAGTGAAAGCCAAAGTCTTCCAAAGGTTTCGTGTTGCCTTTTTAGGATGGTTTTAAGTAATCACAAAAAATGCCTCACAGGCGTGTACCAGGGGTCACCGAACATAGAGATTTAAAAGAATTGTTGAAGTCTTTAGAAAAATGGCATCGGAATTAACTTCGACCGTCTAGAAATCAATGCACAGGAACCCTAAGTCTACTCGGGGACTAGAAGAGGCATCCTTAGTTTTCTTTTATAAAATCTCCGAAATAACACTCAGGTGTGTACCCCGGTTCACTAACTCGGAGGATTTTTGAAAATATGTTTGATTTCTCATAAAGTGGCACTGTAAAGCACATTTGACCGAAAGGGCCCCAAACAGTGAAAGCCAAAGTCTTCCAAAGGTTTTGTGTTGCCTCTTTAGGATGGTTTTAAGTATTCACGAAAAATGCCTCACAGGCGTGTACCGGGGGTCACCGAACATAGTGATTTTAAAGAAATTTAGAAATCTTTAAAAAATGGTGTCGGAATGAACTTCGACCGTCTAGAAATCAATGCACCGGAACCCTAAGTCTAGTCGGGGACCAGAAGGGCATCCTTAGTTTGATTTTATGAAATCTTCGAAATAACACTCAGGCGTGTACCCCGGTTCACTAACTCGGAGGATTTTTGAAAATATGCTTGATTTCTCAGAAAATGGCACTGTAAAGCACATTTTACCGAAAGGACCCAAATAGTGAAAGCCAAAGTCTTCCAAAGGTTTCGTGTTGCCTTTTTAGGATGGTTTTAAGTAATCACAAAAAATGCCTCACAGGCGTGTACCGGGGGTCACCGAATATAGAGATTTTAAAGAACTGTTCAGATCTTTAGAAAAATGGCGTCGGAATGAGCTTCGACCGTCTAGAAATCAATGCACCGGAACCCTAAGTCTACTCGGGGACCAGAAGGGCATCGTTAGTTTGAATTTATGAAATCTCCGAAATAACACTCAGGCGTGTACCCCGGTTCACTAACTCGGAGGATTTTTGAAAATATGTTTGATTCCTCAGAAAAAGGCACTGTTAAGCACATTTGACCGAAAGGGCCCCAAATAGTGAAAGCCAAAGTCTTCCAAAGGTTTCGTGTTGCCTTTTTACGATGGTTTTAAGTAATCACAAAAAATGCCTCACAGGCGTGTACCGGGGGTCACCGAACATAGAGATTTCAAAGAACTGTTGAGATCTTTAGAAAAATGGTGTCGGAATGAACTTCGACCGTCTAGAAATCAATGCACCGGAACCCTAAGTCTACTTGGGGACCAGAAGATTCATTCTTAGTTTGATTTTATGAAATCTCCGAAATAACACTCAGGCGTGTACCCCGGTTCACTAACTCGGAGGATTTTTGAAAATATGTTTGATTTCTAAGAAAATGGCACTGTAAAGCACATTTGACCGAAAGGGCCCCAAATAGTGAAAGCCAAAGTCTTCCAAAGGTTTCGTGTTGCCTTTTTAGGATGGTTTTAAGTAATCACAAAAAATGCCTCACAGGCGTGTACCAGGGGTCACCGAACATAGAGATTTAAAAGAATTGTTGAAGTCTTTAGAAAAATGGTATCGGAATTAACTTCGACCGTCTAGAAATCAATGCACAGGAACCCTAAGTCTACTCGGGGACTAGAAGAGGCATCCTTAGTTTTATTTTATAAAATCTCCGAAATAACACTCAGGTGTGTACCCCGGTTCACTAACTCGGAGGATTTTTGAAAATATGTTTGATTTCTCATAAAGTGGCACTGTAAAGCACATTTGACCAAAAGGGCCCCAAACAGTGAAAGCCAAAGTCTTCCAAAGGTTTCGTGTTGCCTTTTTAGGATGGTTTTAAGTAATCATAAAAAATGCCTCACAGGCGTGTACCGGGGGTCACCGAACATAGAGATTTTAAAGAACTGTTGAGATCTTTAGAAAAATGGCGTCGGAATGAACTTCGACCGTCTAGAAATCAATGCACCGGAACCCTAAGTCTTGTCGAGGACCAGAAGGGCATCCTTAGTTTTATTTTATGAAATCTCCGAAATAACACTCAGGCGTGTACCCCGGTTCACTAACTCGGAGGATTTTTGAAAATATGTTTGATTTCTCATAAAGTGGCACTGTAAAGCACATTTGACCGAAAGGGCCCCAAACAGTGAAAGCCAAAGTCTTCCAAAGGTTTCGTGTTGCCTTTTTAGGATGGTTTTAAGTATTCACGAAAAATGCCTCACAGGCGTGTTCCGGGGGTCACCGGACATAGTGATTTTAAAGAAATTTTGAAATCATTAAAAAATTATGTCGGAATGCACTTCAACCGTCTAGAAATCAATGCACCGGAACCCTAAGTCTACTCGGGGACCAGAAGGACATCCTTAGTTTGATTTTATGAAATCTCCGAAATAACACTCAGGCGTGTACCCCGGTTCACTAACTCGGAGGATTTTATGTTTGATTTCTCAGAAAAAGGCACTGTAAAGCACATTTGACCGAAAGGGCCCCAAATAGTGAAAGCCAAAGTCTTCCAAAGGTTCACTCAGGCGTGTATCCCGGTTCACTAACTCGGAGGATTTTTGAAAATATGTTTGATTTCTCGGAAAAAGGCACTGTAAAGCACATTTGACCGAAAGGACATCCTTAGTTTGATTTTGTGAAATCTCAGAAATAACACTCAGGCGTGTACCCCGGTTCACTAACTCGGAGGATTTTAGAAAATATGTTTGATTTCTCAGAAAATGGCACTGTAAAGCACATTTGACCGAAAGGGCCCCAAATAGTGAAAGCCAAAGTCTTCCAAAGGTTTCGTGTTGCCTTTTTAGGATGGTTTTAAGTAATCACAAAAAATGCCTCACATGCGTGTACCAGGGGTCACCGAACATAAAGATTTAAAAGAATTCTTGAAGTCTTTAGAAAAATGGTATCGGAATTAACTTCGACCGTCTAGAAATCAATGCACAGGAACCCTAAGTCTACTCGGGGACTAGAAGAGGCATCCTTAGTTTTATTTTATAAAATCTCCGAAATAACACTCAGGTGTGTACCCCGGATCACTAACTCGGAGGATTTTTGAAAATATGTTTGATTTCTCATAAAGTGGCACTGTAAAGCGCATTTGACCGAAAGGGCCCCAAACAGTGAAAGCCAAAGTCTTCCAAAGGTTTCGTGTTGCCTTTTCAGGATGGTTTTAAGTAATCACAAAAAATGCCTCACAGGCGTGTACCGGGGGTCACCGAACATAGAGATTTTAAAGAACTGTTGAGATCTTTAGAAAAATGGCGTCGGAATGAACTTCGACCGTCTAGAAATCAATGCACCGGAACCCTAAGTCTAGTCGGGGACCAGAAGGGCATCCTTAGTTTGATTTTATGAAATCTCCGAAATAACACTCAGGCGTGTACCCCGGTTCACTAAGTCGGAGGATTTTTGAAAATATGCTTGATTTCTCAGAAAATGGCACTCTAAAGCACATTTGACCGAAAGGACCCAAATAGTGAAAGCCAAAGTCTTCCAAAGGTTTTGTGTTGCCTTTTTAGGATGGTTTTAAGTAATCACAAAAAATGCCTCACAGGCGTGTACCGGGGGTCACCGAATATATAGATTTTACAGAACTGTTCAGATCTATAGAAAAATGGCGTCGGAATGAACTTCGACCGTCTAGAAATCAATGCACCGGAACCCTAAGTCTACTCGGGGACCAGAAGGGCATCGTTAGTTTGAATTTATGAAATCTCCGAAATAACACTCAGGCGTGTACCCCGGTTCACTAACTCGGAGGATTTTTGAAAATATGTTTGATTTCTCAGAAAAAGGCACTGTTAAGCACATTTGACCGAAAGGGCCCCAAATAGTGAAAGCCAAAGTCTTCCAAAGGTTTCGTGTTGCCTTTTTACGATGGTTTTAAGTAATCACAAAAAATGCCTCACAGGCGTGTACCGGGGGTCACCGAACATAGAGATTTTAAAGAACTGTTGAGATCTTTAGAAAAATGGCGTCGGAATGAACTTCGACCGTCTAGAAATCAATGCACCGGAACCCTAAGTCTACTTGGGGACCAGAAGATTCATTCTTAGTTTGATTTTATGAAATCTCCGAAATAACACTCAGGCGTGTTCCCCGGTTCACTAACTCGGAGGATTTTTGAAAATATGTTTGATTTCTTAGAAAATGGCACTGTAAAGCACATTTGACCGAAAGGGCAACAAATAGTGAAAGCCAAAGTCTTCCAAAGGTTTCGTGTTGCCTTTTTAGGATGGTTTTAAGTAATCACAAAAAATGCCTCACAAGCGTGTACCAGGGGTCACCGAACATAGAGATTTAAAAGAATTGTTGAAGTCTTTAGAAAAATGGTATCGGAATTAACTTCGACCGTCTAGAAATCAATGCACAGGAACCCTAAGTCTACTCGGGGACTAGAAGAGGCATCCTTAGTTTTATTTTATAAAATCTCCGAAATAACACTCAGGTGTGTACCCCGGTTCACTAACTCGGAGGATTTTTGAAAATATGTTTGATTTCTCATAAAGTGGCACTGTAAAGCACATTTGACCGAAAGGGCCCCAAACAGTGAAAGCCAAAGTCTTCCAAAGGTTTCGTGTTGCCTTTTTAGGATGGTTTTAAGTAATCACAAAAAATGCCTCACAGGCGTATACCGGGGGTCACCGAACATAGAGATTTTAAAGAACTGTTGAGATCTTTAGAAAAATGGCGTCGGAATGAACTTCGACCGTCTAGAAATCAATGCACCGGAACCCTAAGTCTAGTCGGGGACCAGAAGGGCATCCTTAGTTTGATTTTATGAAATCTCCGAAATAACACTCAGGCGTGTTCCCCGGTTCACTAACTCCGAGGATTTTTGAAAATATGTTTGATTTCTTAGAAAATGGCACTGTAAAGAACATTTGACCGAAAGGGCCCCAAATAGTGAAAGCCAAAGTCTTCCAAAGGTTTCGTGTTGCCTTTTTAGGATGGTGTTAAGTAATCACAAAAAATGCCTCACAGGCGTGTACCAGGGGTCACCGAACATAGAGATTTAAAAGAATTGTTGAAGTCTTTAGAAAAATGGTATCGGAATTAACTTCGACCGTCTAGAAATCAATGCACAGGAACCTTAAGTCTACTCGGGGACTAGAAGAGGCATCCTTAGTTTTATTTTATAAAATCTCCGAAATAACACTCAAGTGTGTACCCCGGTTCACTAACTCGGAGGATTTTTGAAAATATGTTTGATTTCTCATAAAGTGGCACTGTAAAGCACATTTGACCGAATGGGCCCCAAACAGTGAAAGCCAAAGTCTTCCAAAGGTTTCGTGTTGCCTTTTTAGGATGGTTTTAAGTATTCACGAAAAATGCCTCACAGGCGTGTTCCGGGGATCACCGAACATAGTGATTTTAAAGAAATTTTGAAATCTTTAAAAAATTGTGTCGGAATGAACTTTAACCGTCTAGAAATCAATGCACCGGAACCCTAAGTCTACTCGGGGACCAGAAGGACATCCTTAGTTTGATTTTATGAAATCTCTGAAATAACACTCAGGCGTGTACCCCGGTTCTCTAACTCGGAGGATTTTTGAAAATATGTTTGATTTCTCAGAAAATGGCACTGTAAAGCACATTTGACCGAAAGGGCCCCAAATAGTGAAAGCCAATGTCTTCCAAAGGTTTCGTGTTGCCTTTTTAGGATGGTTTTAAGTAATCACAAAAAATGCCTCACAGGCATGTACCAGGGGTCACCGAACATAGAGATTTAAAAGAATTGTTGAAGTCTTTAGAAAAATGGTATCGGAATTAACTTCGACCGTCTAGAAATCAATGCACCGGAACCCTAAGTCTACTCGGGGACTAGAAGAGGCATACTTAGTTTTATTTTATAAAATCTCCGAAATAACACTCAGGTGTGTACCCCGGATCACTAACTCGGAGGATTTTTGAAAATATGTTTGATTTCTCATAAAGTGGCACTGTAAAGCACATTTGACCGAAAGGGCCCCAAACAGTGAAAGCCAAAGTCTTCCAAAGGTTTCGTGTTGCCTTTTTAGGATGGTTTTAAGTAATCACAAAAAATGCCTCACAGGCGTGTACCGGGGGTCACCGAACATAGAGATTTTAAAGAACTGTTGAGATCTTTAGAAAAATGGCGTCGGAATGAACTTCGACCGTCTAGAAATCAATGCACCGGAACCCTAAGTCTAGTCGGGGACCAGAAGGGCATCCTTAGTTTGATTTTATGAAATCTCCGAAATAACACTCAGGCGTGTACCCCGGTTCACTAACTCGGAGGATTTTTGAAAATATGTTTGATTTCTCAGAAAAAGGCACTGTAAAGCACATTTGACCGAAAGGGCCCCAAATAGTGAAAGCCAAAGTCTTCCAAAGGTTTCGTGTTGCCTTTTTACGATGGTTTTAAGTAATCACAAAAAATGCCTCACAGGCGTGTACCGGGGGTCACCGAACATAGAGATTTTAAAGAACTGTTGAGATCTTTAGAAAAATGGCGTCGGAATGAACTTCGACCGTCTAGAAATCAATGCACCGGAACCCTAAGTCTACTTGGGGACCAGAAGATTCATTCTTAGTTTGATTTTATGAAATCTCCGAAATAACACTCAGGCGTGTTCCCCGGTTCACTAACTCGGAGGATTTTTGAAAATATGTTTGATTTCTTAGAAAATGGCACTGTAAAGCACATTTGACCGAAAGGGCAACAAATAGTGAAAGCCAAAGTCTTCCAAAGGTTTCGTGTTGCCTTTTTAGGATGGTTTTAAGTAATCACAAAAAATGCCTCACAGGCGTGTACCGGGGGTCACCGAACATAGAGATTTAAAAGAATTGTTGAAGTCTTTAGAAAAATGGTATCGGAATTAACTTCGACCGTCTAGAAATCAATGCACAGGAACCCTAAGTCTACTCGGGGACTAGAAGAGGCATCCTTAGTTTTATTTTATGAAATCTCCGAAATAACACTCAGGTGTGTACCCCGGTTCACTAACTCGGAGGATTTTTGAAAATATGTTTGATTTCTCATAAAGTGGCACTGTAAAGCACATTTGACCGAAAGGGCCCCAAACAGTGAAAGCCAAAGTCTTCCAAAGGTTTCGTGTTGCCTTTTTAGGATGGTTTTAAGTAATCACAAAAAATGCCTCACAGGCGTATACCGGGGGTCACCGAACATAGAGATTTTAAAGAATTGTTGAAATCTTTAGAAAAATAGCGTCACAATGAACTTCGACCGTCTAGAAATCAATGCACGGAACCCTAAGTCTACTCGGGGACCAGAAGAGGCATCCTTAGTTTTATTTTATGAAATCTCCGAAATAACACTCAGGCGTGTACCCCGGTTCACTAACTCGGAGGATTTTTGAAAATATGTTTGATTTCTCAGAAAATGGCACTGTAAAGCACATTTGACCGAAAGGGCCCCAAATAGTGAAAGCCAAAGTCATCCAAAGGTTTCGTGTTGCCTTTTTAGGATGGTTTTAAGTAATCACGAAAAATGCCTCACAGGCGTGTACCAGGGGTCACCGAACATAGAGATTTTAAAGAATTTTTGAAATCTTTAGAAAAATGGTGTCGGAATGAACTTCGACCGTCTAGAAATCAATGCACCGGAACCCTAAGTCTACTCGGGGACCAGAATGAGGCATCCTTAGTTTGATTTTATGAAATCTCCGAAATAACACTCAGTGCGTGTACCCTCGGTTCACTAACTCGGAGGATTTTTGAAAATATGTTTGATTTCTCGAAGAAAATGGCACTTTGTAAAGCACATTTGACCAGAAAGGGCCCCAAATAGTGAAAGCCAAAGTCTTCCAAAGGTTTCGTGTTGCCTTTTTAGGATGGTTTTAAGTAATCACGAAAAATGCCTCACAGGCGTGTACCGGGGGTCACCGAACATAGAGATTTTAAAGAATTGTTGAAATCTTTAGAAAAATGGCGTCGGAATGAACTTCGACCGTCTAGAAATCAATGCACAGGAATCCTAAGTCAACTCGGGGACCAGAAGAGGCATCCTTAGTTTTATTTTATGAAATCTCCGAAATAACACTCAGGCGTGTACCCCGGTTCACTAACTCGGAGGATTTTTTGAAAATATGTTTGATTTCTCAAGAAAATGGCACTGTAAAGCACATTTGACCGAAAGGGCCCCAAATAGTGAAAGCCAAAGTCTTCCAAAGGTTTCGTGTTGCCTTTTTAGGATGGTTTTAAGTAATCACGAAAAATGCCTCACAGGCGTGTACCAGGGGTCACCGAACATAGAGATTTTAAAGAATTGTTGAGATCTTTAGAAAAATGGTGTCCGAATGAACTTCGACCGTCTAGAAATCAATGCACCGGAACCCTAAGTCTACTCGGGGACCGAAGAGGCATTCTTAGTTTGATTTTATGAAATCTCCGAAATAACACTCGTGTGTGTACCCCGGTTCACTAACTCGGAGGATTTTTGAAAATATGTTTGATTTCTCGAAAATGGCACTGTAAAGCACATTTGACCGAAAGGGCCCCAAATAGTGAAAGCCAAAGTCTTCCAAAGGTTTCGTGTTGCCTTTTTAGGATGGTTTTAAGTAATCACGAAAAATGCCTCACAGGCGTGTACCGGGGGTCACCGAACATAGAGATTTTAAAGAAATTGTTGAAATCTTTAGAAAAATGGCGTCGGAATGAACTTCGACCGTCTAGAAATCAATGCACCGGAACCCTAAGTCTACTCGGGGACCGGAAGGGGCATCCTTAGTTTGATTTTATGAAATCTCCGAAATAACACTCGGGCGTGTACCCCGGTTCACTAACTCGGAGGATTTTTGAAAATATGTTTGATTTCTCGAGAAAATGGCACTTTGTAAAGCACATTTGACCGAAAGGCCCCCAAATAGTGAAAGCCAAAGTCTTCCAAAGGTTTTGTGTTGCCTTTTTTAGGATGGTTTTAAGTATTCACGAAAAATGCCTCACGGGCGTGTACCGGGGGTCACCGAACATAGAGATTTTAAAGAAATTGTTGAAATCTTTAAAAAATGGCGTCGGAATGAACTTCGACCGGTCTAGAAATCAATGCACCGGAACCCTAAGTCTACTCGGGGACCGAGAAGGGCATCCTTAGTTTGATTTTATGAAATCTCCGAAATAACACTCATGCGTGTACCTCGGTTCACTAACTCGGAGGATTTTTGAAAATATGTTTGATTTCACGAAAATGGCATTGTAAAGCACATTTGACCGAAAGAGCCCCAAATAGTGAAAGCCAAAGTCTTCCAAAGGTTTCGTGTTGCCTTTTTAGGATGGTTTTAAGTAATCACGAAAAATGCCTCATGGCGTGTACCGGGGTCACCGAACATAGAGATTTTAAAGAATTGTTGAGATCTTTAGAAAAATGGGGTCGGAATGAACTTAGATTGTCTAGAAATCAATGCACCGGAACCCTAAGTCTACTCGGGCACCAGAAGCGGCATTCTTAGTTTGATTTTATGAAATCTCCGAAATAACACTCGGGCGTGTACCCGGGTTCACTAACTCGGAGGATTTTTGAAAATATGTTTGATTTCTCGGAAAATGGCACTGTAAAGCACATTTGACCGAAAGGCCCCCAAATAGTGAAAGCCAAAGTCTTCCAAAGGTTTCGTGTTGCCTTTTTTAGGATGGTTTTAAGTAATCACGAAAAATGCCTCACGGGGCGTGTACCGGGGTCACCGAACATAGAGATTTTAAAGAATTGTTGAAATCTTTAAAAAATGGCGTCGGAATGAACTTCGACCGTCTAGAAATCAATGCACCGGAACCCTAAGTCTACTCGGGGACCAGAAGAGGCATCCTTAGTTGGATTTTATGAAATCTCCAGAAATAACACTCGGGCGTGTACCCCGGTTCACTAACTCGGAGGATTTTTGAAAATATGTTTGATTTCTCGAGAAAATGGCCTTTGTAAAGCACATTTGACCGAAAGAGTCCCCCAAATAGTGAAAGCCAAAGTCTTCCAAAGGTTTCGTGTTGCCTTTTTAGGATGGTTTTAAGTAATCAAGAAAAATGCCTCACGGGCGTGTACCGGGGTCACCGAACATAGAGATTTTAAAGAATTGTTGAGATCTTTTGAAAAATGGCGTCGGAATGAACTTCGACCGTCTAGAGATCAATGCACCGGAACCCTAAGTCTACTCGGGGACCAGAAGAGGCATTCTTAGTTTGATTTTATGAAATCTCCGAAATAACACTCATGCGTGTACCCCAGGTTCACTAACTCGGAGGATTTTTGAAAATATGTTTGATTTCTCAAGAAAATGGCACTTGTAAAGCACATTTGACCGAAAGGGCCCCAAATAGTGAAAGCCAAAGTCTTCCAAAGGTTTCGTGTTGCCTTTTTAGGATGGTTTTAAGTAATCAAAAAAATGCCTCAGAGGTGTGTACCGGGGTCACCGAACATAGAGATTTTAAAGAATTGTTGAGATCTTTAGAAAAATGGCGTCGGAATGAACTTCGACCGTCTAGAAATCAATGCATCGGAACCCTAAGTCTACTCGGGGACCAGAAGAGGCATTCTTAGTTTGATTTTATGAAATCTCCGAAATAACACTCGTGCGTGTACCCCGGTTCACTAACTCGGAGGATTTTTGAAAATATGTTTGATTTCTCGGAAAATGGCATTGTAAAGCACATTTGACCGAAAGAGCCCCAAATAGTGAAAGCCAAAGTCTTCCAAAGGTTTCGTGTTGCCTTTTAGGATGGTTTTAAGTAATCACGAAAAATGCCTCACTGGCGTGTCCTGGGGTCACCGAACATAGAGATTTTAAAGAATTGTTGAGATCTTTAGAAAAATGGCGTCGGAATGAACTTAGACCGTCTAGAAATCAATGCACCGGAACCCTAAGTCTACTTGGGGACCAGAAGAGGCATTCTTAGTTTGATTTTATGAAATCTCCGAAATAACACTCGAGGCGTGAACCCCGGTTCACTAACTCGGAGGATTTTTGAAAATATGTTTGATTTCTCAGAAAATGGCTCTGTAAAGCACCTATGACCAGAAATGGCCCCCAAATAGTGAAAGCCAAAGTCTTCCAAAGGTTTCGTGTTGCCTTTTTAGGATGGTTTTAAGTAATCACGAAAAATGCCTCACGAGGCGTGTACCGGGGTCACCGAACATGGAGATTTTAAAGAATTGTTGAAATCTTTAAAAAAGTGGCGTCGGAATGAACTTCGACCGTCTAGAAATCAATGCACCGGAACCCTAAGTCTACTCGGGGGACCAGAAGAGGCATTCTTAGTTTGATTTTATGAAATCTCCGAAATAACACTCGGGCGTGTACCCCGGTTCACTAACTCGGAGGATTTTTGAAAATATGTTTGATTTCTCGGAAAATGGCATTGTAATGCACATTTGACCGAAAAGGGCCCCAAATAGTGAAAGCCAAAGTCTTCCAAAGGTTTCGTGTTGCCTTTTTAGGATGGTTTTAAGTAATCAGAAAAATGCCTCACGGGCGTGTACGGGGGTCACCGAACATAGAGATTTTAAAGATTTGTTGAAATCGTTAGAGAAATGGCGTCGGAATGAACTTCGACCGTCTAGAAATCAATGCACCGGAACCCTAAGTTTACTCGGGGGACCGAAGAGGCATTCTTAGTTTGATTTTATGAAATCTCCGAAATAACACTCATGCGTGTACCCGGTTCACTAACTCGGAGGATTTTTGAAAATATGTTTGATTTCGAAAAAAAATGCCACTTTAAAGCACATTTGACCGAAAGAGCCCCAAATAGTGAAAGCCAAAGTCTTCCAAAGGTTTCGTGTTGCCTTGTTTAGGATGGTTTTAAGTAATCACGAAAATTGCCTCATTGGCGTGTGCAGGGGGTCACCGAACATAGAGATTTTAAAGAATTGTTGAAATCTTTAGAAAAATGGAGTCGGAATGAACTTAGACCGTCTAGAAATCAATGAACCGGAACCTTAAGTCTACTCGTGGACCCAGAAGAGGCATTCTTAGTTTGATTTTATGAAATCTCCGAAATAACACTCGGGTGTGTACCTCGGTGCACTAACTCGGAGTATTTTTGAAAATATGTTTGATTTCTCGGAAAATGGCATTGTAAAGCACATATGACCGAAAGGTCCCCAAATAGTGAAAGCCAAAGTCTTCCAAAGGTTTCGTGTTGCCTTTTTAGGATGGTTTTAAGTAATCACGAAAAATGCCTCACGGGCGTGTACCGGGGCTCCCCGAACATGGAAATTTTAAAGGATTGTTGAAATCTATAAAAAAATGGCGTCGGAATGAACTTCGACCGTCAACAAATCAATGCACTTTGGAAACCTAAGTCTACTCGGGGGACCGAGAAGAGGCATTCTTAGTTTGATTTTATGAAATCTCCGAAATAACACTCGGGCGTGTACCCCAGGTTCACTAGCTCGGAGGATTTTTGAAAATATGTTTGATTTCTCTAAAAATGGCACTTGTAAAGCACATTTGACCGAAAGGGCCCCAAATAGTGAAAGCCAAAGTCTTCCAAAGGTTTCGTGTTGCCTTTTTTAGGATGGTTTTAAGTAATCACGAAAAATGCCTCACGGGCGTGTACCGGGGTCACCGAACATAGAGATTTAAAAGAATTGTTGAAATCTTTAAAAAAATGGCATCGGAATGAACTTCGACCGTCTAGAAATCAATGCACGGAACCCTAAGTCCACTCGGGGACCAGAAGAGGCATTCTTAGTTTGATTTTATGAAATCTCCGAAATAACACTCGGGCGTGTACCCGGTTCACTAACTTCGGAGTATTTTTGAAAATATGTTTGATTTCTCTAAAAATGGCACTTTGTAAAGCACATTTGTCCGAAAGGGCCCCAAATAGTGAAAGCCAAAGTCTTCGAAAGGTTTCGTGTTGCCTTTGGGTTTTAAGTAATCACGAAAAATGCCTCACGAGGCGTGTACTCGGGGTCACCGAACATGGAGATTTTAAAGAATTGTTGAAGTCTTTAGAAAAATGGCGTCGGAATGAACTTCGACCGTCGAGAAATCAATGCATCGGAACCCTAAGTCTACTCGGGGACCGAGAAGAGGCATTCTTAGTTTGATTTTATGAAATCTCCGAAATAACACTCATGCGTGTACCCCGGTTCACTAACTCGGAGGATTTTTGAAAATATGTTTGATTTCGAAGAAAATGGCACTTTAAAGCACATATGACCGAAAGAGCCCCCAAATAGTAAAAGCCAAAGTCTTCCAAAGGTTTCGCGTTGCCTGTTTAGGATGGTTTTAAGTAATCACGAAAATTGCCTGTTCAGCGTGTACGGGGTCACCGAACATGGAGATTTTAAAGAATTGTTGAAATCTTTAGAAAAATGGAGTCGGAATGAACTTGGACTGTCTAGAAATCAATGAACCGGAACCCTAATTCTACTCGTGGACCAGAAGAGGCATTCTTAGTTTGATTTTATGAAATCTCCGAAATAACACTCAGGCGTGTACCTCGGTTCACTAACTCGGAGTATTTTTGAAAATATGTTTGATTTCTCAGAAAATGGCACGGTAAAGCACATATGACCGAAGGGTCCCCAAATAGTGAAAGCCAATGTCTTCCAAAGGTTTCGTGTTGCCTTTTTAGGATGGTTTTAAGTAATCACGAAAAATACCTCACAGGCGTGTACCGGGGTTCCCCGAACATGGAGATTTTAAAGAATTGTTGAAATCTTTAAAAAAATGGCGTCGGAATGAACTTCGACCGTCGGGAAATCAATGCCTTTGGAACCCTAAGTCTACTCGGGGGACCGGAAGAGGCATTCTTAGTTTGATTTTATGAAATCTCCGAAATAACACTCGGGCGTGTACCCCGGTTCACTAGATCGGAGTATTTTTGAAAATATGTTTGATTTCTCGAGAAAATGGCACCGTAAAGCACATTTGACCGAAAGGTCCCCAAATAGTGAAAGCCAAAGTCTTCCCAAGGTTTCGTGTTGCCTTTTTAGGATGGCTTTAAGTAATCAAGAAAAATGCCTCACAGGCGAGTACCGGGGGTCACCGAACATAGCGATTTTAAAGAATTGTTGAAATCTTTAGAAAAATGACGTCGGAATGAACTTCGACCGTCGAGGAAATCAATGCACCGGAACCCTAAGTTTACTCGGGGACCGAGAAGAGGCATTCTTAGTTTGATTTTATGAAATCTCCGAAATAACACTCATGCGTGTACCCCGGTTCACTAACTAGGAGGATTTTCGAAAATATGTTTGATTTTGAAAAAAATGGCCTTTGTAAAGCACATATGACCGAAAGAGCCCCAAATAGTGAAAGCCAAAGTCTTCCAAAGGTTTCGTGTAGCCTTGTTTAGGATGGTTTAAAGTAATCACGAAAATTGCCCCACAGGCGTGTACCGGGGTCACTCGAACATGGAGATTTTAAAGAATTGTTGAAATCTTTAGAAAAATGGCGTCGGAATGAACTTATCTTGTCTAGAAATCAATGCACCGGAACCCTAAGTCTACTCGTGGACCGGAAGAGGTATTCTTAGTTTGATTTTATGAAATCTCCGAAATAACACTCGGGCGTGTACCCGGTCCACTAACTCGGAGTATTTTTGAAAATATGTTTGATTTCTCTAAAAATGGCAATGTAAAGCACATTTAACCGAAAGGGCCCCAAATAGTGAAAGCCAGAGTCTTCCAAAGGTTTCGTGTTGCCTTTTTAAGATGGTTTCAAGTAATTACGAAAAATGCCTCACGGGCGTGTACCGGGGTCACCGAACATAGAGATTTTAAAGAATTGTTGAAATCTTTAGAAAAATGGCGTCGGAATGAACTTCGACCGTCGAGAAATCAATGCACCGGAACCCTAAGTTTACTCGGGGGACCGGAAGAGGCATTCTTAGTTTGATTTTATGAAATCTCCGAAATAACACTCATGCGTGTACCCCGGTTCACTAACTAGGAGGATTTTTGAAAATATGTTTGATTTCGAAAAAAATGGCAACGTAAAGCACATATGACCGAAAGAGCCCCAAATAGTGAAAGCCAAAGTCTTCCAAAGGTTTCGTGTTGCTTGTTTAGGATGGTTTAAAGTAATCACGAAAATTGCCTCACGAGGCGTGTACCGGGGTCACCGAACATGGAGATTTTAAAGAATTGTTGAAATCTTTAAAAAAATAGCGTCGGAATGAACTTCGACCGTCTAGAAATCAATGCACCGGAACCCTAAGTCTACTCGGGGACCGGAAGAGGCATTCTTAGTTTGATTTTATGAAATCTCCGAAATAACACGCAGGCGTGTACCCGGTTCACTAACTCGAAGTATTTTTGAAAATATGTTTGATTTCTCTAAAAATGGCCTTTGTAAAGCACATTTGTCAGAAAGGGCCCCAAATAGTGAAAGCCAGAGTCTTCCAAAGGTTTCGTGTTGCCTTTTTAAGATGGTTTTAAGTAATCACGAAAAATGCCTCACGGGCGTGTACCGGGGTCACCGAACATGGAGATTTTAAAGAATTGTTGAAATCTTTAAAAAAATAGCGTCGGAATGAACTTCGACCGTGTAGAAATCAATGCACCGGAACCCTAAGTCTACTCGGGGACCGAGAAGAGGCATTCTTAGTTTGATTTTATGAAATCTCCGGAAATAACACTCGGGCGTGTACCCGGTTCACTAACTCGGAGTATTTTTGAAAATATGTTTGATTTCTCTAAAAATGGCAATGTAAAGCACATTTAACCGAAAGGGCCCCAAATAGTGAAAGCCAAAGTCTTCCAAAGGTTTCGTGTTGCCTTTTTAAGATGGTTTTAAGTAATCACGAAAAATGCCTCACGGGGCGTGTACCGGGGTCACCGAACATGGAGATTTTAAAGAATTGTTGAAATCTTTAAAAAAATAGCGTCGGAATGAACTTCGACCGTCTAGAAATCAATGCACCGGAACCCTAAGTCTACTCGGGGACCGGAAGAGGCATTCTTAGTTTGATTTTATGAAATCTCCGAAATAACACGCGGGCGTGTACCACGGTTCACTAACTCGAAGTATTTTTGAAAATATGATTGACTTCTTTAAAAATGGCACTGTAAAGCACATTTGTCCGAAAGGGCCCCAAATAGTGAAAGCCAGAGTCTTCCAAAGGTTTCGTGTTGCCTTTTTAAGATGGTTTTAAGTAATCACGAAAAATGCCTAACGAGGCGTGTCTGGGGGTCACTCGAACATGGAGATTTTAAAGAATTGTTGAAATCTTTAGAAAAATGGCGTCGGAATGAACTTCGACCGAGAAATCAATGCACGGAACCCTAAGTCTACTCGGGGACCGGAAGAGGCATTCTTAGTTTGATTTTATGAAATCTCCGAAATAACACGCGGGCGTGTACCCGGTTCACTAACTCGAAGTATTTTTGAAAATATGTTTGACTTCTCTAAAAATGGCCTTTGTAAAGCACATATGTCCGAAGGGTCCGTAAATAGTTAAAGCCAAAGTCTTCCAAAGGTTTCGTGTTGCCTTTTTAGGATGGTTTTAAGTAATCACGAAAAATGCCTCACAGGCGTGTACCGGGGTTCCCCGAACATGGAGATTTTAAAGAATTGTTGAAATCTTTAAAAAAATGGCGTCGGATTGAACTTCGACCGTCGGGAAATCAATGCCACTTGGAACCCTAAGTCTACTCGGGGGACCGAGAAGAGGCATTCTTAGTTTGATTTTATGAAATCTCCGAAATAACACTCGGGCGTGTACCCGGTTCACTAGCTCGGAGTATTTTTGAAAATATGTTTGATTTCTCGAGAAAATGGCCTTTGTAAAGCACATTTGACCGAAAGTCCCCAAATAGTGAAAGCCAAAGTCTTCCCAAGGTTTCGTGTTGCCTTTTTAAGATGGTTTTAAGTAATCAAGAAAAATGCCTCATTGGCGTGTCCGGGGTCACCGAACATGGAGATTTTAAAGAATTGTTGAAATCTTTAGAAAAATGCGATCGGAATAAACTTAGGCTGTCTAGAAATCAATGAACCAGGAACCCTAAGTCTACTCGTGGACCGGGAAGAGGCATTCTTAGTTTGATTTTGTGAAATCTCCGAAATAACACTCGGGCGTGTACCTCGGTTCACTAACTCGGAGTGTTTTTTTAAAATATGTTTGATTTCTCGGGAAAATGGCACTTGTAAAGCACATATGACCGAGAAGGGTCCCCAAATAGTGAAAGCCAAAGTCTTCCAAAGGTTTCGTGTTGCCTTTTTTAGGATGGTTTTAAGTAATCACGAAAAATGCCTCACGGGCGTGTACGGGGTTCCCCGAACATGGAGATTTTAAAGAATTATTGAAATCTTTAAAAAAATGGCGTCGGAATGAACTTCGACCGTCGGGAAATCAATGCTTTGGAACCCTAAGTCTACTCGGGGACCGGAAGAGGCATTCTTAGTTTGATTTTATGAAATCTCCGAAATAACACTCGGGCGTGTACCCCGGTTCACTAGCTCGGAGTATTTTTGAAAATATGTTTGATTTCTCAGAAAATGGCACTGTAAAGCACATTTGACCGAGTCCCCCAAATAGTGAAAGCAAAAGTCTTCCGATGCGCTCAAGTTATACGATGTTCTTGTGGTATTTTAGGTGCACTTTGCTAGGGGTTTGATTGTAATTGTTAACATTCGTGTCTTATTTAGCTCTTAGCGGAAGTTCGGAGCTTTGCGAGATAATTTGTGTTAACGTCATGTATTCCGAGCTTCCAAGGTGAAGTGCATTTGATCCGAGCCAAGCTCTCGTGATCACCGCAAGCCTAAGCATCATCGCTCGACCATCGCGAGCTAGCATCGAAGCATCGCGAGCCAGCTCGAAGCATCATCGCCAAGCCAGCACAAGCATCGCAAGCATCATCGCCCAGTTGCCCGGCCCGGCGCTCGCCCGGCCCTCAGCGGCCTCGGCCAGTTTGCCCGGCCCGGCATCGCCCGGCCGGCTCAGCGCCCGGCGCCCATCGCACGCCAGCGGCTCGCACCTCGCGAGCATGGTCGCACCTCGCGACTGTATCTCGCACCTCGCGAGTAATCTCGCACGGTGCGACCTGCGTGGTTTTGGCCCAGCTCTTCAGCTCGTTGCGAAGGCAGTAGCTCATCGCACGGTGCGACCTGTATCGCACCTCGCGACCCCTAGGTCGGTTTAAATGACGGCTAACTTTTGAGGCTTAGTATAAATACTAAACTTTGTTTTTAGACCTAGGGGGCAGCAGCCACAAGGGGATGGAGTTTCCAAAACTCCACTCCTCTCTTGTTGTCTTCTCTTTTTAGTTTTTATTTTCTAGTTTAGTTTATGTAGATTTCAATTATGGGATTGGCTTATGCTATGCCGATTGTAGCTTGAACCGTTCTTGAACGAGATTAATATGGAGCTTCAAGCATTATTGTGAGATCTTTCTTATCTATTTATTTCCTTTGATTATGGTTTAATTTCTATGCTTGCTTTCTATGATTTTTGCATGATTATGCTAGGAATATTACTAGTTTGATTGTGTAATTAATCTAATGCTAGATTTAAGAATAGAATCGGATTGTTTTATTCTTTTATCAATTGGTAGCAAACTAGGGAGTAATTTAGATGCTGATCATCTTGGTTATTTCTTGGGGAATTTGAATCAACTGTTGAATGTTTATCGCTTGTATGACGTTAGCAGGTCTATTGGTTCTCTGTGTTTATTGCTGCTATCGGATTGAACTTAGACGCAGATCGGACTAGGTTATCCTTTAGTTAGAGTTTTATAGTCACGCTGATCGTGCTATTCAACTAGGAATAAGGAGAACAAGAGATTAATTCTCGACAATAGATAATAATGGAAATAATTAGAGTGGATGTTCAATGATCGATAATGAATTGAAGTGCATGTTAATCGGATTCAAGATCTTCCTATATTGATTTCTCATTTTGTTTATATGATAGTTAGTTGTAGTTTAGTTATAATCTACTTGAAACCCCCCTTTGTTATTATTATTAGGTTTCTCGGCCCTTAGCTTAATCTAGGTTTCGAATCACGCTAAGTACTAAACTCGTCCCTGTTTCCCTGTGGATACGACCCCTACTTCCATTATACTACCTTAGTGTAAAAGAGAGTAGGAGAAATTTTATCTTTGGTCGGGCGGCGTTCACGACATCCGCGGCCCGCCACTTCCCAAGGTTTCGTGTTGCCTTTTTAAGATGGTTTTCGGTAATCAAGAAAAATGCCTCACGGGGCGTGTACCGGGGTCACCGAACATAGAGATTTTAAAGAATTGTTGAAATCTTTAGAAAAATGACGTCGGAATGAACTTCGACCGTCGAGAAATCAATGCACCGGAACCCTAAGTCTACTCGTGGACCAGAAGAGGTATTCTTAGTTTGATTTTATGAAATCTCCGAAATAACACTCAGGCGTGTACCCCGGTTCACTAACTCGGAGTATTTTTGAAAATATGTTTGATTTCTATAAAAATGGCTATGTAAAGCACATTTAACCGAAAGGGCCCCAAATAGTGAAAGCCAGAGTCTTCCAAAGGTTTCGTGTTGCCTTTTTAAGATGGTTTTAAGTAATCACGAAAAATGCCTCACGGGGCGTGTACCGGGGTCACCGAACATGGAGATTTTAAAGAATTGTTGAAATCTTTAAACAAATGGCGTCGGAATGAACTTCGACCGTCTAGAAATCAATGCACCGGAACCCTAAGTCTAGTCGGGGACCAGAAGAGGCATTCTTAGTTTGATTTTATGAAATCTCCGAAATAACACTCAGGCGTGTACCCCGGTTCACTAACTCGAAGTATTTTTGAAAATATGCTTGATTTCTCTAAAAATGGCATTGTAAAGCACATTTGACCAGAAAGGGCCCCAAATAGTGAAAGCGGAGTCTTCCAAAGGTTTCGTGTTGCCTTTTTAGGATGGTTTTAAGTAATCAAGAAAAATGCCTCACGGGCGTGTACCGGGGTCACCGAACATGGAGATTTTAAAGAATTGTTGAAATCTTTAGAAAAATGGCGTCGGAATGAACTTGGGTTGTCTAGAAATCAATGCACCGGAACCCTAAGTTTACTCGGGGGACCAGAAGAGGCATTCTTAGTTTGATTTTATGAAATCTCCGGAAATAACACTCATGCGTGTACCCCGGTTCACTAACTCGGAGAATTTCGAAAATATGTTTGATTTCGAAGAAAATGCCATTTTAAAGCACATATGACCAGAAAGAGCCCCAAATAGTGAAAGCCAAAGTCTTCCAAAGGTTTCGTGTTGCATGATTAGGATGGTTTTAAGTAATCACGAAAATTGCCTCACTGGCGTGTACCGGGGGTCACCGAACATGGAGATATTAAGGAATTGTTGAAATCTTTAGAAAAATGGAGTCAGAATGAACTTAGACTGTCTAGAAATCAATGAACCGGAACCCTAAGTCTACTCGTGGACCAGAAGAGGCATTCTTAGTTTGATTTTATGAAATCTCCGAAATAACACTCAGGCGTGTACCTCGGTTCACTAACTCGGAGTATTTTTGAAAATATGCTTGATTTCTCAGAAAATGGCACTGTAAAGCACATATGACCGAAAGGTCCCCAAATAGTGAAAGCCAAAGTCTTCCAAAGGTTTCGTGTTGCCTTTTTAGGATGGTTTTAAGTAATCACGAAAAATGCCTCACAGGCGTGTACCGGGGCTCCCCGAACATGGAGATTTTAAAGAATTGTTGAAATCTTTAAAAAAATGGCGTCGGAATGAACTTCGACCGTCAACAAATCAATGCACTTTGGAACCCTAAGTCTACTCGGGGACCGGAAGAGGCATTCTTAGTTTGATTTTATGAAATCTCCGAAATAACACTCGGGCGTGTACCCGGTTCACTAGCTCGGAGTATTTTTGAAAATATGTTTGATATCTCTAAAAATGGCACTTTGTAAAGCACATTTGACCGAAAGGGCCCCCAAATAGTGAAAGCGAGTCTTCCAAAGGTTTCGTGTTGCCTTTTTAAGATGGTTTAAGTAATCACGAAAAATGCCTCACAGGCGTGTACCGGGGGTCACCGAACATGGAGATTTAAAAGAATTGTTGAAATCTTTAAAAAATGGCGTCAGAATGAACTTCGACCAGTCTAGAAATCAATGCACCGGAACCCTAAGTCTACTCGGGGACCGGGAAGAGGCATTCTTAGTTTGATTTTATGAAATCTCCGAAATAACACTCGGGCGTGTACCCGGTTCACTAACTCGAAGTATTTTTGAAAATATGTTTGATTTCTCCAAAAATGGCACTTTGTAAATCACATTTGACCGAAAGGGCCCCAAATAGTGAAAGCCGGAGTCTTCCAAAGGTTTCTTGTTGCCTTTTTTAAGTAATCACGAAAAATGCCTCACGGGGCATGTACCGGGGGTCACCGAACATAGAAATTTTAAAGAATTGTTGAAATCTTTAGAAAAATGGCGTCGGAATGAACTTCGACCGTCGAGAAATCAATGCACCGGAACCCTAAGTCTACACGGGGACCAGAAGAGGCATTCTTAGTTTGATTTTATGAAATCTCCGAATTAACACTCATGCGTGTACCCCGGTTCACTAACTCGGAGTATTTTTGAAAATATGTTTGATTTCTCAGAAAATGGCACTTTGTAAAGCACATATGACCGAAGGTACCCCAAATAGTGAAAGCCAAAGTCTTCCAAAGGTTTCGTGTTGCCTTTTTAGGATGGTTTTAAGTAATCACGAAAAATGCCTCACAGGCGTGTACCGGGGGTCCCCGAACATGGAGATTTTAAAGAATTGTTGAAATCTTTAAAAAATGGCGTCGGAATGAACTTCGACCGTCGGGAAATCAATGCTTTGGAACCCTAAGTCTACTCGGGGACCAGAAGAGGCATTCTTAGTGTGATTTTATGAAATCTCCGAAATAACACTCAGGCGTGTACCCCGGTTCACTAGCTCGGAGTATTTTTGAAAATATGTTTGATTTCTCGAGAAAATGGCACTTGTAAAGCACATTTGACCGAAAGTCCCCAAATAGTGAAAGCCAAAGTCTTCCCAAGGTTTCGTGTTGCCTTTTTAAGATGGTTTTAAGTAATCAAGAAAAATGCCTCACGAGGCGTGTACGGGGGTCACCGAACATAGAGATTTTAAAGAATTGTTGAAATCTTTAGAAAAATGACGTCGGAATGAACTTCGACCGTCGAGAAATCAATGCACCGGAACCCTAAGTTTACTCGGGGACCAGAAGAGGCATTCTTAGTTTGATTTTATGAAATCTCCGAAATAACACTCATGCGTGTACCCCGGTTCACTAACTAGGAGAATTTACGAAAATATGTTAGATTTCGAAAAAAATGGCACTATAAAGCACATATGACCAGAAAGAGCCCCAAATAGTGAAAGCCAAAGTCTTCCAAAGGTTTCGTGTTGCTGTTTAGGATGGTTTAAAGTAATCACGAAAATTGCCCCACGAGGCGTGTGCCGGGGTCACCGAACATGGAGATTTTAAAGAATTGTTGAAATCTTTAGAAAAATGGCGTCGGAATGAACTTAGGACTGTCAAGAAATCAATGCACCGGAACCCTAAGTCTACTCGTGGACCGGAAGAGGTATTCTTAGTTTGATTTTATGAAATCTCGGAAATAACACTCGGGCGTGTACCCGGTTCACTAACTCGGAGTATTTTTGAAAATATGTTTGATTTCTCTAAAAATGGCAATGTAAAGCACATTTAACCGAAAGGGCCCCAAATAGTGAAAGCCGAGTCTTCCAAAGGTTTCGTGTTGCCTTTTTAAGATGGTTTTAAGTAATCACGAAAAATGCCTCACGGGCGTGTACAGGGGTCACCGAACATGGAGATTTTAAAGAATTGTTGAAATCTTTAAACAAATGGCGTCGGAATGAACTTCGACCAGTCTAGAAATCAATGCACCGGAACCCTAAGTCTACTCGGGGACCGAGAAGAGGCATTCTTAGTTTGATTTTATGAAATCTCCGAAATAACACTCGGGCGTGTACCCGGTTCACTAACTCGAAGTATTTTTGAAAATATGCTTGATTTCTCTAAAAATGGCATTGTAAAGCACATTTGACCGAAAGGGCCCCAAATAGTGAAAGCCAGAGTCTTCCAAAGGTTTCGTGTTGCCTTTTTAAGATGGTTTTAAGTAATCACGAAAAATGCCTCACAGGCGTGTACCGGGGGTCACCGAACATGGAGATTTTAAAGAATTGTTGAAATCTTAAGAAAAATGGCGTCGGAATGAACTTCGACCGTCCAGAAATCAATGCACCGGAACCCCTAGTCTACTCGGGGACCAGAAGAGGCATTCTTAGTTTGATTTTATGAAATCTCCGAAATAACACTCAGGCGTGTACCGGTTCACTAACTCGAAGTCTTTTTGAAAATATGTTTGATTTCTCAGAAAATGGCACTGTAATGCACATTTGACCGAAAGGGCCCCAAATAGTGATAGCCAAAGTCTTCCAAAGGTTTCGTGTTGCCTTTTTAGGATGGTTTTAAGTAATCAAGAAAAATGCCTCACAGGCGTGTACCGGGGGTCACCGAACATGGAGATTTTAAAGAATTGTTGAAATCTTTAGAAAAATGGCGTCGGAATGAACTTAGACTGTCTAGAAATCAATGCACCGGAACCCTAAGTTTACTCGGGGACCAGAAGAGGCATTCTTAGTTTGATTTTATGAAATCTCCGAAATAACACTCATGCGTGTACCACGGTTCACTAACTCGGAGAATTTCTGAAAATATGTTTGATTTCGAAGAAAATGCCATTTTAAAGCACATATGACCGAAAGAGCCCCAAACAGTGAAAGCCAAAGTCTTCCAAAGGTTTCGTGTTGCCTGTTTAGGATGGTTTTAAGTAATCACGAAAATTGCCTCACTGGCGTGTACCGGGGGTCACCGAACATGGAGATATTAAAGAATTGTTGAAATCTTTAGAAAAATGGAGTCAGAATGAACTTAGACTGTCTAGAAATCAATGAACCGGAACCCTAAGTCTACTCGTGGACCAGAAGAGGCATTCTTAGTTTGATTTTATGAAATCTCCGAAATAACACTCAGGCGTGTACCTCGGTTCACTAACTCGGAGTATTTTTGAAAATATGTTTGATTTCTCCAAAAATGGCACTGTAAATCACATTTGACCGAAAGGGCCCTAAATAGTGAAAGCCAGAGTCTTCCAAAGGTTTCTTGTTGCCTTTTTAAGTAATCACGAAAAATGCCTCACGAGGCATGTACGGGGTCACCGAACATAGAGATTTTAAAGAATTGTTGAAATCTTTAGAAAAATGGCGTCGGAATGAACTTCGACCGTCGAGAAATCAATGCACCGGAACCCTAAGTCTACACGGGGACCAGAAGAGGCATTCTTAGTTTGATTTTATGAAATCTTCGAATTAACACTCATGCGTGTACCCCGGTTCACTAACTCGGAGTATTTTTGAAAATATGTTTGATTTCTCAGAAAATGGCACTGTAAAGCACATATGACCGAAGGTACCCCAAATAGTGAAAGCCAAAGTCTTCCAAAGGTTTCGTGTTGCCTTTTTAGGATGGTTTTAAGTAATCACGAAAAATGCCTCACGGGCGTGTCCGGGGTTCCCCGAACATGGAGATTTTAAAGAATTGTTGAAATCTTTAAAAAAATGGCGTCGGAATGAACTTCGACCGTCAGGAAATCAATGCACTGGAACCCTAAGTCTACTCGGGGACCAGAAGAGGCATTCTTAGTTTGATTTTATGAAATCTCCGAAATAACACTCAGGCGTGTACCCCGGTTCACTAGCTCGGAGTATTTTTGAAAATATGTTTGATTTCTCTTAAAATGGCACTGTAAAGCACATTTGACCGAAAGTCCCCAAATAGTGAAAGCCAAAGTCTTCCAAAGGTTTCGTGTTGCCTTTTTAGGATGGTTTTAAGTAATCAAGAAAAATGCCTCACAGGCGTGTTCCGAGGGTGACCGAACGTAGAGATTTTAAAGAATTGTTGAAATCTTTAGAAAAATGACGTCGGAATGAACTTCGATTGTCGAGAAATCAATGCACCGGAACCCTAAGTTTACTCGGGGACCAGAAGAGGCATTCTTAGTTTGATTTTATGAAATCTCCGAAATAACACGCATGCGTGTACCCCGGTTCACTAACAAGGAGAATTTCTGAAAATATCTTTGATTTCGAAAAAACTGGCACTCTAAAGCACATATGACCGAAAGAGCCCCAAATAGTGAAAGCCAAAGTCTTCCAATGGTTTCATGTTGCCTGTTTAGGATGGTTTAAAGTAATCACGAAAATTGCCCCACGGGGCGTGTATCGGGGTCACCGAACATGGAGATTTTAAAGAATTGTTGAAATCGTTAGAAAAATGGCGTCGGAATGAACTTAGACTGTCTAGAAATCAATGCACCGGAACCCTAAGTCTACTCGTGGACCAGAAGAGGTATTCTTAGTTTGATTTTATGAAATCTCCGAAATAACACTCAGGCGTGTACCCCAGTTCACTAACTCGGAGTATTTTTGAAAATATGTTTGATTTCTCTAAAAATGGCAATGTAAAGCACATTTAACCGAAAGGGCCCCAAATAGTGAAAGCCAGAGTCTTCCAAAGTTTTCGTGTCGCCTTAAGATGGTTTTAAGTAATCACGAAAAATGCCTCACAGGCGTGTACCAGGGGTCACCGAACATGGAGATTTTAAAGAATTGTTGAAATCTTTAAAAAAATGGCGTCGGAATGAACTTCGACCGTCTAGAAATCAATGCACCGGAACCCTAAGTCTACTCGGGGACCAGAAGAGGCATTCTTAGTTTGATTTTATGAAATCTCCGAAATAACACTCATGCGTGTACCCTGGTTCACTAACTAGGAGAATTTCTGAAAATATGTTTGATTTCGAAAAAAATGGCACTCTAAAGCACATATGACCGAAAGAGCCCCAAATAGTGAAAGCCAAAGGCTTCCAAAGGTTTCTTGTTGCCTGTTTAGGATGGTTTAAAGTATTCACGAAATCAATGCACCGGAACCCTAAGTCTACTCGTGGACCGGAAGAGGTATTCTTAGTTTGATTTTATGAAATCTCCGAAATAACACTCAGGCGTGTACCCCAGTTCACTAACTCGGAGTATTTTTGAAAATATGTTTGATTTCTCTAAAAATGGCAATGTAAAGCACATTTAACCGAAAGGGCCCCAAATAGTGAAAGCCAGAGTCTTCCAAAGTTTTCGTGTCGCCTTAAGATGGTTTTAAGTAATCACGAAAAATGCCTCACAGGCGTGTACCAGGGGTCACCGAACATGGAGATTTTAAAGAATTGTTGAAATCTTTAGAAAAATGGCGTCGGAAAGAACTTAGATTGTCTAGAAATCAATGCACCGGAACCCTAAGTCAACTCGTGGACCAGAAGAGGTATTCTTAGTTTGATTTTATGAAATCTCCGAAATAACACTCAGGCGTGTACCCCGGTTCACTAACTCGGAGTATTTTTGAAAATATGTTTGATTTCTCTAAAAATGGCAATGTAAAGCACATTTAACCGAAAGGGCCCCAAATAGTGAAAGCCAGAGTCTCCCAAAGGTTTCGTGTTGCCTTTTTAAGATGGTTTTAAGTAATCACGAAAAATGCCTCACAGGCATGTACCGGGGGTCACCGAACATGGAGATTTTAAAGAATTATTGAAATCTTTAAAAAATGGCGTCGGAATGAACTTCGACCGTCTAGAAATCAATGCACCGGAACCCTATGTCCACTCGGGGGACCGAGAAGAGGCATTCTTAGTTTGATTTTATGAAATCTCCGAAATAACACACAGGCGTGTACCCCGGTTCACTAACTCGAAGTATTTTTGAAAATATGTTTGATTTCTCTAAAAATGGCACTGTAAAGCACATTTGACCGAAAGGGCCCCAAATAGTGAAAGCCAGAGTCTTCCAAAGGTTTCGTGTTGCCTTTTTAAGAAGGTTTTAAGTAATCACGAAAAATGCCTCACGGGCGTGTACCGGGGGTCACCGAACATGGAGATTTTAAAGAATTGTTGAAATCTTTAGAAAAATGGCGTCGGAATGAACTTCGACCGTCGAGAAATCATTGCACAGGAACTCTAAGTCTACTCGGGGACCAGAAGAGGCATTCTTAGTTTGATTTTGTGAAATCTCCGAAATAACACTCATGCGTGTACCCCGGTTCACTAACTCGGAGAATTTCTGAAAATAGGTTTGATTTCGAAGAAAATGGCACTTTAAAGCACATATAACTGAAAGAGTCCCAAATAGTGAAAGCCAAAGTCTTCCAAAGGTTTCGTGTTGCCTGTTTAGGATGGTTTTAAGTAATCACGAAAATTGCCTCACTGGCGTGTACCGGGGGTCACCGAACATGGAGATTTTAAAGAATTGTTGAAATCTTTAGAAAAATGGAGTCGGAATGAACTTAGACTGTTTAGAAATCAATGAACCGGAACCCTAAGTCTACTCGTGGACCAGAAGAGGCATTCTTAGTTTGATTTTATGAAATCTCCGAAATAACACTCAGGCGTGTACCTCGGTTCACTAACTCGGAGAATTTTTGAAAATATGTTTGATTTCTCGGAAAATGGCACTGTAAAGCACATATGACCGAAAGGTCCCCAAATAGTGAAAGCCAAAGTCTTCCAAAGGTCTCGTGTTGCCTTTTTAGGATGGTTTTAAGTAATCAAGAAAAATGCCTCACAGGCGTGTACCGGGGGTCACCGAACATAGAGATTTTAAAGAATTGTTGAAATCTTTAGAAAAATGGCGTCGGAATGAACTTAGACTGTCTAGAAATCAATGCACCGGAACCCTAAGTCTACTCGTGGACCAGAAGAGGTATTCTTAGTTTGATTTTATGAAATCTCCGAAATAACACTCAGGCGTGTACCCCGGTTCACTAACTCGAAGTATTTTTGAAAATATGTTTGATTTCTCTAAAAATGGCACTCGTAAAGCACATTTGACCGAAAGGGCCCCAAATAGTGAAAGCCGGGAGTCTTCCAAAGGTTTCGTGTTGCCTTTTTTAAGATGGTTTTAAGTAATCACGAAAAATGCCTCACAGGCGTGTACCGGGGGTCACCGAACATGGAGATTATAAAGAATTGTTGAAATCTTTAGAAAAATGGCGTCGGAATGAACTTCGACCGTCGAGAAATCAATGCACCGGAACCCTAAGTTTACTCGGGGACCAGAAGAGGCATTCTTAGTTTGATTTTATGAAATCTCCGAAATAACACTCATGCGTGTACCCCGGTTCACTAACTCGAAGTATTTTTGAAAATATGTTTGATTTCGAAAAAAATGGCACTGTAAAGCACATTTGACCGAAAGGGCCCCAAATTGTGAAAGCCAGAGTCTTCCAAAGGTTTCGTGTTGCCTTTTTAAGAAGGTTTTAAGTAATCACGAAAAATGCCTCACAGGCGTGTACCGGGGGTCACCGAACATGGAGATTTTAAAGAATTGTTGAAATCTTTAGAAAAATGGCGTCGGAATGAACTTCGACCGTCGAGAAATCATTGCACAGGAACCCTAAGTCTACTCGGGGACCAGAAGAGGCATTCTTAGTTTTATTTTATGAAATCTCCGAAATAACACTCATGCGTGTACCCCGGTTCACTAACTCGGAGAATTTCTGAAAATTGGTTTGATTTCGAAGAAAATGGCACTTTAAAGCACATATAACTGAAAGAGTCCCAAATAGTGAAAGCCAAAGTCTTCCAAAGGTTTCGTGTTGCCTGTTTAGGATGGTTTTAAGTAATCACGAAAATTGCCTCACTGGCGTGTACCGGGGGTCACCGAACATGGAGATTTTAAAGAATTGTTGAAATCTTTAGAAAAATGGAGTCGGAATGAACTTAGACTGTTTAGAAATCAATGAACCGGAACCCTAAGTCTACTCGTGGACCAGAAGAGGCATTCTTAGTTTGATTTTATGAAATCTCCGAAATAACACTCAGGCGTGTACCTCGGTTCACTAACTCGGAGAATTTTTGAAAATATGTTTGATTTATCGGAAAATGGCACTGTAAAGCACATATGACCGAAAGGTCCCCAAATAGTGAAAGCCAAAGTCTTCCAAAGGTTTCGTGTTGCCTTTTTAGGATGGTTTTAAGTAATCAAGAAAAATGCCTCACAGGCGTGTACCGGGGGTCACCGAACATAGAGATTTTAAAGAATTGTTGAAATCTTTAGAAAAATGGCGTCGGAATGAACTTAGACTGTCTAGAAATCAATGCACCGGAACCCTAAGTCTACTCGTGGACCAGAAGAGGTATTCTTAGTTTGATTTTATGAAATCTCCGAAATAACACTCAGGCGTGTACCCCGGTTCACTAACTCGGAGTATTTTTGAAAATATGTTTGATTTCTCTAGAAATGGCACTGTAAAGCACATTTAACCGAAAGGGCCCCAAATAGTGAAAGCCAGAGTCTTCCAAAGGTTTCGTGTTGCCTTTTTAAGATGGTTTTAAGTAATCACGAAAAATGCCTCACGGGCGTGTATCGGGGTCACTTCGAACATGGAGATTTTAAAAAATTGTTGAAATCTTTAAAAAAATGGCGTCGGAATGAACTTCGACCGTCTAGAAATCAATGCACCGGAACCCTAAGTCTACTCGGGGACCAGAAGAGGCATTCTTAGTTTGATTTGATGAAATCTCCGAAATAACACTCAGCCGTGTACCCCGGTTCACTAACTCGAAGTATTTTTGAAAATATGTTTGATTTCTCTAAAAATGGCACTGTAAAGCACATTTGACCGAAAGGGCCCCAAATAGTGAAAGCCAGAGTCTTCCAAAGGTTTCGTGTTGCCTTTTTAAGATGGTTTTAAGTAATCACGAAAAATGCCTCACAGGCGTGTACCGGGGGTCACCGAACATGGAGATTTTAAAGAATTGATGAAATCTTTAGAAAAATGGCGTCGGAATGAGCTTCGACCGTCGAGAAATCATTGCACCGGAACCCTAAGTCTACTCGGGGACCAGAAGAGGCATTCTTAGTTTGATTTTTTGAAATCTCCGAAATAACAGTCAGGCGTGTACCCCGGTTCACTAACTCGGAGTATTTCTGAAAATATGTTTGATTTCTCAGAAAACGGCACTGTAAAGCACATATGACCGAAAGTCCCCAAATAGTGAAAGCCAGAGTCTTCCAAAGGTTTTGTGTTGCCTTTTTTGGATGGTTCTAAGTAATCACGAAAAATGTCTCACATGCATGTACCGGGGGCCACCAAACATAGAGATTTTAAAGAATTGTTGAAATCTTAACAAAATGACGTCGGAATGAACTTCGACCGTCTAGAAATCAATGCACCGGAACCCTAAGTCTACTCGCGGACCAGAAGAGGTATTCTTTGTTTGATTTTATGAAATCTCCGAAATAACACTCATGCGTGTACCCCGGTTCACTAACTCGAAGTATTTTTGAAAATATGTTTGATTTCTCAGAAAAACGCACTGTAAAGCACATTTGACGGAAAGGGCCCCAAATAGTGAAAGCCAGAGTCTTCCAAAGGTTTTGTGTTGCCTTTTTTGGATGGTTCTAAGTAATCACGAAAAATGTCTCACAGGCGTGTACCGGGGGTCACCGAACATGGAGATTTTAACGAATTGTTGAAATCTTTAAAAAAATGGCGTCGGAATGAACTTCGACCGTCTAGAAATCAATGCACCGGAACCCTAAATCTAATCGGGGACCAGAAGAGGCATTCTTTGTTTGATTTTATGAAATCTCCGAAATAACACTGAGGCGTGTACCCCGGTTCACTAACTCGAAGTATTTTGGAAAATATGTTTGATTTCTCAGAAAAACGCACTGTAAAGCACATTTGACCGAAAGGGCCCCAAATAGTGAAAGCCAGAGTCTTCCAAAGGTTTCGTGTTGCCTTTTGAAGATGGTTTAAAGTAATCACGAAAAATGCCTCACAGGCGTGTACCGGGGGTCACCGAACATGGAGATTTTAAAGAATTGTTGAAATCTTTAGAAAAATGGCGTCAGAATGAACTTCGACCGTCGAGAAATCAATGCACCGGAACCCTAGTCCACTCGGGGACCAGAAGAGGCATTCTTAGTTTGATTTTATGAAATCTCCGAAAAAACACTGAGGCGTGTACCCCGGTTCACTAACTCGGAGTATTTCTGAAAATATGTTTGATTTCTCAGAAAATGGCACTGTAAAGCACATATGACCGAAAGTCCCCAAATAGTGAAAGCCAAAGTCTTCCAAAGGTTTCGTGTTGCCTTTTTAAGATGGTTTTAAGTAATCGGGGAAAATTGCCCCACGAGGCGTGTACCGGGGTCACCAAACATAGAGATTTTAAAGAATTGTTGAAATCATTAGAAAAATGACGTCGGAATGAACTTCGACGGTCACGGAAATCAATGCACCGGAACCCTAAGTCTACTCGTGGACCAGAAGAGGCATTCTTAGTTTGATTTTATGAAATCTCCGAAATAACACTCATGCGTGTACCCCGGTTCACTAACTCGGAGTATTTTTGAAAATATGTTTGATTTCTCAGAAAATGGCACTGTAAAGCACATATGACTGAAGGTACCCCAAATAGTGAAAGCCAAAGTCTTCCAAAGGTTTCGTGTTGCCTTTTTAGGATGGTTTTAAGTAATCACGAAAAATGCCTCACAGGCGTGTACCGGGGTTCCCCGAACATGGAGATTTTAAAGAATTGTTGAAATCTTTAAAAAAATGGCGTCGGAATGAACTTCGACCGTCAGGAAATCAATGCCTTTGGAACCCTAAGTCTACTCGGGGGACCGGAAGAGGCATTCTTAGTTTGATTTTATGAAATCTCCGAAATAACACTCAGGCGTGTACCCCGGTTCACTAGCTCGGAGTATTTTTGAAAATATGTTTGATTTCTCATAAAATGGCACTGTAAAGCACATTTGACCGAAAGTCCCCAAATAGTGAAAGCCAAAGTCTTCCAAAGGTTTCGTGTTGCCTTTTTAGGATGGTTTTAAGTAATCAAGAAAAATGCCTCACAGGCGTGTATCGAGGGTCACCGAACGTAGAGATTTTAAAGAATTGTTGAAATCTTTAGAAAAATGACGTCGGAATGAACTTCGACTGTCGAGAAATCAATGCACCGGAACCCTAAGTTTACTCGGGGACCAGAAGAGGCATTCTTACTTTGATTTTTTGAAATCTCCGAAATAACACTCATGCGTGTACCCCGGTTCACTAACAAGGAGAATTTCCGAAAATATGTTTGATTTCGAAAAAGCGGCACTCTAAAGCACATATGACCGAAAGAGCCCCAAATAGTGAAAGCCAAAGTCTTCCAAAGGTTTCGTGTTGCCTGTTTAGGATGGTTTAAAGTAATCACGAAAATTGCCCCACAGGCGTGTACCTGGGGTCACCGAACATGGAGATTTTAAAGAATTGTTGAAATCTTTAGAAAAATGGCGTCGGAATGAACTTAGACTGTCTAAAAATCAATGCACCGGAACCCTAAGTCTACTCGTGGACCAGAAGAGGTATTCTTAGTTTGATTTTATGAAATCTCCGAAATAACACTCAGGCGTGTACCCCGGTTCACTAACTCGGAGTATTTTTGAAAATATGTTTGATTTCTCTAAAAATGGCAATGTAAAGCACATTTAACCGAAAGGGCCCCAAATAGTGAAAGCCAGAGTCTTCCAAAGGTTTCGTGTCGCCTTTTTATGATGGTTTTAAGTAATCACGAAAAATGCCTCACAGGCGTGTACCGGGGGTCACCGAACATGGAGATTTTAAAGAATTGTTGAAATCTTTAAAAAAATGGCGTCGGAATGAACTTCGACCGTCTAGAAATCAATGCACCGGAAACCTAAGTCTACTCGGGGACCAGAAGAGGCATTCTTAGTTCGATTTTATGAAATCTCTGAAATAACACTCAGGCATGTACCCCGGTTCACTAACTCGAAGTATTTTTGAAAATATGTTTGATTTCTCTAAAAATGGCACTGTAAAGCACAGTTGACCGAAAGGGCCCCAAATAGTGAAAGCCAGAGTCTTCCAAAGGTTTCGTGTTGCCTTTTTAAGATGGTTTTAAGTAATCACGAAAAATGCCTCACAGGCGTGTACCGGGGGTCACCGAACATGGAGATTTTAAAGAATTGTTGAAATCTTTAGAAAAATGGCGTCGGAATGAACTTAGACTGTCTAGAAATCAATGCACCGGAACCCTATGTTTACTCGTGGACCAGAAGAGGTATTCTTAGTTTGATTTTATGAAATCTCCGAAATAACACTCAGGCGTGTACCCCGGTTCACTAACTCGGAGTATTTTTGAAAATATGTTTGATTTCTCTAAAAATGGCAATGTAAAGCACATTTAACCGAAAGGGCCCCAAATAGTGAAAGCCAGAGTCTCCCAAAGGTTTCGTGTCGCCTTTTTATGATGGTTTTAAGTAATCACGAAAAATGCCTCACAGGCGTGTACCGGGGGTCACCGAACATGGAGATTTTAAAGAATTGTTGAAATCTTTAAAAAAATGGCGTCGGAATGAACTTCGACCGTCTAGAAATCAATGCACCGGAACCCTAAGTCTACTCGGGGACCAGAAGAGGCATTCTTAGTTTGATTTTATGAAATCTCTGAAATAACACTCAGGCGTGTACCCCGGTTCACTAACTCGAAGTATTTTTGAAAATATGTTTGATTTCTCTAAAAATGGCACTGTAAAGCACAGTTGACCGAAAGGGCCCCAAATAGTGAAAGCCAGAGTCTTCCAAAGGTTTCGTGTTGCCTTTTTAAGATGGTTTTAAGTAATCACGAAAAATGCCTCACAGGCGTGTACCGGGGGTCACCGAACATGGAGATTTTAAAGAATTGTTGAAATCTTTAGAAAAATGGCGTCGGAATGAACTTAGACTGTCTAGAAATCAATGCACCGGAACCCTATGTTTACTCGTGGACCAGAAGAGGTATTCTTAGTTTGATTTTATGAAATCTCCGAAATAACACTCAGGCGTGTACCCCGGTTCACTAACTCGGAGTATTTTTGAAAATATGTTTGATTTCTCTAAAAATGGCAATGTAAAGCACATTTAACCGAAAGGGCCCCAAATAGTGAAAGCCAGAGTCTTCCAAAGGTTTCGTGTTGCCTTTTTAAGATGGTTTTAAGTAATCACGAAAAATGCCTCACAGGCGTGTACCGGGGGTCACCGAACATGGAGATTTTAAAGAATTGTTGAAATCTTTAAAAAAATGGCGTCGGAATGAACTTCGACCGTCTAGAAATCAATGCACCGGAACCCTATGTCTACTCGGGGACCAGAAGAGGCATTCTTAGTTTGATTTTATGAAATCTCCGAAATAACACACAGGCGTGTACCCCGGTTCACTAACTCGAAGTATTTTAGAAAATATGTTTGATTTCTCTAAAAATGGCACTGTAAAGCACATTTGACCGAAAGGGCCCCAAATAGTGAAAGCCAGAGTCTTCCAAAGGTTTCGTGTTGCCTTTTTATGATGGTTTTAAGTAATCACGAAAAATGCCTCACAGGCGTGTACCGGGGTCACCGAACATGGAGATTTTAAAGAATTGTTGAAATCTTTAGAAAAATGGCGTCGGAATGAACTTAGACCGTCTAGAAATCAATGCACCGGAACCCTATGTTTACTCGTGGACCAGAAGAGGTATTCTTAGTTTGATTTTATGAAATCTCCGAAATAACACTCAGGCGTGTACCCCGGTTCACTAACTCGGAGTATTTTTGAAAATATGTTTGATTTCTCTAAAAATGGCAATGTAAAGCACATTTAACCGAAAGGGCCCCAAATAGTGAAAGCCAGAGTCTTCCAAAGGTTTCGTGTCGCCTTTTTATGATGGTTTTAAGTAATCACGAAAAATGCCTCACAGGCGTGTACCGGGGGTCACCGAACATGGAGATTTTAAAGAATTGTTGAAATCTTTAAAAAAATGGCGTCGGAATGAACTTCGACCGTCTAGAAATCAATGCACCGGAACCCTAAGTCTACTCGGGGACCAGAAGAGGCATTCTTAGTTTGATTTTATGAAATCTCTGAAATAACACTCAGGCGTGTACCCCGGTTCACTAACTCGAAGTATTTTTGAAAATATGTTTGATTTCTCTAAAAATGGCACTGTAAAAGCACAGTTGACCGAAAGGGCCCCAAATAGTGAAAGCCGAGTCTTCCAAAGGTTTCGTGTTGCCTTTTTAAGATGGTTTTAAGTAATCACGAAAAATGCCTCACAGGCGTGTACCGGGGGTCACCGAACATGGAGATTTTAAAGAATTGTTGAAATCTTTAGAAAAATGGCGTCGGAATGAACTTAGACTGTCTAGAAATCAATGCACCGGAACCCTATGTTTACTCGTGGACCAGAAGAGGTATTCTTAGTTTGATTTTATGAAATCTCCGAAATAACACTCAGGCGTGTACCCCGGTTCACTAACTCGGAGTATTTTTGAAAATATGTTTGATTTCTCTAAAAATGGCAATGTAAAGCACATTTAACCGAAAGGGCCCCAAATAGTGAAAGCCGTAGTCTTCCAAAGGTTTCGTGTTGCCTTTTTAAGATGGTTTTAAGTAATCACGAAAAATGCCTCACAGGCGTGTACCGGGGTCACCGAACATGGAGATTTTAAAGAATTGTTGAAATCTTTAAAAAATGGCGTCGGAATGAACTTCGACCGTCTAGAAATCAATGCACCGGAACCCTATGTCTACTCGGGGACCAGAAGAGGCATTCTTAGTTTGATTTTATGAAATCTCCGAAATAACACACAGGCGTGTACCCCGGTTCACTAACTCGAAGTATTTTAGAAAATATGTTTGATTTCTCTAAAAATGGCACTGTAAAGCACATTTGACCGAAAGGGCCCCAAATAGTGAAAGCCAGAGTCTTCCAAAGGTTTCGTGTTGCCTTTTTAAGATGGTTTTAAGTAATCACGAAAAATGCCTCACAGGCGTGTACCGGGGGTCACCGAACATGGAGATTTTAAAGAATTGTTGAAATCTTTAGAAAAATGGCGTCGGAATGAACTTAGACTGTCTAGAAATCAATGCACCGGAACCCTATGTTTACTCGTGGACCAGAAGAGGTATTCTTAGTTTGATTTTATGAAATCTCCGAAATAACACTCAGGCGTGTACCCCGGTTCACTAACTCGGAGTATTTTTGAAAATATGTTTGATTTCTCTAAAAATGGCAATGTAAAGCACATTTAACCGAAAGGGCCCCAAATAGTGAAAGCCAGAGTCTTCCAAAGGTTTCGTGTCGCCTTTTTAAGATGGTTTTAAGTAATCACGAAAAATGCCTCACAGGCGTGTACCGGGGTCACCGAACATGGAGATTTTAAAGAATTGTTGAAATCTTTAAAAAAATGGCGTCGGAATGAACTTCGACCGTCTAGAAATCAATGCACCGGAACCCTAAGTCTACTCGGGGACCAGAAGAGGCATTCTTAGTTTGATTTTATGAAATCTCTGAAATAACACTCAGGCGTGTACCCCGGTTCACTAACTCGAAGTATTTTTGAAAATATGTTTGATTTCTCTAAAAATGGCACTGTAAAGCACAGTTGACTGAAAGGGCCCCAAATAGTGAAAGCCAAAGTCTTCCAAAGGTTTCGTGTTGCCTTTTTAAGATGGTTTTAAGTAATCACGAAAAATGCCTCACAGGCGTGTACCGGGGGTCACCGAACATGGAGATTTTAAAGAATTGTTGAAATCTTTAGAAAAATGGCGTCGGAATGAACTTAGACTGTCTAGAAATCAATGCACCGGAACCCTATGTTTACTCGTGGACCAGAAGAGGTATTCTTAGTTTGATTTTATGAAATCTCCGAAATAACACTCAGGCGTGTACCCCGGTTCACTAACTCGGAGTATTTTTGAAAATATGTTTGATTTCTCTAAAAATGGCAATGTAAAGCACATTTAACCGAAAGGGCCCCAAATAGTGAAAGCCAGAGTCTTCCAAAGGTTTCGTGTTGCCTTTTTAAGATGGTTTTAAGTAATCACGAAAAATGCCTCACAGGCGTGTACCGGGGGTCACCGAACATGGAGATTTTAAAGAATTGTTGAAATCTTTAAAAAAATGGCGTCGGAATGAACTTCGACCGTCTAGAAATCAATGCACCGGAACCCTATGTCTACTCGGGGACCAGAAGAGGCATTCTTAGTTTGATTTTATGAAATCTCCGAAATAACACACAGGCGTGTACCCCGGTTCACTAACTCGAAGTATTTTAGAAAATATGTTTGATTTCTCTAAAAATGGCACTGTAAAGCACATTTGACCGAAAGGGCCCCAAATAGTGAAAGCCAGAGTCTTCCAAAGGTTTCGTGTTGCCTTTTTAAGAAGGTTTTAAGTAATCACGAAAAATGCCTCACAGGCGTGTACCGGAGGTCACCGAATATGGAGATTTTAAAGAATTGTTGAAATCTTTAGAAAAATGGCGTCGGAATGAACTTCGACCGTCGAGAAATCATTGCACAGGAACCCTAAGTCTACTCGGGGACCAGAAGAGGCATTCTTAGTTTGATTTTATGAAATCTCCGAAATAACACTCATGCGTGTACCCCGGTTCACTAACTCGGAGAATTTCTGAAAATAGGTTTGATTTCGAAGAAAATGGCACTTTAAAGCACATATGACTGAAAGAGTCCCAAATAGTGAAAGCCAAAGTCTTCCAAAGGTTTCGTGTTGCCTGTTGAGGATGGTTTTATGTAATCACGAAAATTGCCTCACTGGCGTGTACCGGGGGTCACCGAACATGGAGATTTTAAAGAATTGTTGAAATCTTTAGAAAAATGGAGTCGGAATGAACTTAGACTGTCTAAAAATCAATGAACCGGAACCCTAAGTCTACTCGTGGACCAGAAGAGGCATTCTTAGTTTGATTATGAAATCTCCGAAATAACACTCAGGCGTGTACCTCGGTTCACTAACTCGGAGAATTTTTGAAAATATGTTTGATTTCTCAGAAAATGGCACTGTAAAGCACATATGACCGAAAGGTCCCCAAATAGTGAAAGCCAAAGTCTTCCAAAGGTTTCGTGTTGCCTTTTTAGGATGGTTTTAAGTAATCAAGAAAAATGCCTCACAGGCGTGTACCGGGGGTCACCGAACATAGAGATTTTAAAGAATTGTTGAAATCTTTAGAAAAATGGCGTCGGAATGAACTTAGACTGTCTAGAAATCAATGCACCGGAACCCTAAGTCTACTCGTGGACCAGAAGAGGTATTCTTAGTTTGATTTTATGAAATCTCCGAAATAACACTCAGGCGTGTACCCCGGTTCACTAACTCGGAGTATTTTTGAAAATATGTTTGATTTCTCTAAAAATGGCACTGTAAAGCACATTTAACCGAAAGGGCCCCAAATAGTGAAAGCCAGAGTCTTCCAAAGGTTTCGTGTTGCCTTTTTATGATGGTTTTAAGTAATCACGAAAAATGCCTCACAGGCGTGTACCGGGGGTCACCGAACATGGAGATTTTAAAAAATAGTTGAAATCTTTAAAAAAATGGCGTCGGAATGAACTTCGACCGTCTAGAAATCAATGCACCGGAACCCTAAGTCTACTCGGGGACCAGAAGAGGCATTCTTAGTTTGATTTTATGAAATCTCCGAAATAACACTCAGCCGTGTACCCCGGTTCACTAACTCGAAGTATTTTTGAAAATATGTTTGATTTCTCAGAAAATGGCACTGTAAAACACATATGACCGAAAGTCCCCAAATAGTGAAAGCCAAAGTCTTCCAAAGGTTTTGTGTTGCCTTTTTTGGATGGTTCTAAGTAATCACGAAAAATGTCTCACAGGCATGTACCGGGGGCCACCAAACATAGAGATTTTAAAGAATTGTTGAAATCTTAAGAAAAATGACGTCGGAATGAACTTCGACCGTCTAGAAATCAATGCACCGGAACCCTAAGTCTACTCGCGGACCAGAAGAGGTATTCTTAGTTTGATTTTATGAAATCTCCGAAATAACACTCATGCGTGTACCCCGGTTCACTAACTCGAAGTATTTTTGAAAATATGTTTGATTTCTCAGAAAATGGCACTGTAAAGCACATTTGACGGAAAGGACCCCAAATAGTGAAAGCGAGAGTCTTCCAAAGGTTTTGTGTTGCCTTTTTTGGATGGTTCTAAGTAATCACGAAAAATGTCTCACAGGCGTGTACCGGGGGTCACCGAACATGGAGATTTTAAAGAATTGTTGAAATCTTTAAAAAAATGGCGTCGGAATGAACTTCGACCGTTTAGAAATCAATGCACCGGAACCCTAAATCTATTCGGGGACCAGAAGAGGCATTCTTAGTTTGATTTTATGAAATCTCCGAAATAACACTCAGGCGTGTACCCCGGTTCCCTAACTCGAAGTATTTTTGAAAATATGTTTGATTTCTCAGAAAAACGCACTGTAAAGCACATTTGACCGAAAGGGCCCCAAATAGTCAAAGCCAGAGTCTTCCAAAGGTTTCGTGTTGCCTTTTGAAGATGGTTTTAAGTAATCACGAAAAAATCCTCACAGGCGTGTACCGGGGGTCACCGAACATGGAGATTTAAAAGAATTATTGAAATCTTTAGAAAAATGGCGTCGGAATGAACTTCGACCGTCGAGAAATCAATGCACCGGAACCCTAAGTCCACTCGGGGACCAGAAGAGGCATTCTTAGTTTGATTTTATGAAATCTCCGAAAAAACACTCAGGCGTGTACCCCGGTTCACTAACTCGGAGTATTTCTGAAAATATGTTTGATTTCTCAGAAAATGGCACTGTAAAGCACATATGACCGAAAGTCCCCAAATAGTGAAAGCCAAAGTCTTCAAAAGGTTTCGTGTTGCCTTTTTAAGATGGTTTTAAGTAATCAGGAAAATTGCCCCATAGGCGTGTACCGGGGGTCACCAAACATAGAGATTTTAAAGAATTGTTGAAATCTTTAGAAAAATGACGTCGGAATGAACTTCGACAGTCTGGAAATCAATGCACCGGAACCCTAAGTCTACTCGTGGACCATAAGAGGTATTCTTAGTTTGATTTTATGAAATCTCCGAAATAACACTCAGGCGTGTACCCCGGTTCACTAACTCGGAGTATTTTTGAAAATATGTTTGATTTCTCAGAAAATGGCACTGTAAAGCACATATGACCGAAAGGTCCCCAAATAGTGAAAGCCAAAGTCTTCCAAAGGTTTCGTGTTGCCTTTTGAGGACGGTTTTCAGTAATCACGAAAAATGTCTCACAGGCGTGTACCGGGGGTCACCGAACATGGAGATTTTAAAAAATTATTGAAATCTTTATAAAAATGGTGTCGGAATGAACTTCTACCGCCTAGAAATCAATGCACCGGAACCCTAACTCTACTCGGGGACCAGAAGAGGCATTCTTAGTTTGATTTTATGAAATCTCCGAAATAACACTCAGGCGGGTATCCCGGTTCACTAACTCGAAGTATTTTTGAAAATATGTTTGATTTCTCTAAAAATGGCATTGTAAAGCACATTTGACCGAAAGGGCCCCAAATAGTGAAAGCCAGAGTCTTCCAAAGGTTTCGTGTTGCCTTTTTAAGATGGTTTTAAGTAATCACGAAAAATGCCTCACAGGCGTGTACCGGGGGTCACCGAACATGGAGATTTTAAAGAATTGTTGAAATCTTTAGAAAAATGGCGTCGGTATGAACTTCGACCGTCGAGAAATCAATGCACCGGAACCCTAAGTCTACTCGGGGGCCAGAAGAGGCATTCTTAGTTTGATTTGATGAAATCTCCGAAATAACACTCAGGCGTGCACCCCGGTTCACTAATTCGGAGTATTTCTGAAAATATGTTTGATTTCTCAGAAAATGGCACTGTAAAGCACATATGACCGAAAGTCCCCAAATAGTGAAAGCCAAAGTCTTCCAAAGGTTTCGTGTTGCCTTTTTAAGATGGTTTTAAGTAATATGGAAAATTGCCCCACATAGAGATTTTAAAGAATTGTTGAAATCTTTAGAAAAATGACGTCGGAATGAACTTCGACAGTCTAGAAATCAATGAACCGGAACCCTAAGTCTACTCGTGGACCAGAAGAGGCATTCTTAGTTTGATTTTATGATATCTCCGAAATAACACTCATGCGTGTACCCCGGTTCACTAACTCGAAGTATTTTTGAAAATATGTTTGATTTCTCAGAAAATGGCACTGTAAAGCACATTTGACCGAAAGGGCCCCAAATAGTGAAAGCCAGAGTCTTCCAAAGGTTTCGTGTTGCCTTTTTTGGATGGTTCTAAGTAATCACGAAAAATGTCTCACAAGCGTGTACCGGGGGTCACCGAACATGGTGATTTTAAAGAATTGTTGAAATCTTTAAAAAAATGGCGTCGGAATGAACTTCGACCGTCTAGAAATCATTGCACCTTAACCCTAAATCTACTCGGGGACCAGAAGAGGCATTCTTAGTTTGATTTTATGAAATCTCCGAAATAACACTTAGGCGTGTACCCCGGTTCACTAACTCGAAGTATTTTTGAAAATATGTTTGATTCCTCAGAAAATGGCACTGTAAAGCACATTTGACCGAAAGGGCCCCAAATAGTGAAAGCCAGAGTCTTCCAAAGGTTTCGTGTTGCCTTTTTAAGATGGTTTTAAGTAATCACGAAAAATGACTCACAGGCGTTTACCGGGGGTCACCGAACATGGAGATTTTAAAGAATTGTTGAAATCTTTAGAAAAATGGCGTCGGAATGAACTTCGACCGTCGAGAAATCAATGCACCGGAACCCTAAGTCTACTCGGGGACCAGAAGAGGCATTCTTAGTTTGATTTTATGAAATCTCCGAAATAACACTCAGGCGTGTACCCCGGTTCACTAACTCGGAGTATTTCTGAAAATATGTTTGATTTCTCAGAAAATGGCACTGTAAAGTACATATGACCGAAAGTCCCCAAATAGTGAAAGCCAAAGTCTTCCAAAGGTTTCGTGTTGCCTTTTTAAGATGGTTTTAAGTAATCAGGAAAACTGCCCCACAGGCGTGTACCGGGGGTCACCAAACATAGAGATTTTAAAGAATTGTTGAAATCTTTAGAAAAATGACGTCGGAATGAACTTCGACAGTCTAGAAATCAATGCACCGGAACCCTAAGTCTACTCGTGGACCAGAAGAGGTATTCTTTGTTTGATTTTATGAAATCTCCGAAATAACACTCAGGCGTGTACCCTGGTTCACTAACTCGGAGTATTTTTGAAAATAAGTTTGATTTCTCAGAAAATGGCACTGTAAAGCACATATGACCGAAAGGTCCCCAAATTGTGAAAGCCAAAGTCTTCCAATGGTTTTGTGTTGCCTTTTTAGGATGGTTTTCAGTAATCACGAAAAATGTCTCACAGGCGTGTACCGGGGGTCACCGAACATGGAGATTTTAAAAAATTATTGAAATCTTTATAAAAATGGCGTCGGAATGAACTTCGACCGCCTAGAAATCAATGCACCGGAACCCTAAGTCTACTCGGGGACCAGAAGAGGCATTCTTAGTTTGATTTTATGAAATCTCCGAAATAACACTCAGGCGGGTACCCCAGTTCACTAACTCGAAGTATTTTTGAAAATATGTTTGATTTCTCTAAAAATGGCACTATAAAGAACATTTGACCGAAAGGGCCCCAAATAGTGAAAGCCATAGTCTTCCAAAGGTTTCATGTTGCCTTTTTAAGATGGTTTTAAGTAATCACGAAAAATGCCTCACAGGCGTGTACCGGGGGTCACCGAACATGGAGATTTTAAAGAATTCTTGAAATCTTGAAAAACATGGCGTCGGAATGAACTTCGACCGTCTTGAAATCAATGCACCGGAACCCTAAGTCTACTCGGGGACCAGAAGAGGCATTCTTAGTTTGATTTTATGAAATCTCCGAAATAACACTCAGGCGTGTACCCCGGTTCACTAACTCGAAGTATTTTTGAAAATATGTTTGATTTCTCAGAAAATGGCACTGTAAAGCACATTTGACCGAAAGGGCCCCAAATAGTGAAAGCCAGAGTCTTCCAAAGGTTTCGTGTTGCCTTTTTAAGATGGTTTTAAGTAATCACGAAAAATGACTCACAGGCGTGTACCGGGGGTCACCGAACATGGAGATTTTAAAGAATTGTTGAAATCTTTAGAAAAATGGCGTCGGAATGAACTTCGACCGTCGAGAAATCAATGCACCGGAACCCTAAGTCTACTCGGGGACCAGAAGAGGCATTCTTAATTTGATTTTATGAAATCTCCAAAATAACACTCAGGCGTGTACCCCGGTTCACTAACTCGGAGTATTTCTGAAAATATGTTTTATTTCTCAGAAAATGGCACTGTAAAGCACATATGACCGAAAGTCCCCAAATAGTGAAAGCCAAAGTCTTCCAAAGGTTTCGTGTTGCCTTTTTAAGATAGTTTTAAGTAATATGGAAAATTGCCCCACAGACGTGTACCGGGGGTCACCAAACATAGAGATTTTAAAGAATTGTTGAAATCTTTAGAAAAATGACGTCGGAATGAACTTCGACTGTCTAGAAATCAATGCACCGGAACCCCAAGTCTACTCGGGGACCAGAAGAGGCATTCTTAGTTTGATTTTATGAAATCTCCGAAATAACACTCATGCGTGTACCCCGGTTCACTAACTCGGAGTATTTTTGAAAATATGTTTGATTTCTCAGAAAATGGCACTGTAAAGCACATATGACCGAAAGGTCCCCAAATAGTGAAAGCCAAAGTCTTCCAAAGGTTTCGTGTTACCTTTTTAAGATTGTTTTAAGTAATCAGGAAAATTGCCCCACAGGCGTGTACCGGGGGTCACCAAACATAGAGATTTTAAAGAATTGTTGAAATCTTTAGAAAAATCACGTCGGAATGAACTTGACCTGTCTAGAATTCAATGCACCGGAACCCTAAGTCTACTCGGGGACCGGGAAGAGGCATTCTTAGTTTGATTTTATGAAATCTCCGAAATAACACTCAGGCGTGTACCCCGGTTCACTAACTCGGAGTATTTTTGAAAATATGTTTGATTTCTCATAAAATGGCACTGTAAAGCACATATGACCGAAAGTTCCCAAAAAGTGAAAGCCAAAGTCTTCCAAAGGTTTCGTGTTGCCTTTTTAGGATGGTTTTAAGTAATCACGAAAAATGTCTCACAGGCGTGTACCGGGGGTCACCGAACATGGAGATTTTAAAGAATTGTTGAAATCTTTAAAAAAATGGCGTCGGAATGAACTTCGACTGTCTAGAAATCAATGCACCGGAACCCTAAGTCTACTCGGGGACCAGAAGAGGCATTCTTAGTTTGATTTTATGAAATCTCCGAAATAACACTCAGGCGTGTACCCCGGTTCACTAACTCGAAGTATTTTTGAGAATATGTTTGATTTCTCAGAAAATGGCACTATAAAGCACATTTGACCGAAAGGACCCCAAATAGTGAAAGCCAGAGTCTTCCAAAGGTTTCGTGTTGCCTTTTTAAGATGGTTTTAAGTAATCACGAAAAATGACTCACAGGCGTGTACCGGGGGTCACCGAACATGGAGATTTTAAAGAATTGTTGAAATCTTTAGAAAAATGGCGTCGGAATGAACTTCGACCGTCGAGAAATCAATGCACCGGAACCCTAAGTCTACTCGGGGGACCGGAAGAGGCATTCTTAGTTTGATTTTATGAAATCTCCGAAATAACACTCGTGCGTGTACCCCGGTTCACTAACTCGGAGTATTTCTGAAAATATGTTTCATTTCTCAGAAAATGGCACTGTAAAGCACATATGACCGAAAGTCCCCAAATAGTGAAAGCCAAAGTCTTCCAAAGGTTTCGTGTTGCCTTTTTAAGATAGTTTTAAGTAATATGGAAAATTGCCCCACAGACGTGTACCGGGGGTCACCAAACATAGAGATTTTAAAGAATTGTTGAAATCATTAGAAAAATGACGTCGGAATGAACTTCGACTGTCTAGAAATCAACGCACCGGAGCCCCAAGTCTACTCGGGGACCAGAAGAGGCATTCTTAGTTTGATTTTATGAAATCTCCGAAATAACACTCATGCGTGTACCCCGGTTCACTAACTCGGAGTATTTTTGAAAATATGTTTGATTTCTCAGAAAATGGCACTGTAAAGCACATATGACCGAAAGGTCCCCAAATAGTGAAAGCCAAAGTCTTCCAAAGGTTTCGTGTTGCCTTTTTAAGATTGTTTTAAGAAATCAGGAAAATTGCCCCACAGGCGTGTACCGGGGGTCACCAAACATAGAGATTTTAAAGAATTGTTGAAATCTTTAGAAAAATCACGTCGGAATGAACTTCGACTGTCTAGAATTCAATGCACCGGAACCCTAAGTCTACTCGGGGACCAGAAGAGGCATTCTTAGTTTGATTTTATGAAATCTCCGAAATAACACTCATGCGTGTACCCCGGTTCACTAACTCGGAGTATTTTCGAAAATATGTTTGATTTCTCGAGAAAATGGCACTCGTAAAGCACATATGACCGAAAGGTCCCCAAATAGTGAAAGCCAAAGTCTTCCAAAGGTTTCGTGTTGCCTTTTTAAGATTGTTTTAAGAAATCGAGGAAAATTGCCCCACGGGCGTGTACCGGGGGTCACCAAACATAGAGATTTTAAAGAATTGTTGAAATCTTTAGAAAAATCACGTCGGAATGAACTTCGACTGTCTAGAATTCAATGCACCGGAACCCTAAGTCTACTCGGGGACCAGAAGAGGCATTCTTAGTTTGATTTTATGAAATCTCCGAAATAACACTCAGGCGTGTACCCCGGTTCACTAACTCGAAGTATTTTTGAAAATATGTTTGATTTCTCAGAAAATGGCACTGTAAAGCACATTTGACCGAAAGGGCCCCAAATAGTGAAAGCCAGAGTCTTCCAAAGGTTTCGTGTTGCCTTTTTAAGATGGTTTTAAGTAATCACGAAAAATGACTCACAGGCGTGTACCGGGGGTCACCGAACATGGAGATTTTAAAGAATTGTTGAAATCTTTAGAAAAATGGCGTCGGAATGAACTTCGACCGTCGAGAAATCAATGCACCGGAACCCTAAGTCTACTCGGGGACCAGAAGAGGCATTCTTAATTTGATTTTATGAAATCTCCGAAATAACACTCAGGCGTGTACCCCGGTTCACTAACTCGGAGTATTTCTGAAAATATGTTTTATATCTCAGAAAATGGCACTGTAAAGCACATATGACCGAAAGTCCCCAAATAGTGAAAGCCAAAGTCTTCCAAAGGTTTCGTGTTGCCTTTTTAAGATAGTTTTAAGTAATATGGAAAATTGCCCCACAGACGTGTACCGGGGGTCACCAAACATAGAGATTTTAAAGAATTGTTGAAATCTTTAGAAAAATGACGTCGGAATGAACTTCGACCGTCTAGAAATCAATGCACCGGAACCCCAAGTCTACTCGGGGACCAGAAGAGGCATTCTTAGTTTGATTTTATGAAATCTCCGAAATAACACTCATGCGTGTACCCCGGTTCACTAACTCGGAGTATTTTTGAAAATATGTTTGATTTCTCAGAAAATGGCACTGTAAAGCACATATGACCGAAAGGTCCCCAAATAGTGAAAGCCAAAGTCTTCCAAAGGTTTCGTGTTACCTTTTTAAGATTGTTTTAAGTAATCAGGAAAATTGCCCCACAGGCGTGTACCGGGGGTCACCAAACATAGAGATTTTAAAGAATTGTTGAAATCTTTAGAAAAATCACGTCGGAATGAACTTCGACTGTCTAGAATTCAATGCACCGGAACCCTAAGTCTACTCGGGGACCAGAAGAGGCATTCTTAGTTTGATTTTATGAAATCTCCGAAATAACACTCAGGCGTGTACCCCGGTTCACTAACTCGGAGTATTTTTGAAAATATGTTTGATTTCTCATAAAATGGCACTGTAAAGCACATATGACCGAAAGTTCCCAAATAGTGAAAGCCAAAGTCTTCCAAAGGTTTCGTGTTGCCTTTTTAGGATGGTTTTAAGTAATCACGAAAAATGTCTCACAGGCGTGTACCGGGGGTCACCGAACATGGAGATTTTAAAGAATTGTTGAAATCTTTAAAAAAATGGCGTCGGAATGAACTTCGACCGTCTAGAAATCAATGCACCGGAACCCTAAGTCTACTCGGGGACCAGAAGAGGCATTCTTAGTTTGATTTTATGAAATCTCCGAAATAACACTCAGGCGTGTACCCCGGTTCACTAACTCGAAGTATTTTTGAAAATATGTTTGATTTCTCAGAAAATGGCACTGTAAAGCACATTTGACCGAAAGGGCCCCAAATAGTGAAAGCCAGAGTCTTCCAAAGGTTTCGTGTTGCCTTTTTAAGATGGTTTTAAGTAATCACGAAAAATGACTCACAGGCGTGTACCGGGGGTCACCGAACATGGAGATTTTAAAGAATTGTTGAAATCTTTAGAAAAATGGCGTCGGAATGAACTTCGACCGTCGAGAAATCAATGCACCGGAACCCTAAGTCTACTCGGGGACCAGAAGAGGCATTCTTAGTTTGATTTTATGAAATCTCCGAAATAACACTCAGGCGTGTACCCCGGTTCACTAACTCGGAGTATTTCTGAAAATATGTTTCATTTCTCAGAAAATGGCACTGTAAAGCACATATGACCGAAAGTCCCCAAATAGTGAAAGCCAAAGTCTTCCAAAGGTTTCGTGTTGCCTTTTTAAGATAGTTTTATGTAATATGGATAATTGCCCCACAGACGTGTACCGGGAGTCACCAAACATAGAGATTTTAAAGAATTGTTGAAATCTTTAGAAAAATGACGTCGGAATGAACTTCGACTGTCTAGAAATCAATGCACCGGAGCCCCAAGTCTACTCGGGGACCAGAAGAGGCATTCTTAGTTTGATTTTATGAAATCTCCGAAATAACACTCATGCGTGTACCCCGGTTCACTAACTCGGAGTATTTTTGAAAATATGTTTGATTTCTCAGAAAATGGCACTGTAAAGCACATATGACCGAAAGGTCCCCAAATAGTGAAAGCCAAAGTCTTCCAAAGATTTCGTGTTGCCTTTTTAAGATTGTTTTAAGAAATCAGGAAAATTGCCCCACAGGCGTGTACCGGGGGTCACCAAACATAGAGATTTTAAAGAATTGTTGAAATCTTTAGAAAAATCACGTCGGAATGAACTTCGACTGTCTAGAATTCAATGCACCGAAACCCTAAGTCTACTCGGGGACCAGAAGAGGCATTCTTAGTTTGATTTTATGAAATCTCCGAAATAACACTCAGGCGTGTACCCCGGTTCACTAACTCGGAGTATTTCTGAAAATATGTTTGATTTCTCAGAAAATGGCACTGTAAAGCACATATGACCGAAAGGTCCCCAAATAGTGAAAGCCAAAGTCTTCCAAAGGTTTCGTGTTGCCTTTTTAAGATTGTTTTAAGAAATCAGGAAAATTGCCCCACAGGCGTGTACCGGGGGTCACCAAACATAGAGATTTTAAAGAATTGTTGAAATCTTTAGAAAAATCACGTCGGAATGAACTTCGACTGTCTAGAATTCAATGCACCGGAACCCTAAGTCTACTCGGGGACCAGAAGAGGCATTCTTAGTTTGATTTTATGAAATCTCCGAAATAACACTCAGGCGTGTACCCCGGTTCACTAACTCGGAGTATTTCTGAAAATATGTTTGATTTCTCAGAAAATGGCACTGTAAAGCACATATGACCGAAAGTCCCCAAATAGTGAAAGCCAAAGTCTTCCAATGGTTTCGTGTTGCCATTTTAAGATGGTTTTAAGTAATCAGGAAAATTGCCCCACAGGCGTGTACCGGGGGTCACCAAACATAGAGATTTTAAAGAATTGTTGAAATCTTTAGAAAAATCACGTCGGAATGAACTTCGACTGTCTAGAATTCAATGCACCGGAACCCTAAGTCTACTCGGGGACCGGAAGAGGCATTCTTAGTTTGATTTTATGAAATCTCCGAAATAACACTCGGGCGTGTACCCCGGTTCACTAACTCGGAGTATTTTCGAAAATATGTTAGATTTCTCGAGAAAATGGCACTGTAAAGCACATATGACCGAAAGGTCCCCAAATAGTGAAAGCCAAAGTCTTCCAAAGGTTTCGTGTTGCCTTTTTAAGATTGTTTTAAGAAATCAGGAAAATTGCCCCACAGGCGTGTACCGGGGGTCACCAAACATAGAGATTTTAAAGAATTGTTGAAATCTTTAGAAAAATCACGTCGGAATGAACTTCGACTGTCTAGAATTCAATGCACCGGAACCCTAAGTCTACTCGGGGACCAGAAGAGGCATTCTTAGTTTGATTTTATGAAATCTCCGAAATAACACTCAGGCGTGTACCCCGGTTCACTAACTCGGAGTATTTTTGAAAATATGTTTCATTTCTCAGAAAATGGCACTGTAAAGCACATATGACCGAAAGGTCCCCAAATAGTGAAAGCCAAAGTCTTCCAAAGGTTTCGTGTTGCCTTTTTAAGATTGTTTTAAGAAATCGGGAAAATTGCCCCACGGTGCGTGTACCGGGGTCACCAAACATAGAGATTTTAAAGAATTGTTGAAATCTTTAGAAAAATCACGTCGGAATGAACTTCGACTGTCTAGAATTCAATGCACCGGAACCCTAAGTCTACTCGGGGACCAGAAGAGGCATTCTTAGTTTGATTTTATGAAATCTCCGAAATAACACTCAGGCGTGTACCCCGGTTCACTAACTCGGAGTATTTCTGAAAATATGTTTGATTTCTCAGAAAATGGCACTCTAAAGCACATATGACCGAAAGTCCCCAAATAGTGAAAGCCAAAGTCTTCCAATGGTTTCGTGTTGCCATTTTAAGATGGTTTTAAGTAATCAGGAAAATTGCCCCACAGGCGTGTACCGGGGGTCACCAAACATAGAGATTTTAAAGAATTGTTGAAATCTTTAGAAAAATCACGTCGGAATGAACTTCGACTGTCTAGAATTCAATGCACCGGAACCCTAAGTCTACTCGGGGACCAGAAGAGGCATTCTTAGTTTGATTTTATGAAATCTCCGAAATAACACTCAGGCGTGTACCCCGGTTCACTAACTCGGAGTATTTCTGAAAATATGTTTGATTTCTCAGAAAATGGCACTGTAAAGCACATATGACCGAAAGGTCCGCAAATAGTGAAAGCCAAAGTCTTCCAAAGGTTTCGTGTTGCCTTTTTAAGATTGTTTTAAGAAATCAGGAAAATTGCCCCACAGGCGTGTACCGGGGGTCACCAAACATAGAGATTTTAAAGAATTGTTGAAATCTTTAGAAAAATCACGTCGGAATGAACTTCGACTGTCTAGAATTCAAGGCACCGGAACCCTAAGTCTACTCGGGGACCAGAAGAGGCATTCTTAGTTTGATTTTATGAAATCTCCGAAATAACACTCAGGCGTGTACCCCGGTTCACTAACTCGGAGTATTTCTGAAAATATGTTTCATTTCTCAGAAAATGGCACTGTAAAGCACATATGACCGAAAGGTCCCCAAATAGTGAAAGCCAAAGTCTTCCAAAGGTTTCGTGTTGCCTTTTTAAGATTGTTTTAAGAAATCAGGAAAATTGCCCCACAGGCATGTACCGGGGGTCACCAAACATAGAGATTTTAAAGAATTGTTGAAATCTTTAGAAAAATGACGTCGGAATGAACTTCGACTGTCTAGAAATCAATGCACCGGAGCCCCAAGTCTACTCGGGGACCAGAAGAGGCATTCTTAGTTTGATTTTATGAAATCTCCGAAATAACACTCATGCGTGTACCCCGGTTCACTAACTCGGCGTATTTTTGAAAATATGTTTGATTTCTCAGAAAATGGCACTGTAAAGCACATATGACCGAAAGGTCCCCAAATAGTGAAAGCCAAAGTCTTCCAAAGGTTTCGTGTTGCCTTTTTAAGATTGTTTTAAGAAATCAGGAAAATTGCCCCACAGGCGTGTACCGGGGGTCACCAAACATAGAGATTTTTAAGAATTGTTGAAATCTTTAGAAAAATCACGTCGGAATGAACTTCGACTGTCTAGAATTCAATGCACCGGAACCCTAAGTCTACTCGGGGACCAGAAGAGGCATTCTTAGTTTGATTTTATGAAATCTCCGAAATAACACTCAGGCGTGTACCCCGGTTCACTAACTCGGAGTATTTCTGAAAATATGTTTGATTTCTCAGAAAATGGCACTGTAAAGCACATATGACCGAAAGTCCCCAAATAGTGAAAGCCAAAGTCTTCCATAGGTTTCGTGTTGCCATTTTAAGATGGTTTTAAGTAATCAGGAAAATTGCCCCACAGGCGTGTACCGGGGGTCACCAAACATAGAGATTTTAAAGAATTGTTGAAATCTTTAGAAAAATGACGTCGGAATGAACTTCGACAGTCTAGAAATCAATGCACCGGAACCCTAAGTCTACTCGTGGACCAGAAGAGGTATTCTTTGTTTGATTTTATGAAATCTCCGAAATAACACTCAGGCGTGTACCCCGATTCACTAACTCGGAGTATTTTTGAAAATAAGTTTGATTTCTCAGAAAATGGCACTGTAAAGCACATATGACCGAAAGGTCCCCAAATTGTGAAAGCCAAAGTCTTCCAAAGGTTTCGTGTTGCCTTTTTAGGATGGTTTTCAGTAATTACGAAAAATGTCTCACAGGCGTGTACCGGGGGTCACCGAACATGGAGATTTTAAAGAATTGTGGAAATCTTTAAAAAAATGGCGTCGGAATGAACTTCGACAGTCTAGAAATCAATGCACCGGAACCCTAAGTCTACTCGTGGACCTGAAGAGGCATTCTTAGTTTGATTTTATGAAATCTCCGAAATAACACTCAGGCGTGTACCCCGGTTCACTAACTCGGAGTATTTTTGAAAATAAGTTTGATTTCTCAGAAAATGGCACTGTAAAGCACATATGACCGAAAGGTCCCCAAATTGTGAAAGCCAAAGTCTTCCAAAGGTTTCGTGTTGCCTTTTTAGGATGGTTTTCAGTAATCACGAAAAATGTCTCACAGGCGTGTACCGGGGGTCACCGAACATGGAGATTTTAAAAAATTATTGAAATCTTTATAAAAATGGTGTCGGAATGAACTTCGACCGGCTAGAAATCAATGCACCGGAACCCTAAGTCTACTCGGGGACCAGAAGAGGCATTCTTAGTTTGATTTTATGAAATCTCCGAAATAACACTCAGGCGGGTACCCCAGTTCACTAACTTTAAGTATTTTTGAAAATATGTTTGATTTCTCTAAAAATGGCACTGTAAAGCACATTTGACCGAAAGTGCCCCAAATAGTGAAAGCCAGAGTCTTCCAAAGGTTTCGTGTTGCCTTTTAAAGATGGTTTTAAGTAATCACGAAAGATGCCTCACAGGCGTGTACCGGGGGTCACCGAACATGGAGATTTTAAAGAATTGTTGAAATCTTTAGAAAAATGGCGTCGGAATGAACTTCGACCGTCGAGAAATCAATGCACCGGAACCCTAAGTCTACTCGGGGACCAGAAGAGGCATTCTTAGTTTGATTTTATGAAATCTCCGAAATAACACTCAGGCGTGTACCCCGGTTCACTAACTCGGAGTATTTCTGAAAATATGTTTCATTTCTCAGAAAATGGCACTGTAAAGCACATATGACCGAAAGTCCCCAAATAATGAAAGCCAAAGTCTTCCAAAGGTTTCGTGTTGCCTTTTTAAGATGGTTTTAAGTAATATGGAAAATTGACCCACAGACGTGTACCGGGGGTCACCAAACATAGAGATTTTAAAGAATTGTTGAAATCTTTAGAAAAATGACGTCGGAATGAACTTCGACTGTCTAGAAATCAATGCACCGGAACCCCAAGTCTACTCGGGGACCAGAAGAGGCATTCTTAGATTGATTTTATGAAATCTCCTAAATAACACTCATGCGTGTACCCCGGTTCACTAACTCGGAGTATTTTTGAAAATATGTTTGATTTCTCAGAAAATGGCACTGTAAAGCACATATGACCGAAAGGTCCCCAAATAGTGAAAGCCAAAGTCTTCCAAAGGTTTCGTGTTGCCTTTTTAAGATTGTTTTAAGTAATCAGGAAAATTGCCCCACATGCGTGTACCGGGGGTCACCAAACATAGAGATTTTAAAGAATTGTTGAAATCTTTAGAAATATGACGTCGGAATGAACTTCGCCTGTCTAGAAATCAATGCACCGGAACCCTAAGTCTACTCGGGGACCAGAAGAGGCATTCTTAGTTTGATTTTATGAAATCTCCGAAATAACACTCAGGCGTGTACCCCGGTTCACTAACTCGGAGTATTTTTGAAAATATGTTTGATTTCTCATAAAATGGCACTGTAAAGCACATATGACAGAAAGTTCCCAAATAGTGAATGCCAAAGTCTTCCAAAGGTTTCGTGTTGTCTTTTTAGGATGGTTTTAAGTAATCACGAAAAATGTCTCACAGGCGTGTACCGGGGGTCACCGAACATGGAGATTTTAAAGAATTGTTGAAATCTTTAAAAAAATGGCGTCGGAATGAACTTCGACAGTCTAGAAATCAATGCACCGGAACCCTAAGTCTACTCGTGGACCAGAAGAGGCATTCTTAGTTTGATTTTATGAAATCTCCGAAATAACACTCAGGCGTGTACCCCGGTTCACTAACTCGAAGTATTTTTGAAAATATGTTTGATTTCTCTAAAAATGGCACTGTAAAGCACATTTGACCGAAAGGGCCCCAAATAGTGAAAGCCAGAGTCTTCCAAAGGTTTCGTGTTGCCTTTTGAAGATGGTTTTAAGTAATCACGAAAAATGCCTCACAGGCGTGTACCGGGGGTCACCGAACATGGAGATTTTAAAGAATTGTTGAAATCTTTAGAAAAATGGCGTCGGAATGAACTTCGACCGTCGAGAAATCAATGCACCGGAACCCTAAGTCTACTCGGGAGCCAGAAAAGGCATTCTTAGTTTGATTTTATGAAATCTCCGAAATAACACTCAGGCGTGTACCCCAGTTCACTAACTCGGAGAATTTCTGAAAATATGTTTGACTTCTCATAAAATGGCACTGTAAAGCACATTAGACCGAAAGGGCCCAAATAGTGAAAGCCAGAGTCTTCCAAAGGTTTCGTGATGCCTTTTTTGTATGGTTCTAAGTAATCACGAAAAATGTCTCACAGGCGTGTACCGGGGGTCACCGAACATGGAGATTTTATAGAATTGTTTAAATCTTTAAAAAAATGGCGTCGGAATGAACTTCGACCGTCTAGAAATCAATGCACCGGAACCCTAAGTCTACTCGGGGACCAGAAGAGGCATTCTTAGTTTGATTTTATGAAATCTCCGAAATAACACTCAGGCGTGTACCCCGGTTTACTAACTCGAAGTATTTTTGAAAATATGTTTGATTTCTCAGGAAATGGCACTGTAAAGCACATTTGACCGAAAGGGCCCCAAATACTGAAAGCCAGAGTCTTCCAAAGGTTTCGTGTTGCCTTTTTTAGATGGTTTTAAGTAATCACGAAAAATACCTCACAGGCGTGTACCGGGGGTCACCGAACATGGAGATTTTAAAGAATTGTTGAAATCTTTAGAAAAATGGCGTCGGAATGAACTTCGGCCGTCGAGAAATCAATGCACCGGAACCCTAAGTCTACTCGGGGACCAGAAGAGGCATTCTTAGTTTGATTTTATGAAATCTCCGAAATAACACTCAGGGGTGTACCCCGGTTCACTAACTCATAGTATTTTTGAAAATATGTTTGATTTCTCAGAAAATGGCACTGTAAAGCACATATGACCGAAAGGTCCCCAAATAGTGAAAGCCAAAGTCTTCCAAAGGTTTCGTGTTGCCTTTTTGGGATGGTTTTAAGTAATCACAAAAAATGCCTCATAGGCGTGTACCAGGGGTCACCGAACATGGAGATTTTATAGAATTGTTAAAATCTTTAAAAAAATGGCGTCGGAATGAACTTCGACCGTCTAGAAATCAATGCACCGGAACCCTAAGTCTACTCGGGGACCAGAAGAGGCATTCTTAGTTTGATTTTATGAAATCTCCGAAATAACATTCAGGCGTGTACCCCGGTTCACTAACTCGAAGTATTTTTCAAAATATGTTTGATTTCTCAGAAAATGGCACTGTAATGCACATTTGACCGAAAGGGCCCCAAATAGTGAAAGCCAGAGTCCTCAAAAGGTTTCATGTTGCCTTTTTAAGATGGTTTTAAGTAATCACGAAAAGTGCCTCACAGGCGTGTACCGGGGGTCACCGAACATGGAGATTTTAAAGAATTGTTGAAATCTTTAGAAAAATTGCGTCGGAATAAACGTTGACCGTCTAGAAATCAATGCACCGGAACCCTAAGTCTACTCGGGGACCAGAAGTGGCATTCTTAGTTTGATTTTATGAAATCTCCGAAATGACACTCAGGCGTGTACCCCGGTTCACTAACTCGGAGTATTATTGAAAATGTGTTTGATTTCTCAGAAAATGGCACTGTAAAGCACATTGGACCGAAAGTCCCCAAATAGTGAAAGCCAAAGTCTTCCAAAGGTTTCGTGTTGCCTTTTTAGGATGGTTAAGTAATCACGATAAATGCCTCACAGGCGTGTACCGGGGGTCACCGAACATGGAGATTTTAAAGGATTGTTGAAATCTTTGGAAAAATGGCATCGGAATGAACTACGACTGTCTAGAAATCAATGCACCTGAACCCTTAGTCTACTCGTTGACCAGAAGAGGAATTCTTAGTTTGATTTTATGAAATCTCCGAAATAACACTCAGGCGTGTACCCCGGTTCAGTAACTCGGAGTTTTTTCGAAAATATGTTTGATTTCTCAGAAAATGGCACTGTAAAGCACATATGACCGAAAGGTCCCCAAATAGTGAATGCCAAATCTTCCAAAGGTTTCGTGTTGCCTTTTTAAGATGGTTTTAAGTAATCACGAAAAATGCCTCACAGGCGTGTACCGGGGGTTACCGAACATGGAGATTTTGAAGAATTGTTGAAATCTTTAGAAAAATGGCGTCGGAATGAACTTCGACCATCTAGAAATTAATGCACCGGAACCCTAAGTCTACTCGGGGACCAGAAGAGGCATTCTTAGTTTGATTTTATGAAATCTCCGAAATGACACTCAGGCGTGTACCCCGGTTCACTAACTCGGAGTATTTTTGAAAATATGTTTGATTTCTCAGAAAATGGCACTGTAAAGCACATTTGACCGAAAGTCCCCAAATAGTGAAAGCCAAAGTCTTCCAAAGGTTTCGTGTTGCCTTTTTATGATGGTTTAAAGTAATCAAGAAAAATGCCTCACAGGCGTGTACCGGGGGTCACCGAACATAGAGATTTTAAAGAATTGTTGAAATCTTTAGAAAAATGACGTCGGAATGAACTTCGACCGTCGAGAAATCAATGCACCGGAACCCTAAGTTTACTCGGGGATCAGAAGAGGCATTCTTAGTTTGATTTTATGAAATCGCCGAAATAACATTCAGGCGTGTACCCCGATTCACTAACTCGAAGTATTTTTGAAAATATGTTTGATTCCTCAGAAAATGGCACTGTAAAGCACATTTGGCCGAAAGGGCACCAAATAGTGAAAGCCAGAGTCTTCCAAAGGTTTCGTGTTGCCTTTTTAAGATGATTTTAAGTAATCACGAAAAATGCCTCACAGGCGTGTACCGGGGGTACCCGAACATGGAGAATTTAAAGAATTGTTGAAATCTTTAGAAAAATGGCGTCAGAATGAACTTCGATCGTCTAGAAATCAATGCACCGGAACCCTAAGTTTACACGGGGACCAGAAGAGGCATTCTTAGTTTGATTTTATGAAATCTCCGAAATAACACTAAGGCGTGTACCCCGGTTCACTAACTCGGAGAATTTTTGAAAATATGTTTGATTTCTCAGAAAATGGCTCTGTAAAGCACATATGACCGAAAGGTCCCCAAATAGTGAGAGCCATAGTCTTCGAAAGATTTCGTGTTGCCTTTTCAGGATGGTTTTAAGTAATCACGAAAAATGTCTCAAAGGCTTGTACCGGGGGTCACCGAACATGGAGATTTTAAAGAATTGTTGAAATCTTTAAAAAATCGCGTCGTTATGAACTTCGACCGTCTAGAAATCAATGCACCGGTACCCTAAGTCTACTCGGGGACCAGAAGAGGCATTCTTAGTTTGATTTTATGAAATCTCCGAAATAACATTCAGGCGTGTACCCCGGTTCACTAACTCGGAGTATTTTTGAAAATATGTTTGATTTCGACGAAAATGGCACTGTAAAGCACATAAGACCGAAAGGGCCCCAAATAGTGAAAGCCAAAGTCTTCCAAAGGTTTCGTGTTGCCTGTTTAGGATGGTTTTAAGTAATCACGAAAATTGCTTCACAGGCGTGTACCGGGGGTCACCGAACATGGAGAATTTAAAGAATTGTTGAAATGTTTGGAAAAATGGCGTCGGAATGAACTTAGACTGTCTAGAAATCAATGCACCGGAACCCTAAGTCTACTCGTGGACCAGAAGAGGCATTCTTAGTTTGATTTTATGAAATCTCCGAAATAACATTCAGGCGTGTACCCCGATTCACTAACTCGAAGTATTTTTGAAAATATGTTTGATTCCTCAGAAAATGGCACTGTAAAGCACATTTGGCCGAAAGGGCACCAAATAGTGAAAGCCAGAGTCTTCCAAAGGTTTCGTGTTGCCTTTTTAAGATGATTTTAAGTAATCACGAAAAATGCCTCACAGGCGTGTACCGGGGGTACCCGAACATGGAGAATTTAAAGAATTGTTGAAATCTTTAGAAAAATGGCGTCAGAATGAACTTCGATCGTCTAGAAATCAATGCACCGGAACCCTAAGTTTACACGGGGACCAGAAGAGGCATTCTTAGTTTGATTTTATGAAATCTCCGAAATAACACTAAGGCGTGTACCCCGGTTCACTAACTCGGAGTATTTTTGAAAATATGTTTGATTTCTCAGAAAATGGCTCTGTAAAGCACATATGACCGAAAGGTCCCCAAATAGTGAGAGCCATAGTCTTCGAAAGATTTCGTGTTGCCTTTTCAGGATGGTTTTAAGTAATCACGAAAAATGTCTCAAAGGCTTGTACCGGGGGTCACCGAACATGGAGATTTTAAAGAATTGTTGAAATCTTTAAAAAATCGCGTCGTTATGAACTTCGACCGTCTAGAAATCAATGCACCGGTACCCTAAGTCTACTCGGGGACCAGAAGAGGCATTCTTAGTTTGATTTTATGAAATCTCCGAAATAACATTCAGGCGTGTACCCCGGTTCACTAACTCGAAGTATTTTTGAAAATATGTTTGATTCCTCAGAAAATGGCACTGTAAAGCACATTTGACCGAAAGGGCACCAAACAGTGAAAGCCAGAGTCTTCCAAAGGTTTCGTGTTGCCTTTTTAAGATGATTTTAAGTAATCACGAAAATTGCCTCACAGGCGTGTACCGGGGGTACCCGAACATGGAGAATTTAAAGAATTGTTGAAATCATTAGAAAAATGGCGTCAGAATGAACTTCGATCGTCTAGAAATCAATGCACCGGAACCCTAAGTTTACACGGGGACCAGAAGAAGCATTCTTAGTTTGATTTTTTGAAATCTCCGAAATAACACTCAGGCGTGTAGCCCGGTTCACTAACTCGGAGTATTTTTGAAAATATGTTTGATTTCTCAGAAAAAAGGCACTGTAAAGCACATTTGGCCGAAAGTCCCCAAATAGTGAAAGCCAAAGTCTTCCAACGGTTTCGTGTTGCCTTTTTAGGATGGTTTTAAGTAATCAGGAAAAATGTCTCACAGGCGTGTACCGGGGGTCACCGAACATAGAGATTTTAAAGAATTGTTGAAATCTTTAGAAAAATGACGTCGGAATGATCTTCGACTGTCTAGAAATCAATGCACAGGAACCCGAAGTTTACTCGGGGACCAGAAGAGGCATTCTTAGTTTGATTTTATGAAATCTCCGAGATAACACTCATGCGTGTACCCAGGTTCACTAACTCGGAGTTTTTTCGAAAATATGTTTGATTTCTCAGAAAATGGCACTGTAAAGCACATTTGACCGAAAGGGCCCCAAATAGTGAAAGCCAGAGTCTTCCAAAGCTTTCATGTTGCCTTTTTAAGATGGTTTTAAGTAATCACGAAAAATGCCTCACAGGCGTGTACTGGGGGTCACCGAACATGGAGATTTTAAAGAATTGTTGAAATCTTTAGAAAAATGGCGTCGGAATGAACTTCGACCGTCTAGAAATTAATGCACCGTAACCCTAAGTCTACTCGGGGACCAGAAGAGGCATTCTTAGTTTGATTTTTATGAAATCTCCGAAATTACACTCAGGCGTGTACCCCGGTTCACTAACTCGGAGTATTTATGAAAATATGTTTGATTTCTCAGAAAATGGCACTGTAAAGCACATTTGACCGAAAGTCCCCAAATTGTGAAAGCCAAAGTCTTCCAAAGGTTTCGTGTTGCCTTTTTATGATGGTTTAAAGTAATCAAGAAAAATGCCTCACAGGCGTGTACAGGGGGTCACCGAACATAGAGATTTTAAAGAATTGTTGAAATCTTTAGAAAAATGACGTCGGAATGAACTTCGACCGTCGAGAAATCAATGCACCGGAACCCTAAGTTTACTCGGGGATCAGAAGAGGCATTCTTAGTTTGATTTTATGAAATCTCCGAAATAACACTCATGCGTGTACCCCGGTTCACTAACTCGGAGAATTTCTGAAAATACGTTTGATTTCTCATAAAATGGCACTGTAAAGCACATAAGACCGAAATGGCCCCAAATAGTGAAAGCCAAAGTCTTCCAAAGGTTTCGTGTTGCCTGTTTAGGATGGTTTTAAGTAATCACGAAAATTGCCTCACAGGCGTGTACCGGGTGTCACCGAACATGGAGATTTTAAAGAATTGTTGAAATGTTTGGAAAAATGGCGTCGGAATGAACTTAGACTGTCTAGAAATCAATGCACCGGAACCCTAAGTCTACTCGTGGACCAGAAGAGGCATTCTTAGTTTGATTTTATGAAATCTCCGAAATAACACTCAGGCGTGTACTCCGGTTCACTAACTCGGAGTATTTTTGAAAATATGTTTGATTTCTCAGAAAATGGCTCTGTAAAGCACATATGACCGAAAGGTCCCCAAATAGTGAGAGCCATAGTCTTCCAAAGATTTCGTGTTGCCTTTTCAGGATGGTTTTAAGTAATCACGAAAAATGTCTCAAAGGCTTGTACCGGGAGTCACCGAACATGGAGATTTTAAAGAATTGTTGAAATCTTTAGAAAAATTGCGTCGGAATGAACGTCGACCGTCTAGAAATCAATGCACCGGAACCCTAAGTCTACTCGGGGACCAGAAGTGGCATTCTTAGTTTGATTTTATGAAATCTCCGAAATGACACTCAGGCGTGTACCCCGGTTCACTAACTCGGAGTATTTTTGAAAATATGTTTGATTTCTCAGAAAATGGCACTGTAAAGCACATTTGACCGAAAGTCCCCAAATAGTGAAAGCCAAAGTCTTCCAAAGGTTTCGTGTTGCCTTTTTAGGATGGTTTTAAGTAATCACGAAAAATGCCTCACATGCGTGTACCGGGGGTCACCGAACATGGAAATTTTAAAGGATTGTTGAAATCCTTAGAAAAATGGCGTCGGAATGAACTACGACTGTCTAAAAATCAATGCACCGGAACCCTTAGTCTACTCGTTGACCAGAAGAGGCATTCTTAGTTTGATTTTATGAAATCTCCGAAATAACACTCAGGCGTGTACCCCGGTTCAGTAACTCGGAGTTTTTTCGAAAATATGTTTGATTTCTCAGAAAATGGCACTGTAAAGCACATATGACCAAAAGGTCCCCAAATAGTGAATGCCAAATCTTCCAAAGGTTTCGTGTTGACTTTTTAAGATGGTTTTAAGTAATCACGAAAAATGCCTCACAGGCGTGTACCGGGGGTTACCGAACATGGAGATTTTAAAGAATTGTTGAAATCTTTAGAAAAATGGCATCGGAATGAACTTCGACCGTCCAGAAATTAATGCACAGGAACCCTAAGTCTACTCGGGGACCAGAAGAGGCATTCTTAGTTTGATTTTATGAAATCTCCGAAATGACACTCAGGCGTGTACCCCGGTTCACTAACTCGGAGTATTTTTTAAAATATGTTTGATTTCTCAGAAAATGACACTGTAAAGCACATTTGACCGAAAGTCCCCAAATAGTGAAAGCCAAAGTCTTCCAAAGGTTTCGTGTTGCCTTTTTAGGATGGTTTTAAGTAATCACGAAAAATGCTTCACATGCGTGTACCGGGGGTCACCGAACATGGAGATTTTAAAGGATTGTTCAAATCCTTAGAAAAATGGCGTCGGAATGAACTACGACTGTCTAAAAATCAATGCACTGGAACCCTTAGTCTACTCGTTGACCAGAAGAGGCATTCTTAGTTTGATTTTATGAAATCTCCGAAATGACACTCAGGCGTGTACCCCGGTTCACTAACTCGGAGTATTTTTGAAAATATGTTTGATTTCTCAGAAAATGGCACTGTAAAGCACATTTGACCGAAAGTCCCCAAATAGTGAAAGCCAAAGTCTTCCAAAGGTTTCGTGTTGCCTTTTTATGATGGTTTAAAGTAATCAAGAAAAATGCCTCACAGGCGTGTACCGAGGGTCACCGAACATAGAGACTTTAAAGAATTGTTGAAATCTTTAGAAAAATGACGTCGGAATGAACTTCGACTGTCTAGAAATCAATGCACCGGAACCCTAAGTTTACTCGGGGACCAGAAGAGGCATTCTTAGTTTGATTTTATGAAATCTCCGAAATAACATTCAGGTGTGTACCCCGGTTCACTAACTCAGAGTATTTTTGAAAATATGTTTGATTTATCAGAAAATGGCACTGTAAAGCACATTTGACCGGAAGTTCCCAAATAGTGAAAGCCTAAGTCTTCCAAAGGTTTCGTGTTGCCTTTTTAAGAGGGTTTTAAGTAATCAAGAAAAATGCCTCACAGGCGTGTACCGGGGGTCACCGAACATAGAGATTTTAAAGAATTGTTGAAATCTTTAGAAAAATGACGTCGGAATGAACTTCAACCGTCGAGAAATCAATGCACCGGAACCCTAAGTTTACTTGGGGATCAGAAGAGGCATTCTTAGTTTGATTTTATGAAATCTCCGAAATAACACTCATGCGTGTACCCCGGTTCACTAACTCGGAGAATTTCTGAAAATATGTTTGATTTCGACGAAAATGGCACTGTAAAGCACATAAGACCGAAAGGGCCCCAAATAGTGAAAGCCAAAGTCTTCCAAAGGTTTCGTGTTGCCTGTTTAGGATGGTTTTAGGTAATCACGAAAATTGCCTCACAGGCGTGTACCGGGGGTCACCGAACATAGAGATTTTAAAGAATTGTTGAAATGTTTGAAAAATGGCGTCGGAATGAACTTAGACTGTCTAGAAATCAATGCACCGGAACCCTAAGTCTACTCGTCGACCAGAAGAGGCATTCTTAGTTTGATTTTATGAAATCTCCGAAATAACACTCAGGCGTGTACCCCGGTTCACTAACTCGGAGTATTTTTGAAAATATGTTTGATTTCTCAGAAAATGGCTCTGTAAAGCACATTTGACCGAAAGGGCACCAAATAGTGAAAGCCAGAGTCTTCCAAAGGTTTCGTGTTGCCTTTTTAAGATGATTTTAAGTAATTTTTGAAATCTTTAGAAAAATGGCGTCAGAATGAACTTCGACCGTCTAGAAATCAATGCACCGGAACCCTAAGTCTACTCGGGGACCAGAAGAGGCATTCTTAGTTTGATTTTATGAAATCTCCGAAATAACACTCAGGCGTGTACCCCGGTTCAGTAACTCGGAGTTTTTTCGAAAATATGATTGATTTCTCAGAAAATGGCACTGTAAAGCACATATGACCGAAAGGTCCCCAAATAGTGAATGCCAAATCTTCCAAAGGTTTCGTGTTGCCTTTTTAGGATGGTTTTAAGTAATGACGAAAAATGCCTCACAGGCGTGTACCGGGGGTCACCGAACATGGAGATTTTAAAGAATTGTTGAAATCTTTAGAAAAATGACGTCGGAATGAACTTCGACTGTCTAGAAATCAATGCACCGGAACCCTAAGTTTACTCGGGGACCAGAAGAGGCGTTTTTAGTTTGATTTTATGAAATCTCCGAAATAACACTCATGCGTGTACCCCGGTTCACTAACTCGGAGAATTTCTGAAAATATGTTTGATTTCTCATAAAATGGCACTGTAAAGCACATTTGACCGAAAGTCCCAAATAGTGAAAGCCAGAGTCTTCCAAAGGTTTCGTTTTGCCTTTTTAGGATGGTTTTAAGTAATCACGAAAAATGCCTCACAGGCGTGTACCGGGTGTCACCGAACATGAAGATTTTAAAGGATTGTTGAAATCTTTAGAAAAATGGCGTCGGAATGAACTACGACTGTCTAGAAATCAATGCACCGGAACTCTTAGTCTACTCGTTGACCAGAAGAGGCATTCTTAGTTTGATTTTATGAAATCTCCAAAATAACACTCAGGCGTGTACCCCGGTTCAGTAACTCGGAGTTTTTTCGAAAATATGTTTGATTTCTCAGAAAATGGCACTGTAAAGCACATATGACCGAAAGGTCCCCAAATAGTGAATGCCAAATCTTCCAAAGGTTTCGTGTTGCCTTTTTAGGATGGTTTTAAGTAATCACGAAAAATGCCTCACAGGCGTGTACCGGGGGTTACCGAGCATGGAGATTTTAAAGAATTGTTGAAATCTTTAGAAAAATGGCGTCGGAATGAACTTCGACCGTCTAGAAATTAATGCACCGGAACCCTAAGTCTACTCGGGGACCAGAAGAGGCATTCTTAGTTTGATTTTATGAAATCTCCGAAATGACACTCAGGCGTGTAGCCCGGTTCACTAACTCGGAGTATTTTTGAAAATATGTTTGATTTATCAGAAAATGGCACTGTAAAGCACATTTGACCGGAAGTTCCCAAATAGTGAAAGCCAAAGTCTTCCAAAGGTTTCGTGTTGTCTTTTTAGGAGGGTTTTAAGTAATCAAGAAAAATGCCTCACAGGCGTACCGGGGGTCACCGAACATAGAGATTTTAAAGAATTGTTGAAATCTTTAGAAAAATGACGTCGGAATGAACTTCGACCGTCGAGAAATCAATGCACCGGAACCCTAAGTTTACTCGGGGATCAGAAGAGGCATTCTTAGTTTGATTTTATGAAATCTCCGAAATAACACTCATGCGTGTACCCCGGTTCACTAACTCGGAGAATTTCTGAAAATATGTTTGATTTCGACGAAAATGGCACTGTAAAGCACATAAGACCGAAAGGGCCCCAAATAGTGAAAGCCAAAGTCTTCCAAAGGTTTCGTGTTGAATGTTAAGGATGGTTTTAAGTAATCACGAAAATTGCCTCACAGGCGTGTACCGGGGGTCACCGAACATGGAGATTTTAAAGAATTGTTGAAATGTTTGGAAAAATGGCGTCGGAATGAACTTAGACTGTCTAGAAATCAATGCACCGGTACCCTAAGTCTACTCGTGGACCAGAAGAGGCATTCTTAGTTTGATTTTATGAAATCTCCGAAATAACACTCACGCGTGTACCCCGGTTCACTTACTCGGAGTATTTTTGAAAATATGTTTGATTTATCAGAAAATGGCACTGTAAAGCACATATGACCGAAAGGTCCCCAAATAGTGAAAGCCAGAGTCTTCCAAAGGTTTCGTGTTGCCTTTTTAAGATGGTTTAAAGCAATCACGAAAAATGCCGCACATGCGTGTACCGGGGGTCACCGAACATGGAGATTTTAAAGAATTGTTGAAATCTTTAAAAAATCACGTCGTTATGAACTTCGACCGTCTAGAAATCAATGCACCGGTACCCTAAGTCTACTCGGGGACCAGAAGAGGTATTCTTAGTTTGATTTTATGAAATCTCCGAAATAACACTCAGGCGTGTACCTTGTTCACTAACTCGAAGTATTTTTGAAAATATGTTTGATTCCTCAGAAAATGGCACTGTAATGTACATTTGACCGAAAGGGCACCAAATAGTGAAAGCCAGAGTCTTCCAAAGGTTTCGTGTTGCCTTTTTAAGATGATTTTTAGTAATCACGAAAAATGCCTCACAGGCGTGTACCGGGGGTCACTAAACATGGAGATTTTAAAGAACTGTTGAAGTCTTTAGAAAAATGGCGTCAGAATGAACTTCGACCGTCTAGAAATGAATGCACCGAAACCCTAAGTCTACTTGGGGACCAGAACAGGCATTCTTAGTTTGATTTAATGAAATCTCCGAAATAACACTCAGGCGTGTAGCCCGGTTCACTAACTCGGAGTATTTTTGAAAATCTGTTTGATTTCTCAGAAAAAAGGCACCGTAAAGCACATTTGGCCGAAAGTCCCCAAATAGTGAAAGCCAAAGTCTACCAAAGGTTTCGTGTTGCCTTTTTAGGATGGTTTTAAGTAATCAACAAAAATGTCTCACAGCCGTGTACCGGGGGTCACCGAACATAGAGATTTTAAAGAATTGTTGAAATCTTTAGAAAAATGACGTCGGAATGAACTTCGACCGTCTAGAAATAGATGCACAGGAACCCGAAGTTTACTCGGGGACCAGAAGAGGCATTCTTAGTTTGATTTTATGAAATCTCCGAGATAACACTCATGCGTGTACCCAGGTTCAGTAACTCGGAGTTTTTTCGAAAATATGTTTGATTTCTCAGAAAATGGCACTGTAAAGCACATATGACCGAAAGGTCCCCAAATAGTGAATGCCAAATCTTCCAAAGGTTTCGTGTTGCCTATTTAGGATGGTTTTAAGTAATCACGAAAAATGCCTCACATGCGTGTACCGGGGGTTACAGGGCATGGAGATTTTATAGAATTGTTGAAATCTTTAGAAAAATGGCGTCGGAATGAACTTCGACCGTCTAGAAATCAATGCACCGGAACCCTAAGTCTACTCGGGGACCAGAAGAGGCATTCTTAGTTTGATTTTATGAAATCTCCGAAATGACACTCAGGCGTGTACCCCGGTTCACTAACTCGGAGTATTTTTGAAAATATGTTTGATTTCTCAGAAAATGGCACTATAAAGCACATTTGACCGAAAGTCCCCAAATAGTGAAAGCCAAAGTCTTCCAAAGGTTTCGTGTTGCTTTTTTATGATGGTTTAAAGTAATCAAAAAAAATGCCTCACAGGCGTGTACCGGGGGTCACCAAACATAGAGATTTTAAAGAATTGTTGAAATCTTTAAAAAAATGACGTCGGAATGAACTTCGAACGTCTAGAAATCAATGCACCGGAACCCTAAGTTTACTCGGGGACCAGAAGAGGCATTCGTAGTTTGATTTTATGAAATATCCGAAATAACACCCTGGCGTGTACCCCGGTTCACTAACTCGGAGTATTTTTGAAAATATGTTTGATTTCTCAGAAAATGGCACTGTAAAGCACATATGACCGAAAGGTCCCTAAATAGTTAAAGCCAAAGTCTTCCAAAGGTTTTGTGTTGCCTTTTTATGATGGTTTAAAGTAATCAAGAAAAATGCCTCACAGGCGTGTACCGGTGGTCACCGAACATAGAGATTTTAAAGAATTGTTGAAATCTTTAGAAAAATGACGTGGGAATGAACTTCGACTGTCTAGAAATCAATGCACCGGAACCCTTAGTTTACTCGGGGACCAGAAGAGGCGTTCTTAGTTTGATTTTATGAAATCTCCGAAATAACATTCATGCGTGTACCCCGGTTCAGTAACTCGGAGTTTTTTAGAAAATATGCTTGATTTCTCAGAAAATGGCACTGTAAAGCACATATGACCGAAAGGTCCCCAAATAGTGAATGCCAAATCTTCCAAAGGTTTCGTGTTGCCTTTTTAAGATGGTTTTAAGTAATCACGAAAAATGCCTCACAGGCGTGTACCGGGGGTCACCGAACATGGAGATTTTCAAGAATTGTTGAAATCTTTCGAAAAATGGCGTCGGAATGAACTTCGACCGTCTAGAAATCAATGCACCGGAACCCTAAGTCAACTCGGGGACCAGAAAAGGCATTCTTAGATTGATTTTATGAAATCTCCGAAATGACACTCAGGCGTGTACCCCGGTTCACTAACTCGGAGTATTTTTGAAAATATGATTGATTTCTCAGAAAATGGCACTGTAAAGCACATTTGACCGAAAGGGCCCCAAATAGTGAAAGCCAGAGTCTTCCAAAGCTTTCATGTTGCCTTTTTAAGATGGTTTTAAGTAATCACGAAAAATGCCTCACAGGCGTGTACTGGGGGTCACCGAACATGGAGATTTTAAAGAATTGTTGAAATCTTTAGAAAAATGGCGTCGGAATGAACTTCGACCGTCTAGAAATTAATGCACCGTAACCCTAAGTCTACTCGGGGACCAGAAGAGGCATTCTTAGTTTGATTTTTATGAAATCTCCGAAATTACACTCAGGCGTGTACCCCGGTTCACTAACTCGGAGTATTTATGAAAATATGTTTGATTTCTCAGAAAATGGCACTGTAAAGCACATTTGACCGAAAGTCCCCAAATAGTGAAAGCCAAAGTCTTCCAAAGGTTTCGTGTTGCCTTTTTATGATGGTTTAAAGTAATCAAGAAAAATGCCTCACAGGCGTGTACAGGGGGTCACCGAACATAGAGATTTTAAAGAATTGTTGAAATCTTTAGAAAAATGACGTCGGAATGAACTTCGACCGTCGAGAAATCAATGCACCGGAACCCTAAGTTTACTCGGGGATCAGAAGAGGCATTCTTAGTTTGATTTTATGAAATCTCCGAAATAACACTCATGCGTGTACCCCGGTTCACTAACTCGGAGAATTTATGAAAATATGTTTGATTTCTCAGAAAATGGCACTGTAAAGCACATTTGACCGAAAGGTCCCCAAATAGTGAATGCCAAATCTTCCAAAGGTTTCGTGTTGCCTTTTTAAGATGGTTTTAAGTAATCACGAAAAATGCCTCACAGGCGTGTACCGGGGGTCACCGAACATGGAGATTTTCAAGAATTGTTGAAATCTTTCGAAAAATGGCGTCGGAATGAACTTCGACCGTCTAGAAATCAATGCACCGGAACCCTAAGTCAACTCGGGGACCAGAAAAGGCATTCTTAGATTGATTTTATGAAATCTCCGAAATGACACTCAGGCGTGTACCCCGGTTCACTAACTCGGAGTATTTTTGAAAATATGATTGATTTCTCAGAAAATGGCACTGTAAAGCACATTTGACCGAAAGTCCCCAAATAGTGAAAGCCAAAGTCTTCCAAAGGTTTCGTGTTGCCTTTTTATGATGGTTTAACGTAATCAAGAAAAATGCCTCACAGGCGTTTACCGGTGGTCACCGAACATAGAGATTTTAAAGAATTGTTGAAATCTTTAGAAAAATGTCGTCGGAATGAACTTCGACTGTCTAGAAATCAATGCACCGGAACCCTAAGTTTACTCGGGGACCAGAAGAGGTGTTTATAGTGTGATTTTATGAAATCTCCGAAATAACACTCATGCGTGTACCTCGGTTCACTAACTCGGAGAATTTCTGAAAATATGTTTGATTTCTCATAAAATGGCACTGTAAAGCACATTTGACCGAAAGTCCCAAATAGTGAAAGCCAGAGTCTTCCAAAGGTTTCGTGTTGCCTTTTTAGGATGGTTTTAAGTAATCACGAAAAATGCCTCACAGGCGTGTACCGGGTGTCACCGAACATGGAGATTTTAAAGGATTGTTGAAATCTTTAGAAAAATGGCGTCGGAATGAACTACGACTGTCAAGAAATCAATGCACCGGAACCCTTAGTCTACTCGTTGACCAGAAGAGGCATTCTTAGTTTGATTTTATGAAATCTCCGAAATAACACTCAGGCGTGTACCCCGGTTCAGTAACTCGGAGTTTTTTCGAAAATATGTTTGATTTCTCAGAAAATGGCACTGTAAAGCACATATGACCGAAAGGTCCCCAAATAGTGAATGCCAAATCTTCCAAAGGTTTCGTGTTGCCTTTTTAGGATGGTTTTAAGTAATCACGAAAAATGCCTGACAGGCGTGTACCGGGGGTTACCGAGCATGGAGATTTTAAAGAAGTGTTGAAATCTTTAGAAAAATGGCGTCGGAATAAACTTCGGCCGTCTAGAAATCAATGCACCGGAACCCTAAGTCTACTCGGGGACCAGAAGAGGCATTCTTAGTTTGATTTTATGAAATCTCCGAAATGACACTCAGGCGTGTACCCCGGTTCACTAACTCGGAGTATTTTTGAAAATATGTTTGATTTATCAGAAAATGGCACTGTAAAGCACATTTGACCGGAAGTTCCCAAATAGTGAAAGCCAAAGTCTTCCAAAGGTTTCGTGTTGTCTTTTTAGGAGGGTTTTAAGTAATCAAGAAAAATGCCTCACAGGCGTGTACCGGGGGTCACCGAACATAGAGATTTTAAAGAATTGTTGAAATCTTTAGAAAAATGACGTCGGAATGAACTTCGACCGTCGAGAAATCAATGCACCGGAACCCTAAGTTTACTCGGGGATCAGAAGAGGCATTCTTAGTTTGATTTTATGAAATCTCCGAAATAACACTCAGGCGTGTACCCCGGTTCACTAACTCGAAGTATTTATGAAAATATGTTTGATTTCTCAGAAAATGGCACTGTAAAGCACATTTGACCGAAAGGACCCCAAATAGTGAAAGCCAGAGTCTTGCAAAGGTTTCGTGTTGCCTTTTTAAGATGGTTTTAAGCAATCACGAAAAATGCCTCACAGGTGTGTACCAGGGGTCACCGAACATGGAGATTTTAAAGAATTGTTGAAATCTTTCGAAAAATGGCGTCAGAATGAACTTCGACCGTCTAGAAATCAATGCACCGGAACCATAAGTCTTCTCGGGGACCAGAAAAAGCATTCTTAGTTTGATTTTATGAAATCTCCGAAATGACACTCAAGCGTGGGCCCCGGTTCACTAACTCGGAGTATTTTTGAAAATATGATTGATTTCTCAGAAAATGGCACTGTAAAGCACATTTGACCGAAAGTCCCCAAATAGTGAAAGCCAAAGTCTTCCAAAGGTTTCGTGTTGCCTTTTTATGATGGTTTAAAGTAATCAAGAAAAATGCCTCACAGGCGTGTACCGGTGGTAACCGAACATAGAGATTTTAAAGAATTGTTGAAATCTTTAGAAAAATGACGTCGGAATGAACTTCGACTGTCTAGAAATCAATGCACCGGAACCCTAAGTTTACTCGGGGACCAGAAGAGGCGTTCTCAGTTTGATTTTATGAAATCTCCGAAATAACACTCATGCGTGTACCCCGGTTCACTAACTCAGAGAATTTCTGAAAATATGTTTGATTTCGAATAAAATGGCACTGTAAAGCATATATGACCGAAAGGGCACCAAATAGTGAAAGCCAAAGTCTTGCAAAGGTTTCGTGTTGACTTTTTAGGATGGTTTTAAGTAATCACGAAAAATGCCTCACACGCGTGTACTAGGGAGCACCAAACATAGAGACTTTAAAGAATTGTTTAAATCTTTAGAAAAATGGCATCGGAATGAACTTCGACCGTCTAGAAATCAATGCACCGAAACCCTAAGTTTACTCGGGTACCAGAAGAGTCATTCTTAGTTTGATTTTATGAAATCTCTGAAATAACACTGATAAGTCCATATTTCATATACTTATTATGTCCCTCTATTACGATTTTATGATATAATTTGGTGTGTTTTAAATGAGTTTTTGTGCTTTATTGTTAAATTATAAATTCTTCAATACAAGTGAATAAAATAAAATAAAATAAATAATAATAATATAAAAAGAAAGTTGTTAATCATATTTATTGTGTCATTATTTGTTTTCAGTGATGGTTTGCCACTTTGCTTTATTGGAATATTTTTTTTACTTTGTCATTTGTGAAGGTGTACCTTGAAGTAGCAGCACCAAGCCCATATTTTGTATCAAAGAGGAAGGAGAATACCTTTGTTGGGCCTAAAAGATCAACAGCAAGATGGCTAGCCACGTAAGACATCAAACAAAAAAAAGAAGAATGAAAAGAAGGATTTTGGTTGGGGATATATGGCAGCAGCCAAAGGAAATAAAGGAGTAAAAATCTCTTGCTGGGCCGAAGAGAAAAAGGAGGGCACGAGAATTAAGACCCTAGGTGACTAAGTGAGGCTGCAGACGGGATATAAAAACAGCAGAGGACAACAACAGAATGAGGGACGACAGAAGAGAATACGGAGAACAGAAGCAGCGAGCAGAGGCTCGAAGACGCGCACCAGACGGAGACCAGAGACCAGAGACGCATAAAAGACGAAACCAGAGAAGAAGAACGTAGAGACCATAACGCTTATCGGGAGTTCTTCTGTTTCCTTGCTTTATTTAGTTCAATTGTTAAACTTTGTCTAATTACTATGTCGAGTATTGATTTTACATTGTTATTCAATTGGATTGATTTAGTTTCAATGTCTAGCTAAATTTCCATGTTCTAGGACTAGATGTAGTCTTTTATTTTCTGTCAATGAGTTGAATTTGTTGTTTGGATTTGATTATTATAATTGCAATTTGATAATCTTGGTTTGTTTTCATATAATTAATTTGGCCAGTTGTTATATGTTTAAGATATTGGATTATTAGCGGAAGTGAAAGTTCAATATTAGTTCATGGGATTATTAAACGCCAAGTAGTATAATTTTAGGAATAGTTATACACTTGGGGTGGTCTTTTATATGAATTTCTTGTTCGTAATGGGTTTATATTAATTTTTATGACCACGGAAGTAGGCGTAAGATTATTATAAATACACGTTTTCTACCTTGGAAGAGGAGATAATATATTATAGGAAATTCGATCATTGCAATATAATAGTTTAAATCCGACAACTAGTTTAATTTCATTGTAGAAGGTAATTGGCGAAATCTAAGTCCTAGAACTATTTCTTATACTTGATTTATACCTATTGTCCGACGATTTTAGTTGTTAGTATTAGTATAGTTTTATTTTAGTAGTTTAGTTATCACCACCAATCACTATTTCCGGATCGTCTAGATAATATTAGTGTCTCTTAATTTGGTAGTTGATTATACCTCCTTGTGGGAAACGATATCTTGCTTACCCTATATTTACTTTAATTGACCCGTACACTTGCGGTATTTTAAGGTACTTTTAGGACCGACCAAGTTTTTGGCGCCGTTGCCGGGGAGGCAATAGTTCAATATCATACTAGAGGGATTTTAATATTAGTTTAGACTTTATTTTTTGTTAGCGCTTGTTTTAATTTTCAATATAATTTTCTTTTTCCTTTTCATAAACGTTTTGTTAGTGATATCTCTATGTTCTTGCGTTAGTAGTATTAGATTTTTTCTTAATAATTAGTTTCTTGTCCTAATCACTAGTAGTTGTGTTTCTTAATTATTTAACGTAGAAGTTGATGCACTTTTGGTGATTTTCCTTTTGCTCACATAATAATTAATTTGAGTTCAAACTTTCTGATATTTATTAGTGTATGCCACGTACTAATCGTTCTTTGGTTTCATTTGATCCAGAGATTGAAAGAACAGCTCGTGCACTAAGGAAACAAAAGAGGTTGGAACAAATACAAAAGCTGCCAGATTTTGATTTGGAGTACATCTTTTCTGAAGAATCTGACAGTATACTAGTAGCGATGGGGGATGACAACAATGAAAAGCCTCTACGTGACTACGCAATGCCGAATGCTAGTGGAGCCCCTTCAAGTATTGTAAGACCAACTGTTACTGCAAATAATTTTGAAATTAGTCCTGCTTTAATTCGTATAATTCAACAAGAACAATTTAGTGGACTAGATAACGAAGATCCTAATGACCATATAGGTAATTTTCTAGAAAAATGTGATACTCTTAAGCTGAATGGAGTAACCAATGATGCCATTAGATTAGGACTTTTCCCCTTCTCGCTAAAAGATAAAGCAAAAATATGGTTAAAATCTAACCCTGCTAATTCTTTTACTACTTGGGAAGATTTATCTGGAGCTTTTCTTAGAAAGTACTTTCCCCCTGATAAAACTGCTAAACTAAGAAATGATATAACTAGTTTCATACAGAATGATGGGGAGTCTTTATATGAGGCTTGGGAAAGGTTTAAACATTTACAACGTCAATGTCCTCACCATGGTGTCCCAGATTGGTTGCTTGTGCAAACTTTTTATAATGGTCTAAATGAATCTGTTAGAATCACTATAGATGCTGCTGCAGGAGGTGCTATAATGGGTAAAACTACTGAGGTAGCTAATAAATTATTAGAAGAAATGGCTTCAAATAATTATCATTGGTCTAATGATCGAAATAAACTAAGGAGAAATGGTGGTAAGTATGAAGTAGAAGGAATAAATATGTTAAATGCAAAAGTGGACAACTTAGTAAATTTGTTTACTAAAATGAATAATGTCAATTCTGTGTCTTCTTCTACTATGCCATGTAATTTGTGTGGAGGTGCTCATTTAACTACAGAATGTGCTAATATAGAACAAGCTCAATATGTTTCTAATTTTAATAGACCACCACAAAATGATCCTTACTCTAATACTTATAACCAAGGTTGGAGAAATCACCCTAATTTCTCTTGGAGAGACCAAGGACACCAAAATGCCAACTTTAGACCACCAAACCCACCCGGCTTTCACCCAAAACAGCCACAACAAGAAAGTAAATCATCATGGGAGTTGGCTATTGAAAAATTGGCTAATGCTACTTCTGAAAGAATTGAAAAATTAGAAAGTAAAGTAGATCAGATAGCTATTTCTAATAGAAATGTGGAAATGCAACTTGGACAATTAGCTAATGCAATTAACTCTAGAAACCAGGGAGCCCTACCTAGTAAAACAGAAGTCAATCCTAAGGAGCAAATGAAAGCCATAACTTTAAGGAGTGGTACAAAGTTATCTGAAGTAAATGACAAGTCTAAGGAGAATATGGAGTTAAAAGAAAATGAGCAAAACAATGAAGAATCAGTTGAAAAAGAACTAAAATCACCCTCTCTTTCTCCTGTTAAACCTTATGTACCTCTTATTCCTTTTCCTCAAAGACTTAAAAAGAATAAGTTGGATAATCAATTTGAGAAATTTCTGAAAATGTTTAAAGAATTACAAATTAATATTCCTTTTGCTGATGCTATAATGCAAATTCCTTCTTATTCTAAATTCCTTAAAGAAATCATGTCTAAGAAAAGAAAGCTTGAAGATTACGAAACCATTGCTTTAAGTGAGGAATGTAGTGCTGTTATTCAGAATAAGCTTCCGCCTAAATTAAAAGATCCAGGGAGTTTTTCTATTCCTTGTACTATTGGTGATATTAATTTTTCTAAGGCTCTTTGTGATTTAGGTGCGAGTGTGTCACTTATGCCGTTGTCTATATGCAAGAAGCTAGGACTAACTGATTTAAAACGCACTACTGTCTCGTTACAACTTGCTGACAGATCAATTAAATATCCTTTAGGAGTAGTCGAAAATGTATTAATGAAGGTGGATAAATTTATTATTCCTGTTGATTTCATTATTCTTGATATGGATGAGGATGTTGACGTACCTATAATTTTGGGTAGACCATTTTTAGCTACGGCTGGTGCTATAATTGATGTTAAAAACGGTAAGTTAACCTTTAAAATTGGTGAAGAAGAGGTGCAGTTCAATTTATTCCAATCTTCTAAATATCCTTCTTTTACTGATCATGTATTTCGAGTTGATTTGCATGATGAATTAGATGCAGAAGAGTTTAATAAGGTTACTTTTAATGATCCTCTTGAGACATGCTTAGTAGGTGAACATTATGGAAATGATGCAGAGGTAAGTGAGATGGCTCTTGCATTAGAAGCATGTCCTCCATGGAAGAGAAAAGGTAATTATTTTGAGGAGCTCGGTAAAGGTAATGTTCCTCCCCCTCCTTCTTTCGTGCATCCTCCTGTTCTTGAACTTAAGCCTCTGCCTACACATCTTAAATATGCATATTTAGGTGATAATAATACACTGCCTGTTATTGTGAATGCTTCATTAACTGATGAACAATTGAATAAGCTACTGCGTGTTTTAAGAGAAAGAAAAAGAGCATTAGGTTGGAGTATTTCAGATTTAAAAGGAATTAGCCCCTCTGTTTGCATGCATAAAATATTAATGGAAGATGATTTTAAACCTTCTGTTCAAAATCAAAGACGCCTAAATCCCAATATGCAAGAAGTAGTTAAGAAAGAAATTCTGAAATGGTTAGATGCTGGAATTGTTTATCCTATATCTGATAGTTCGTGGATTAGTCCTGTTCAAGTTGTACCTAAAAAGGGTGGAATCACAATAGTGCCTAATGATAATAATGAACTAATTCCCACTAGGACAGTCACTGGTTGGAGAGTATGTATTGACTACAGAAAACTTAATAGTGCCACTCGTAAAGATCATTTTCCACTACCCTTCTTAGATCAAATGTTAGAAAGAGTAGCCGGATTTGAATACTATTGTTTCCTTGATGGTTACTCTGGGTTTAACCAAATACCGGTGGCTCCTGAAGATCAGGAGAAAACCACATTTATTTGCCCTTATGGTACCTATGCGTTTCGTAAAATGCCTTTTGGATTATGTAATGCACCTGCTACCTTCCAACGTTGTATGATGTCTATATTTTCAGATTATATTGAAAAAATCATGGAAGTTTTTATGGATGATTTCTCTGTTTTTGGATCTTCTTTTGATAATTGCCTAGCTAATCTCTCTCTTGTCTTGCAACGTTGTGAAGAAACTAATTTGGTTTTAAATTGGGAAAAATGTCATTTTATGGTACAAGAAGGGATTGTACTCGGGCATAAAATATCTAAAAATGGTATTGAGGTGGACCGTGCAAAAATAGAAGTAATTGAAAAACTTCCTCCACCTCTTAATGTTAAGGGAATTCGAAGTTTTCTAGGACATGCTGGTTTCTATAGGCGTTTTATTAAAGATTTTTCTAAAACTTCTAAACCCCTATGTGATTTATTGAACAAAGACACCCCCTTTGATTTTAATGTTGAGTGTTTGCATGCTTTTAACAAGTTAAAACAAGAGTTAATCTCAGCACCTATTGTAATAGCCCCTGATTGGAATTTACCTTTTGAATTGATGTGCGATGCGAGCGATTATGCTCTTGGTGCTGTACTAGGACAAAGAAAAGATAAAAAGTTGCATGTGATTTATTATGCTAGTAAAATGCTTAATGATGCTCAATTAAATTATGCAACTACTGAAAAAGAATTACTTGCTGTTGTTTTTGCAATGGATAAGTTTAGATCATATCTTATAGGGTCCAAAGTAATTGTTTACACAGATCACTCTGCCTTAAAATACTTGTTAGATAAAAAGGATGCTAAACCTAGACTTATTCGCTGGATACTTCTACTACAAGAATTTGATTTAGAAATTAAAGATAGAAAAGGTGTTGAGAATCCAGTGGCAGACCACTTATCTAGACTGCAAATTCATGAGAAAGGTAATGCAATACCCATTAACGATAGCTTCCCTGATGAGCGTTTGCTGGTAGTTTCTAACCCCCCTTGGTACGCTGATTTGGTGAACTATTTGGTGCGTGGTATTATTCACCCTGATTTTAGTTATCAACAGAAGAAGAAATTTATGTGGGATGTTAAGCATTATTTTTGGGAAGAACCTTTGTTATTCAAGTTTTGTGCTGATGGTATAATTCGACGTTGTATTCCTGAAGAAGATATAGAAAGAATATTGCTTCATTGTCATTCTTTAGAGTGTGGTGGTCATTTTAGTACTAACAAGACAGTAGCTAAAGTTTGGCAATCTGGATTTTATTGGCCTACTATGTATAAAGATGCAAGAAACTTTGTTGCTAAATGTGATAGATGTCAAAGAGTTGGTAATATATCTAAGAGAAATGAAATGCCTATGAATATTATTCTTGAAGTTGAACTCTTTGATCTTTGGGGAATAGATTTTATGGGTCCTTTTCCTCCTTCTCTAAACAATAGATACATATTAGTGGCAGTTGACTATGTATCAAAGTGGGTTGAAGCTATAGCCACTCAAACTGATGATTCAAAGGTTGTTATGAATTTTATCAAAAAGAACATATTTTCCAGATTTGGTGTTCCTAGAGCAATATTAAGTGATGGAGGCTCTCATTTCTGTAATAAGCCACTTGATAGTCTTTTAAGAAAATACGGGGTAACTCATAAAGTAGCTTTAGCTTATCACCCTCAAACAAATGGTCAAGTAGAGCTTGCTAATAGGGAGTTGAAGCAAATTCTTGAGAAAACAGTCAATAACTCTAGAAAAGATTGGTCTAGTAAGATAGATGATTCTCTTTGGGCCTATAGGACAGCCTTTAAGACACCTTTAGGTATGTCTCCTTATAGGCTAGTGTATGGAAAATCCTGCCATCTCCCGGTAGAAATCGAACACAAGGCTTATTGGGCTATTAGAGAGTTAAATATGGACCTTAAAGCTGCTGGAGCTAAGAGACAATTACAACTTAGTGAGTTGGAAGAATTCAGACTAGATGCCTATGAGAATGCTAAATTATATAAAGAGAAAACGAAACTTTGGCATGATAAACACATCAAACCTAAAGAATTTGAAGTAGGCCAGCAAGTTTTACTTTTTAATTCGCGACTTAAACTGTTCCCTGAAAAGTTACGATCTAGGTGGTCCGTCCCCTTTACTATTGTTAAAGTTTACCCTTATGGTTCGGTTGAATTGCAAGGTCAAAATGACATTTTTAAAGTAAATGGTCACCGTCTCAAACCTTATCTTGCAGGTGAACTATTACCTAAAGGAGTAACTTACTCCTTAGAAGATCCCATTGCAACATGACGACCAAGATAGTCAAGCTCGTGACTTTAAACATGCGCTACTTGGGAGGCAACCCAAGCTCTTTTTCATTTTAATTCCTTTTCTTTTCCTATATTTAGTATTGTTATCTTGCTTTTCTTTTACTTTTCTCTTCCCATTTGCAGATAGTAAAACAATTAAATAAATAATGCGTGTAAGTTCGATTTCAAGAAGATTTCTTCTGTGTTCAACCACTTATAGTCACTACACCAGACAACAATTATATGGAGAACATTTCTGCAAACTACATACACCAGGTTGCCTCTTTCCTTCTTTCCCTTGTTCTGTTTTTCTTTTCTTCTCCCCCCTTCTATTTTTAGTTTGATTTTCCAACATTGAGGACAATGTTTATAATAAGTGTGGGGGAGAGGATTAAGCTTTGGATTGCTGGATTTGATGTATTGTTGTGATGCTGATATTAATTTGTATGAAGAAGCAGGTCTAGAAAATGAGGAAATATAATTGGATAGGCCATATTTTAGGGGAGGTGCTGCCAAAATTTGTGTAGAAATTTATAATTGCAATGTCTGATATTAATTTGAAGGCAAATTTCGTTAGCTTAACTTGACTGAAAAGAAAAAGAAAATAGTTTCGAAATTGAACTTAAAAAAAAAAAAATATTTTTCTAGTTTTGTTGCAAGTTAATGGGTTTTTATGTTGACTGATTCGGAGAATAGCATAGCATAATTGTGTAAGTGTTTGGCAAGTGGTAAGAACGGTTATTTAAGATTTGATTGTGATTGACTTGGTGGACATTTATAGCCATTGTGAGACTCTTGAGCCTTTTAATAGACTAAAACATCTATGTTAGTCTCTATATTTTTTTCATGAGAGTGTGTGTTAGTTCCTGGTGAAGTATAGACTCTTGAATTTGCATTGGTTTCTCCGAGACTACATTGAAGCATGAGCATGCATAAAAATGATTAAGGCGTTCGTTTTTGTCAAACCACATTTAGCCTAAGCCACCTACATTATCATATCTCTTTCTAAAGCCCCTCTGAGCCTAAAGCCTATTTCTTTTGTTTAAACCACATTACAAGCTTATAATCCTAAACACATGTCCTAACCAAAGCTTTGAGCTAGTGGAATATAACTTGGTGTATGGAGTTTTGCTTGTGAAGGGTATAAAGAATTTAATTATGGAGGTAGTGTTTTTATATTTTATATCAATGGTAATTATGAGATTGAAAAAAAAAATACAATAAAGACGACTGTTGAAAAAAAAAACTTGGTCCCTTGAATATAGAAGAATTTAATGTAGTGAAAAAAGAAGAAAAAGATGAAAGTGCATATTTTTATTGGTGTTTGCTATCCAATGATATTATTATAGTGAAGAAGGGAGTAGTTTATATTTGAGTAGTTGGAGCTTTGATTGTGGCCATTACTTTGGCCTTGTTATAATTTAGTTTTCTTTTACTCTACTAGCTCTGAAAGCTTTTGAGCACCAAATCCCAAATACTCCCTACCCTCTCACCTTAGCCTTACATTACAACCCTACTAAAGTCCTTCTGATTTTTGTATGCTCCATGTATTACTAAGTAGTGGAGGATTGAACGATATGCAAATTTAAAGACGACATATTTCATTTCGAGTCGACTTCTTAGGTTTTGAGTGATAACTGTTACACCTCAAACACACGAGTGACTATACATTTTATTTTTATTTTCACAACTAAAGTGAGAGTTCACCAAGTTGATTGCTCAATTAGTCAAATCTTGAATATGGTTGTGGTAAGATGTAATGAAAACACTAATACATGAAGTACTATGTTTTTTTGAAGAGTTGGTTGGTCTTTGGCTCATTGTTTGTGATGTCTAAACAATGTTTTTGAAAAAAAATTGTTTCTATAAAAGTTATTTTTGGTCTTTGTGAAAAATTTCAGTTAAGTTATAGCTGCTTGTACTAGAATTTGCCTGAAAAGTCAATCAGTTGGGAAGTTAAAATTTATATTGACGAATAGATGCTTCTATTATATAGTCCTAGTTTGCTCGAGGGCTAGCAAATCTTAAGTGTGGGGGAGTTGATAAGTCCATATTTCATATACTTATTATGTCCCTCTATTACGATTTTATGATATAATTTGGTGTGTTTTAAATGAGTTTTTGTGCTTTATTGTTAAATTATAAATTCTTCAATACAAGTGAATAAAATAAAATAAAATAAATAATAATAATATAAAAAGAAAGTTGTTAATCATATTTATTGTGTCATTATTTGTTTTCAGTGATGGTTTGCCACTTTGCTTTATTGGAATATTTTTTTTACTTTGTCATTTGTGAAGGTGTACCTTGAAGTAGCAGCACCAAGCCCATATTTTGTATCAAAGAGGAAGGAGAATACCTTTGTTGGGCCTAAAAGATCAACAGCAAGATGGCTAGCCACGTAAGACATCAAACAAAAAAAAGAAGAATGAAAAGAAGGATTTTGGTTGGGGATATATGGCAGCAGCCAAAGGAAATAAAGGAGTAAAAATCTCTTGCTGGGCCGAAGAGAAAAAGGAGGGCACGAGAATTAAGACCCTAGGTGACTAAGTGAGGCTGCAGACGGGATATAAAAACAGCGAGAGGACAACAACGAGAATGAGGGACGACGAGAAGAGAATACGGAGAACGAAGCGCGCGAGCAGAGGCTCGAAGACGCGCACGAGACGGAGACCAGAGACCAGAGACGCATAAAAGACGAAACCAGAGAAGAAGAACGTAGAGACCATAACGCTTATCGGGAGTTCTTCTGTTTCCTTGCTTTATTTAGTTCAATTGTTAAACTTTGTCTAATTACTATGTCGAGTATTGATTTTACATTGTTATTCAATTGGATTGATTTAGTTTCAATGTCTAGCTAAATTTCCATGTTCTAGGACTAGATGTAGTCTTTTATTTTCTGTCAATGAGTTGAATTTGTTGTTTGGATTTGATTATTATAATTGCAATTTGATAATCTTGGTTTGTTTTCATATAATTAATTTGGCCAGTTGTTATATGTTTAAGATATTGGATTATTAGCGGAAGTGAAAGTTCAATATTAGTTCATGGGATTATTAAACGCCAAGTAGTATAATTTTAGGAATAGTTATACACTTGGGGTGGTCTTTTCTATGAATTTCTTGTTCGTAATGGGTTTATATTAATTTTTATGACCACGGAAGTAGGCGTAAGATTATTATAAATACACGTTTTCTACCTTGGAAGAGGAGATAATATATTATAGGAAATTCGATCATTGCAATATAATAGTTTACATCCGACAACTAGTTTAATTTCATTGTAGAAGGTAATTGGCGAAATCTAAGTCCTAGAACTATTTTTTATTATACTTGATTTATACCTATTGTCCGACGATTTTAGTTGTTAGTATTAGTATAGTTTTATTTTAGTAGTTTAGTTATCACCACCAATCACTATTTCCGGATCGTCTAGATAATATTAGTGTCTCTTAATTTGGTAGTTGATTATACCTCCTTGTGGGAAGCGATATCTTGCTTACCCTATATTTACTTTAATTGACCCGTACACTTGCGGTATTTTAAGGTACTTTTAGGACCGACCAAACGCTCATGCGTGTACCTCGGTTCACTAACTCAGAGAATTTTTGAAAATATGTTTGATTTCTCAGAAAATGGCATTGTAAAGCACATTTGACCGAAAATGCCCCAAATAGTGAAAGCCAAAGTCTTGCAAAGGTTTCGTGTTGACTTTTTAGGATGGTTTTAAGTAATCACGAATAATGCCTCACACGTGTGTACTAGGGAGCACCAAACATAGAGACTTTAAAGAATTGTTTAAATCTTTAGAAAAATGGCATCGGAATGAACTTCGACCGTCGAGAAATCAATGCACCGGAACCTTATATTTACTCGGGGATCAGAAGAGGCATTCTTAGTTTGATTTTATGAAATCTCCGAAATAACACTCATGCGTGTACCCCGTTTCACTAACTCGGAGAATTTCTGAAAATATGTTTGATTTCGACGAAAATGGCACTGTAAAGCACATAAGACCGAAATGGCCCCAAATAGTGAAAGCCAAAGTCTTCCAAAGTTATCGTGTTGCCTGTTTAGGATGGTTTTAAGTAATCACGAAATTGCCTCACAGGCGTGTACCGGGGGTTACCGAACATGGAGATTTTAAAGAATTGTTGAAATGTTTGGAAAAATGGCGTCGGAATGAACTTAGACTGTCTAGAAATCAATGCACCGGTACCCTAAGTCTACTCGTGGACCAGAAGAGGCATTCTTAGTTTGATTTTACGAAATCTCCGAAATAACACTCACGCGTGCACCCCGGTTCACTAACTCGGAGTATTTTTGAAAATATGTTTGATTTCTCAGAAAATGGTACTGTAAAGCACATATGACCGAAAGGTCCCCAAATAGTGAAAGCCATAGTCTTCCAATGATTTCGTGTTGCCTTTTCATGATAGTTTTAAGTAATCACGAAAAATGTCTCAAAGGCTTGTACCGGGGGTCACCGAACATGGAGATTTTAAAGAATTGTTGAAATCCTTAAAAAATCGCGTCGTTATGAACTTCGACCGTCTAGAAATCAAGGCACCGGAACCCTAAGTCTACTTGGGGACCAGAAGAGGCATTCTTAGTTTGATTTAATGAAATCTCCGAAATAACACTCAGGCGTGTAGCCCGGTTCACTAACTCGGAGTATTTTGGAAAATCTGTTTGATTTCTCAGAAAAAAGGCACCGTAAAGCACATTTGGCCGAAAGTCCCCAAATAGTGAAAGCCAAAGTCTTCCAAAGGTTCCGTGTTGCCTTTTTAGGATGGTTTTAAGTAATCAAGAAAAATGCCTCACAGGCGTGTACCGGGGGTCACCGAACATAGAGATTTTAAAGAATTGTTGAAATCTTTAGAAAAATGACGTCGGAATGAAATTCGATCGTCTAGAAATCAATGCACAGGAACCCGAAGTTTACTCGGGAACCAGAATAGGCATTCTTAGTTTGATTTTATGAAATCTCCGAGATAACACTCATGCGTGTACCCAGGTTCACTAACTCGGAGTTTTTTCGAAAATATGTTTGATTTCTCAGAAAATGGCACTGTAAAGCACATTTGACCGAAAGGGCCCCAAATAGTGAAAGCGAGAGTCTTCTAAAGGTTTCGTGTTGCCTTTTTAGGATGGTTTTAAGTAATCAAGAAAAATGCCTCACAGGCGTGTACCGGGGGTCACCGAACATAGAGATTTTAAAGAATTGTTGAAATCTTTAGAAAAATGACGTCGGAATGAACTTCGAACGTCTAGAAATCAATGCACCGGAACCCTAAGTTTACTCGGGGACCAGAAGAGGCATTCTTAGTTTCATTTTATGAAATCTCCGAAATAACACTCTGGCGTGTACCCCGGTTCACTAACTCAGAGAATTTCTGAAAATATGTTTGATTTCTCATAAAATGGCACTGTAAAGCTAATATGACCGAAAGGTCCCTGAATAGTGAATGCCAAAGTCTTCCAAAGGTTTCGTGTTGCCTTTTTAGGATGGTTTTAAATAATCAAGAAAAATGCCTCACAGGCGTGTACCGGGGGTCACCGAACATAGAGATTTTAAAGAATTGTTGAAATCTTCAGAAAAATGACGTCGGAATGAACTTCGACAGTCAAGAAAACAATGCAACGGAACCCTAAGTCTACTCGGGGACCAGAAGAGGCATTCTTAGATTGATTTTTTGTAATCACCGAAATAACACTCAGGCGTGTACGCCGGTTCACTAACTCGAAGTAGTTTTGAAAATATGTTTGATTTCTCCGAAAATGGCACTGTAAAGCACATTTGACCGAAAGGGCCCCAAATAGTGAAAGCCAGAGTCTTGCAAAGGTTTCGTGTTGCCTTTTTAAGATGGTTTTAAGTAATCACGAAAAATGCCTCACAGGCGTGTACCGGGGGTCACCGAACATGGAGATTTTAAAGAATTGTTGAAATCTTTCGAAAAATGGCGTCGGAATGAACTTCGACCGTCTAGAAATCAATGCACCGGAACCCTAAGTCTACTCGGGGACCAGAAAAGGCATTCTTAGTTTGATATTATTAAATCTCCGAAATAACACTCAGGCGTGTACCCCGTTTCACTAACTCGGAAAATTTTTGAAAATATGTTTGATTTCTCAGAAAATGGCACTATAAAGCACATTTGACCGAAAGTCCCCAAATAGTGAAAGCCAAAGTCTTCCAAAGGTTTCGTGTTGCCTTTTTAGGATGGTTTTAAGTAATCAAGAAAAATGCCTCACAGGCGTGTACCGGGGGTCACCGAACATAGAGATTTTAAAGAATTGTTGAAATCTTTAGAAAAATGACGTCGGAATGAACTTCGACCGTCTAGAAATCAATCCACCGGAACCCTAAGTTTACTCGGGGACTAGAAGAGGCATTCTTAGTTTGATTTTATGAAATCTCCGAAATAACACTCATGCGAGTACCCCGGTTCACTACCTCGGAGAATTTCTGAAAATATGTTTGATTTCGAATAAAATGGCACTGTAAAGCATATATGACCGAAAGGGCACCAAATAGTGAAAGCCAAAGTCTTGCAAAGGTTTCGTGTTGACTTTTTAGGATGGTTTTAAGTAATCACGAAAAATGCCTCACACGCGTGTACTAGGGAGCACAAAACATAGAGACTTTAAAGAATTGTTTAAATCTTTAGAAAAATGGCATCGGAATGAACTTCGACCGTCTAGAAATCAATGTACCGGAACCCTAAGTTTACTCGGGTACCAGAAGAGGCATTCTTAGTTTGATTTTATGAAATCTCTGAAATAACACTCATGCGTGTACCCCGGTTCACTAACTCGGAGAATTTCTGAAAATATGTTTGATTTCTCAGAAAATGGCACTGTAAAGCAAATTTGACCGAAAATGCCCCAAATAGTGAAAGCCAGAGTCTTCCAAAGGTTTCGTGGTGCCTTTTTAGGATGGTTTTAAGTAATAAAAAAAAATGCCTCACAGGCGTGTACCGGGGGTCACCGAACATAGAGATTTTAAAGAATTGTTGAAATCCTTAGAAAAATGACGTCGGAATGAACCTCGACCATCTAGAAATCAATGCACCCGAACCCTAAGTTTACTCGGGGACTAGAAGAGGCATTCGTAGTTTGATTTTATGAAATCTCCGAAATAACACTTGGGCGTGTACCCCGGTTCACTAACTCGGAGTATTTTTGAAAATATGTTTGATTTCTCAGAAAATGGCACTGTAAAGCACATTTGACCGAATGTCCCCAAATAGTGAAAGCCAAAGTCTTCCAAAGGTTTCGTGTTGCCTTTTTAGGATGGTTTTTAATAATCAAGAAAAATGCCTCACAGGCGTGTATCGGGGGTCACCGAACATAGAGATTTTAAAGAATTGTTGAAATCTTCAGAAAAATGACGTCGGAAAGAACTTCGACCGTCTAGAAATTAATGCACCGGAACCCTAAGTTTACTAAGGGACCAGAAGAGGCATCCTTAGTTTGATTTTATGAAATCTCCGAAATAACACTCAGGCGTGTACCCCGGTTAACTAAATCGAAGTATTTTTGTAAATATGTTTCATTTCTCAGAAAATGGCACTGTAAAGCACATTTGACCGATAGGGCCCCAAATAGTGAAAGCACGAGTCTTCCAAAGGTTTCGTGTTGCCTTTTTAAGATGGTTTTAAGTAATCACGAAAAATGCCTCACAGGCGTGTACCGGGGGTCACCGAACATGGAGATTTTAATGAATTTTTGAAATCCTTAGAAAAATGGCGTCGGAATGAACTTCGACCATCTAGAAATCAATGCACCGGAACCCTAAGTCTACTCGGGGACCAGAAGAGGCATTCTTTGTTTGACTTTATGAAATCTCCGAAATAACACTCAGGCGTGTACACCGGTTCACTAACTCGGAGTATTTTTGAAAATATGTTTGATTTCTCAGAAAATGGCACTGTAAAGCACATTTGACCGAAAGGGCCCCAAATAGTGAAAGCCAGAGTCTTCCAAAGGTTTTGTGTTGCCTTTTTAGGATGGTTTTAAGTAATCAAGAAAAATACCTCACAGGCGTGTACCGGGGGTCACCGAACATAGAGATTTTAAAGAATTGTTGAAATCTTTAGAAAAATGACGTCGGAATGAACTTCGACCGTCTAGAAATCAATGCACCGGAACCCTAAGTTTACTCGGGGACCAGAAGAGGCATTCTTAGATTGATTTTATGAAATCTCCGAAATAACACTCATGCGTGTACCCCGTTTCACTACCTCGGACTATTTTTGACAATATGTTTGATTTCTCAGAAAATGTCACTGTAAAGCACATTCGACCGAAAGTCCCCAAATAGTGAAGGCCAAAGTCTTTCAAAGGTTTCGTGATGCCTTTTTAGGATGGTTTTAAGTAATCAAGAAAAATGCCTCACAGGCGTGTACCAGGGGTCACCGAACATAGAGATTTTAAAGAATTGTTGAAATCTTTAGAAAAATGACGTCGGAATGAACTTCGACCGTCTAGAAATCAATGCACCGGAACCCTAAGTTTACTCAGGGACCAGAAGAGGCATTCTTAGTTTGATTTTATGAAATCTCCGAAATAACACTCATGCGTGTACCCCGGTTCACTACCTCGGAGAATTTCTGAAAATATGTTTGATTTCGAATAAAATGGCACTGTAAAGCACATATGACCGAAAGGGCACCAAATAGTGAAAGCCAAAGTCTTGCAAAGGTTTCGTGTTGACTTTTTAGGATGGTTTTAAGTAATCACGAAAAATGCCTCACACGCGTGTACTAGGGAGCACCAAACATAGAGACTTTAAAGAATTGTTTAAATCTTTAGAAAAATGGCATCGAAAAGAACTTCGACCGTCTAGAATCAATGCACCGGAACCCTAAGTTTACTCGGGCACCAGAAGAGGCATTCTTAGTTTGATTTTATGAAATCTCTGAAATAACACTCATGCGTGTACCCCGGTTCACTAACTCGGAGAATTTCTGAAAATATGTTTGATTTCTCAGAAAATGGCACTGTAAAGCACATTTGGCCGAAAGGGCCCCAAATAGTGAAAGCCAGAGTCTTCCAAAGGTTTCGTGTTGCCTTTTTAGGATGGTTTTAAGTAATCAAGAAAAATGCCTCATAGCCGTGTACCGGGGGTCACCGAACATAGAGATTTTAAGGAATTGTCGAAATCTTTAGAAAAATGACGTCGGAATGAACCTCGACCATCTAGAAATCAATGCACCCAAACCCTAAGTTTACTCGGGGACTAGAAGAGGCATTCGTAGTTTGATTTTATGAAATCTCCAAAATAACACTCGGGCGTGTACCCCGGTTCACTAACTCGGAGTATTTTTGAAAATATGTTTGATTTCTCTGAAAATGGCACTATAAAGCACATTTGACCGAATGTCCCCAAATAGTGAAAGTCAAAGTCTTCCAAAGGTTTAGTGTTGCCTTTTTAGGATGGTTTTTAGTAATCAAGAAAAATGCCTCACAGGCGTGTATCGGGGGTTACCGAACATAGAGATTTTAAAGTATTGTTGAAATCTTCAGAAAAATGACGTCGGAATGAACTTCGACCGTCTAGAAATTAATGCACCGGAACCCTAAGTTTACTAGGGGACCAGAAGAGGCATTCTTAGTTTGATTTTATGAAATCTCCGAAATAACACTCAGGCGTGTACCCCGGTTAACCAAGTCGAAGTATTTTTGAAAATATGTTTGATTTCTCATAAAATGGCACTGTAAAGCACATTTGACCGAAAGGGCCCCAAATAGTGAAAGCCAGAGTCTTCCAAAGGTTTCGTGTTGCCTTTTTATGATGGTTTTAAGTAATCACGAAAAATGCCTCACAGGCGTGTAGCGGGGGTCACCGAACATGGAGATTTTAAAGAATTCTTGAAATCTTTAGAAAAATTTCGTCTGAATGAACTTCGACCGTCTAGAAATCAATGCACCGGAACCCTAAGTCTACTCGGGGGCCAGAAGAGGCATTCTTAGTTTGATTTAATGAAATCTCCGAAATAACACTCAGGCGTGTACCCCGGTTCACTAACTCGGAATATTTTTGAAAATATGTTTGATTTCTCATAAAATGGCACTGTAAAGCACAATTGACCGAAAGTCCCCAAATAGTGAAAGTCAAAGTCTTCCAAAGGTTTCGTGTTGCCTTTTTAGAATTATTTTAGTAATGAAGAAAAATGCCTCACAGGCGTGTACCGGGGGTCACCGAACATAGAGATTTTAAAGAATTGTTGAAATCATTAGAAAAATGACGTCGGAATGAACTTCGACCGTCTAGAAATCAATGCACCGGAACCCTAAGTTTAATCGGGGGCCAGAAGAGGCATTCTTTGTTTGATTTTATGAAATCTCCGAAATAACACTCATGCGTGTACCCCGGTTCACTAACTCGGAGAATTTCTGAAAATATGTTTGATTTCGAAGAAAATGGCACTATAAAGCACATATGACCGAAAGGGCCCCAAATAGTGAAAGCCAAAGTCTTCCAAAGTTTTTGTGTTGCCTTTTTAGGATGGTTTTAAGTAATCACGAAAAATGCCTCACACGTGTACTGGGGGGCACCAAACATAGAGATTTTAAAGAATTGTTGAAATCTTTAGAAAAATGGCATCGGAATGAACTTCGACCGCCTAGAGATCAATGCACCGGAACCCTAAGTTTACTCGGGGACCAGAAGAGGCATTCTTAGTTTGATTTTATGAAATCTCCGAAATAACACTCATGCGTGTACCCCGGTTCACTAACTCGGACAATTTCTGAAAATATGTTTGATTTCTAAGAAAATGGCACTGTAAAGCACATATGACCAAAAAGGCCCCAAATAGTGAAAGCCAAAGTCTTCCAAAGGTTTCGTGTTGCCTTTTTAGGATGGTTTCAAGTAATCACGAAAATTGCCTCACAGGCGTGTACCGGGGGTCACCGAACATTGAGATTTTGAAGAATTGTTGAAATCTTAAAAAAAATAGCGTCGGAATGAACTTCGACCGTCTAGAAATCAATGCACCCGAACCCTAAGTCTAGTCGGGGACCAGAAGAGGCATTCTTAGTTTGATTTTATGAAATCTCCGAAATAACACTCAGGCGTGTACCCTAGTTCACTAACTCGAAGTATTTTTCAAAATATGTTTGATTTCTCAGAAAATGGCACTGTAAAGCACATTTGACCTAACAGGCCCCAAATAGTGAAAGCCAGAGTCTTGCAAAGGTTTCGTGTTGCCTTTTTAAGATGGTTTTAAGCAATCACGAAAAATGCTGCACATGCGTGTACCGGGGGTCACCGAACATGGAGATTTTAAAGAATTGTTGAAATCTTTAGAAAAATGGCGTCGGAATGAACTTCGACCGTCTAGAAATCAATGCACCGGAACCCTAAGTCTACTTGGGGACCAGAAGAGGCATTCTTAGTTTGATTTTATGAAATCTCCGAAATAACCCTCAGGCGCGTACCCCAGTTCACTAATTCGAAGTATTTTTGAAAATTTGTTTGATTTCTCAGAAAATGGCACTGTAAAGCACATTTGACCGAAAGGGCCCCAAATAGTGGAAGCCAGAGTCATCCAACGGGTTCGTGTTGCCTTTTTAAGATGGTTTAAAGTAATCACGAAAAATGCCTCACAGGCGTGTACCGGGGGTCACCGAACATGGAGATTTTAAAGAATTGTTGAAATCTTTCGAAAAATGGCGTCGGAATGAACTTCGACCGTCTAGAAATCAATGCACCGGAACCCTAAGTCTACTCGGGGACCAGAAAAGGAATTCTTAGTTTGATTTTATAAAATCTCTGAAATAACACTCAGGCTTGTACCCCGGTTCACTAACTCGGAGTATTTTTTAAAATATATTTGATTTCTCATAAAATGGCACTGTAAAGCACATTCGACCGAAAGTCCCCAAATAGTGAAAGTCAAAGTCTTCCAAAGGTTTCGTGTTGCCTTTTTAGGATGGTTTTAAGTAATCATGAAAAATGCCTCACAAGCGTGTACCGGGGGTCACCGAACATAGAGATTTTAAAGAATTGTTGAAATCTTTAGAAAAATGACGTCGGAATGAACTTCGATCGTGTAGAAATCAATGCACCGGAACTCTAAGTCTACTCGGGGACCGGAAAAGGCATTCTTAGTTTGATTTTATGAAATCTCCGAAATAACACTCAGGCGTGTACCCCGGTTCACTAACTCGAAGTATTTATGAAAATATGTTTGATTTCTCGTAAAATGGCACTGTAAAGCACATTTGACCGAATGTCCCCAAATAGTGAAAGCCAAAGTCTTCCAAAGGTTTCGTGTTGCCTTTTTAAGATGGTTTTTAGTAATCAAGAAAAACGCCTCACAGGCGTGTAGGGGTCACAGAACATGGAGATTTTAAAGAATTGTTGAAATCTTTAGAAAAATGGCGTCGGAATGAACTTCGACTGTCTAGAAATCAATGCACCGGAACCCTAAGTCTACTCGGGAACCAGAAGAGGCATTCTTAGTTTGATTTTATGAAATCTCCGAAATAACACTCAGGCGTGTACCCCGGTTCACTAACTCGAAGTATTTTTGAAAATATATTTGATTTCTCCGAAAATGGCACTGTAAAGCACATTTGACCGAAAGGGCCCCAAATAGTGAAAGCCAGAGTCTTCCAAAGGTTTCGTGTTGCCTTTTTAAGATGGTTTTAAGTAATCACGAAAAATGCCTCACAGGCGTGTACCGGGGGTCACCGAACATGGATATTTTAAAGAATTGTTGAAATCTTTAGAAAAATGGCGTCGGAATGAACTTCGACCGTCTAGAAATCAATGCACCGAAACCCTAAGTCTACTTGGGGACCAGAAGAGGCATTCTTAGTTTGATTTTATGAAATCTCCGAAATAACACTCAGGCGCGTACCCCAGTTCACTAACTCGAAGTATTTTTGAAAATATGTTTGATTTCTCAGAAAATGGCACTGTATAGCACATTTGACCGAAAGGGCCCCAAATAGTGGAAGCCAGAGTCATCCAACGGTTTCGTGTTGCCTTTTTAAGATGGTTTTAAGTAATCACGAAAAATGCCTCACAGGCGTGTACCGGGGGTCACCGAACATGGATATTTTAAAGAATTGTTGAAATCTTTAGAAAAATGGCGACAGAATGAACTTCGACAGTCTAGAAATCAATGCACCGGAACCCTAAGTCTACTCGGGGACCAGAAGAGGCATCCTTAGTTTGATTTTATGAAATCTCCGAAATAACACTCAGGCGTGTACCCCGGTTCACTAACTCGAAGTATTTTTGAAAATATGTTTGATTTCTCAGAAAATGGCACTGTAAAGCACATTTGACCGAAAGGGCCCCAAATAGTGAAAGCCAGAGTCTTCCAAAGGTTTCGTGTTGCCTTTTTTAAGATGGTTTTATGTAATCACGAGAAATGCCTCACAGGCGTGTACCGGGGGTCACCGAACATGGATATTTTAAAGAATTGTTGAAATCTTTAGAAAAATGGCGTCGGAATGAACTTCGACCGTCTAGAAATCAATGCACCGGAACCCTAAGTCTACTCGGGGACCAGAAGAGGCATTCTTAGTTTGATTTTATGAAATCTCCGAAATAACACTCAGGCGCGTACCCCGGTTAACTAACTCGAAGTATTTTTGAAAATATGTTTGATTTCTCAGAAAATGGCACTGTAAAGCACATTTGACCGAATGGGCCCCAAATAGTGAAAGCCAGAGTCATCCAAAGGTTTCGTGTTGCCTTTTTAAGATGGTTTTAAGTAATCACGAAAAATGCCTCTCAGGCGTGTACCGGGGGTCACCGAACATGGATATTTTAAAGAATTGTTGAAATCTTTAGAAAAATGGCGTCGGAATGAACTTCGACCGTCTAGAAATCAATTCACCGGAACCCTAAGTCTACTCGGGGACCAGAAGAGGCATTCTTAGTTTGATTTTATGAAATCTCCGAAATAACACTCATGCGCGTACCCCGGTTAACTAACTCGAAGTATTTTTGAAAATATGTTTGACTTCTCAGAAAATGGCACTGTAAAGCATATTTGACCGAAAGGGCCCCAAATAGTGAAAGCCAGAGTCATCCAAAGGTTTCGTGTTGCCTTTTTAAGATGGTTTTAAGTAATCACGAAAAATGCCTCACAGGCGTGTACCGGAGGTCACCGAACATGGAGATTTTAAAGATTTGTTGAAATCTTTAGAAAAATGGCGTCGAAATGAACTTCGACTGTCTAGAAATCAATGCACTGGAACCCTAATGCTATTAATGGATTAGAAGAGGCATTATTAGTTTGATTTTATGAATTCTCCGAAATAACACTCAGGCGTGTACCCCGGTTCACTAACTCGGAGTATTATTGAAAATATGTTTGATTTCTCATAAAATGGCACTGTAAAGCACATATGACAGAAAGGTCTCCAAATAGTGAAAGCCACAGTCTTCCAAAGGTTTCGTGTTGCCTTTTTAGGATGGTTTTAAGTAATCACGAAAAATGCCTCAGAGGCGTGTATCGGGGGTCACCGAACATTGAGATTTTGAAGAATTGTTGAAATCTTAAAAAAAATGGCGTCGGAATGAACTTCGACCGTCTAGAAATCAATGCACCGGAACCCTAAGTCTAGTCGGGGACCAGAAGAGGCATTCTTAGTTTGATTTTATGAAATCTCCGAAATAACACTCAGGCGTGTACCCCGGTTCACTAACTCGAAGTATTTTTGAAAATATGTTTGATTTCTCCGAAAATGGCACTGTAAAGCACATTTGACCGAAAGGGCCCCAAATAGTGAAAGCCAGAGTCTTCCAAAGGTTTCGTGTTGCCTTTTTAAGATGGTTTTAAGTAATCACGAAAAATGCCTCACAGGCATGTACCGGGGGTCAACGAACATGGATATTTTAAAGAATTGTTGAAATCTTTAGAAAAATGGCGTCGGAATGAACTTCGACCGTCTAGAAATCAATGCACCGGAACCCTAAGTCTACTTGGGGACCAGAAGAGGCATTCTTAGTTTGATTTTATGAAATCTCCGAAATAACACTCAGGCGCGTACCCCAGTTCACTAACTCGAAGTATTTTTGAAAATATGTTTGATTTCTCAGAAAATGGCACTGTAAAGCACATTTGACCGAAAGGGCCCCAAATAGTGGAAGCCAAGTCATCCAACGGTTTCGTGTTGCCTTTTTAAGATGGTTTTAAGTAATCACGAAAAATGCCTCACAGGCGTGTATCGGGGGTCACCGAACATGGAGATTTTAAAGAATTGTTGAAATCTTTCGAAAAATGGCGTCGGAATGAACTTCGACCGTCTAGAAATCAATGCACCGGAACCCTCAGTCTACTCGGGGACCTGAAAAGGCATTCTTAGTTTGATTTTATGAAATCTCCGAAATAACGCTCAGGCGTGTACCTCGGTTCACTAACTCGGAGTATTTTTGAAAATATGTTTGATTTCTCAGAAAATGGCACTGTAAAGCACATTTGACCGAAAGGGCCCCAAATAGTGAAAGTCAGAGTCTTCCAAAGGTTTCGTGTTGCCCTTTTAAGATGGTTTTAAGTAATCACGAAAAATGCCTCACAGGCGTGTACCGGGGGTCACCGAACATGGAGATTTAAAAGAATTGTTGAAATCTTTCAAAAAATGTCGTCGGAATGAACTTCGACCGTCTAGAAATCAATGCACCGGAACCCTAAGTCTACTCGGGGACCAGAAAAGGAATTCTTAGTTTGATTTTATGAAATCTCCGAAATAGCACTCAGGCTTGTACCCCGGTTCACTAACTCGGAGTATTTTTGAAAATATGTTTGATTTCTCAGAAAATGGCAATGTAAAGCACATTTGACCGAAAGGGCCCTAAATAGTGAAAGCCAGAGTCTTCCAAAGGTTTCATGTTGCCTTTTTAAGATGGTTTTAAGTAATCAAGAAAAATGCCTCACAGGCGTGTACCGGGGGTCACCGAACATGGATATTTTAAAGAATTGTTGAAATCTTTAGAAAAATGACGTCGGAATGAACTTCGACCGTCTAGAAATCAATGCACTGGAACCCTAAGTCTACTCGGGGACCAGAAGAGGCATTCTTAGTTGGATTTTATGAAATCTCCGAAATAACACTCAGGCGCGTACCCCGGTTAACAAACTCGAAGTATTTTTGAAAATATGTTTGATTTCTCAGAAAATGGCACTGTAAAGCACATTTGACCGAAAGGGCCCGAAATAGTGAAAGCCAGAGTCATCCAAAGGTTTCGTGTTGCCTTTTTAAGATGGTTTTAAGTAATCACGAAAAATGCCTCACAGGCGTGTACCGGGGGTCACCGAACATGGAGATTTTAAAGAATTGTGGAAATCTTTCGAAAAATGGCGTCGGAATGAACTTCGACTGTCTAGAAATCAATGCACTGGAATCCTAATGCTACTCGTGGACCAGAAGAGGCATTCTTAGTTTGATTTTATGAAATCTCCGAAATAACACTCAGGCGTGTACCCCGGTTCACTAACTCGAAGTATTTATGAAAATATGTTTGATTTCTCAGAAAATGGCACTGTAAAGCACATTTGACCGAAAGGGCCCCAAATAGTGAAAGCCAGAGTCATCCAAAGGTTTCGTGTTGCCTTTTTAAGATGGTTTTAAGTAATCACGAAAAATGCCTCACAGGCGTGTACCAGGGGTCCCCGAACATGGATATTTTAAAGAATTGTTGAAATCTATAGAAAAATGGCGTCGGAATGAACTTCGACCGTCTAGAAATCAATGCACCGGAACCCTAATTCTACTCGGGGACCAGAAGAGGCATTCTTAGTTTGATTTTATGAAATCTCCGAAATAACACTCAGGCGCGTACCCCAGTTCACTAACTCGAAGTATTTTTGAAAATATGTTTGATTTCTCATAAAATGGCACTGTAAAGCACATTTGACCAAAAGGACCCCAAATAGTGGAAGCTATAGTCATCCAACGGTTTCGTGTTGCCTTTTTAAGATGGTTTTAAGTAATCACGAAAAATGCCTCACAGGAGTGTACCGGGGGTCACCGAACATGGAGATTTTAAAGAATTCTTGAATTCTTTCGAAAAATGGCGTCGGAATGAACTTCGACCGTCTAGAAATCAATGCACTGGAACCCTAAGTCTACTCGGGGACCAGAAGAGGCATTCTTAGTTTGATTTTATGAAATCTCCGAAATAACACTCAGACGTGTACCCCGGTTCACTAACTCGAAGTATTTATGAAAATATGTTTGATTTTTTTTGAAAATGGCACTGTAAAGCACATTTGACCGAAAGTGCCCCAAATTGTGAAAGCCAGAGTCTTCCAAAGGTTTTATGTTGCCTTTTTAAGATGGTTTTAAGTAATCACGAAAAAGGCCTCATAGGCGTGTACCGGGGGTCACCGAACATGGAGATTTTAAAGAATTGTTGAAATCTTTCGGAAAATGGAGTCGGAATGAACTTCGACCGTCTAGAGATCAATGCACCGGAACCCTATGTTTACTAGGGGACCAGAAGAGGTATTCTTAGTTTGATTTTCTGAAATCTCCGAAATAACACTCATGTGTGTACCCCGGTTCACTAACTCAGACAATTTCTGAAAATATGTTTGATTTCAAAGAAAATGGCACTGTAAAGCACATATGGCCGAAATTGCCCAAAATAGTGAAAGCCAAAGTCTTCCAAAGGTTTCGTGTTGCCTTTTTAGGATGGTTTCAAGTAATCACGAAAATTGCCTCACATACGTGTACCGGGGGTCACCGAACATGGAGATTTTAAAGAATTATTGAAATCTTTAGAAAAATGGCGTCGGAATGAACTTCGACTGTCTAGAATTCAATGCACTGGAATCCTAATTCTACTCGTGGACCAGAAGAGGCATTCTTAGTTTGATTTTATGAAATCTCCGAAATAACACTCAGGCGTGTACCCCGGTTCACTAACTCGAAGTATTTATGAAAATATGCTTGATTTCTCAGAAAATGGCACTGTAAAGCACATTTGACCGAAAGGGCCCCAAATAGTGAAAGCCAGAGTTTTCCAATGGTTTCGTGTTGCCTTTTTAAGATGGTTTTAATTAATCACGAAAAATGCCTCACAAGCGTGTACAGGGGGTCACCGAACATGGATATTTTAAAGAATTGTTGAAATCTTTAGAAAAATGGCGTCGGAATGAACTTCGACCGTCTAGAAATCAATGCACCGGAACCCTAAGTCTACTTGGGGACCAGAAGAGGCATTCTTAGTTTGATTTTATGAAATCTCCGAAATAACACTCAGGCGCGTACCCCAGTTCACTAATTCGAAGTATTTTTGAAAATTTGTTTGATTTCTCAGAAAATGGCACTATAAAGCACATTTGACCGAAAGGGCCCCAAATAGTGGAAGCCAGAGTCATCCAACGGGTTCGTGTTGCCTTTTTAAGATGGTTTTAAGTAATCACGAAAAATGCCTCACAGGCGTGTACCGGGGGTCACCGAACATGGAGATTTTAAAGAATTGTTGAAATCTTTCGAAAAATGGCGTCGGAATGAACTTCGACCGTCTAGAAATCAATGCACCGGAACCCTAAGTCTACTCGGGGACCAGAAAAGGAATTCTTAGTTTGATTTTATGAAATCTCCGAAATAACACTCAGGCTTGTACCCCGGTTCACTAACTCGGAGTATTTTTTAAAATATATTTGATTTCTCATAAAATGGCACTGTAAAGCACATTCGACCGAAAGTCCCCAAATAGTGAAAGTCAAAGTCTTCCAAAGGTTTCGTGTTGCCTTTTTAGGATGGTTTTAAGTAATCAAGAAAAATGCCTCACAAGCGTGTACCGGGGGTCACCGAACATAGAGATTTTAAAGAATTGTTGAAATCCTTAGAAAAATGACGTCGGAATGAACTTCGATCGTGTAGAAATCAATGCACCGGAACTCTATGTCTACTCGGGGACCAGAAGAGGCATTCTTAGTTTGATTTTATGAAATCTCCGAAATAACACTCAGGCGTGTACCCCGGTTCACTAACTCGAAGTATTTATGAAAATATGTTTGATTTCTCGTAAAATGGCACTGTAAAGCACATTTGACCGAATGTCCCCAAATAGTGAAAGCCAAAGTCTTCCAAAGGTTTCGTGTTGCCTTTTTAGGATGGTTTTTAGTAATCAAGAAAAACGCCTCACAGGCGTGTACCGGGGGTCACAGAACATGGAGATTTTAAAGAATTGTTGAAATCTTTAGAAAAATGGCGTCGGAATGAACTTCGACTGTCTAGAAATCAATGCACCGGAACCCTAAGTCTACTCGGGAACCAGAAGAGGCATTCTTAGTTTGATTTTATGAAATCTCCGAAATAACACTCAGGCGTGTACCCCGGTTCACTAACTCGAAGTATTTTTGAAAATATATTTGATTTCTCCGAAAATGGCACTGTAAAGCACATTTGACCGAAAGGGCCCCAAATAGTGAAAGCCAGAGTCTTCCAAAGGTTTCGTGTTGCCTTTTTAAGATGGTTTTAAGTAATCACGAAAAATGCCTCACAGGCGTGTACCGGGGGTCACCGAACATGGATATTTTAAAGAATTGTTGAAATCTTTAGAAAAATGGCGTCGGAATGAACTTCGACCGTCTGGAAATTAATGCACCGGAACCCTAAGTCTACTCGGGGACCAGAAGAGGCATTCTTAGTTTGATTTTATGAAATCTCCGAAATAACACTCAGGCGCGTACCCCGGTTAACTAACTCGAAGTATTTTTGAAAATATGTTTGATTTCTCAGAAAATGGCACTGTAAAGCACATTTGACCGAATGGGCCCCAAATAGTGAAAGCCAGAGTCATCCAAAGGTTTCGTGTTGCCTTTTTAAGATGGTTTTAAGTAATCACGAAAAATGCCTCACGGGCGTGTCTAGGGGTCACCGAACATGGATATTTTAAAGAATTGTTGAAATCTTTAGAAAAATGGCGTCGGAATGATCTTCGACCGTCTAGAAATCAATGCACCGGAACCCTAAGTCTACTCGGGGACCAGAAGAGGCATTCTTAGTTTGATTTTATGAAATCTCCGAAATAACACTCAGGCGCGTACCCCGGTTAACTAACTCGAAGTATTTTTGAAAATATGTTTGATTTCTCAGAAAATGGCACTGTAAAGCATATTTGACCGAAAGGGCCCCAAATAGTGAAAGCCAGAGTCATCCAAAGGTTTCGTGTTGCCTTTTTAAGATGGTTTTAAGTAATCACGAAAAATGCCTCACAGGCGTGTACCGGAGGTCACCGAACATGGAGATTTTAAAGATTTGTTGAAATCTTTAGAAAAATGGCGTCGAAATGAACTTCGACTGTCTAGAAATCAATGCACTGGAACCCTAATGCTAATAATGGATTAGAAGAGGCATTATTAGTTTGATTTTATGAAATCTCCGAAATAACACTCAGGCGTGTACCCCGGTTCACTAACTCGGAGTATTATTGAAAATATGTTTGATTTCTCATAAAATGGCACTGTAAAGCACATATGACAGAAAGGTCTCCAAATAGTGAAAGCCACAGTCTTCCAAAGGTTTCGTGTTGCCTTTTTAGGATGGTTTTAAGTAATCACGAAAAATGCCTCACAGGCGTGTATCGGGGGTCACCGAACATTGAGATTTTGAAGAATTGTTGAAATCTTTAAAAAAATGGCGTCGGAATGAACTTCGACCGTCTAGAAATCAATGCACCGGAACCCTAAGTCTAGTCGGGGACCAGAAGAGGCATTCTTAGTTTGATTTTATGAAATCTCCGAAATAACACTCAGGCGTGTACCCCGGTTCACTAACTCGAAGTATTTTTGAAAATATGTTTGATTTCTCAGAAAATGGCACTGTAAAGCACATTTGACCGAAAGGGCCCCAAATAGTGAAAGCCAGAGTCTTCCAAAGGTTTCGTGTTGCCTTTTTAAGATGGTTTTAAGTAATCACGAAAAATGCCTCACAGGCGTGTACCGGGGGTCAACGAACATGGATATTTTAAAGAATTGTTGAAATCTTTAGAAAAATGGCGTCGGAATGAACTTCGACCGTCTAGAAATCAATGCACCGGAACCCTAAGTCTACTTGGGGACCAGAAGAGGCATTCTTAGTTTGATTTTATGAAATCTCCGAAATAACACTCAGGCGCGTACCCCAGTTCACTAACTCGAAGTATTTTTGAAAATATGTTTGATTTCTCAGAAAATGGCACTGTAAAGCACATTTGACTGAAAGGGCCCCAAATAGTGGAAGCCAAGTCATCCAACGGTTTCGTGTTGCCTTTTTAAGATGGTTTTAAGTAATCACGAAAAATGCCTCACAGGCGTGTATCGGGGGTCACCGAACATGGAGATTTTAAAGAATTGTTGAAATCTTTCGAAAAATGGCGTCGGAATGAACTTCGACCGTCTAGAAATCAATGCACCGGAACCCTCAGTCTACTCGGGGACCTGAAAAGGCATTCTTAGTTTGATTTTATGAAATCTCCGAAATAACGCTCAGGCGTGTACCTCGGTTCACTAACTCGGAGTATTTTTGAAAATATGTTTGATTTCTCAGAAAATGGCACTGTAAAGCACATTTGACCGAAAGGGCCCCAAATAGTGAAAGTCAGAGTCTTCAAAGGTTTCGTGTTGCCCTTTTAAGATGGTTTTAAGTAATCACGAAAAATGCCTCACAGGCGTGTACCGGGGGTCACCGAACATGGAGATTTAAAAGAATTGTTGAAATCTTTCAAAAAATGTCGTCGGAATGAACTTCGACCGTCTAGAAATCAATGCACCGGAACCCTAAGTCTACTCGGGGACCAGAAAAGGAATTCTTAGTTTGATTTTATGAAATCTACGAAATAGCACTCAGGCTTGTACCCCGGTTCACTAACTCGGAGTATTTTTGAAAATATGTTTGATTTCTCAGAAAATGGCAATGTAAAGCACATTTGACCGAAAGGGCCCTAAATAGTGAAAGCCAGAGTCTTCCAAAGGTTTCATGTTGCCTTTTTAAGATGGTTTTAAGTAATCAAGAAAAATGCCTCACAGGCGTGTACCGGGGGTCACCGAACATGGATATTTTAAAGAATTGTTGAAATCTTTAGAAAAATGACGTCGGAATGAACTTCGACCGTCTAGAAATCAATGCACTGGAACCCTAAGTCTTCTCGGGGACCAGAAGAGGCATTCTTAGTTTGATTTTATGAAATCTCCGAAATAACACTCAGGCGCGTACCCCGGTTAACAAACTCGAAGTATTTTTGAAAATATGTTTGATTTCTCAGAAAATGGCACTGTAAAGCACATTTGACCGAAAGGGCCCCAAATAGTGAAAGCCAGAGTCATCCAAAGGTTTCGTGTTGCCTTTTTAAGATGGTTTTAAGTAATCACGAAAAATGCCTCACAGGCGTGTACCGGGGGTCACCGAACATGGAGATTTTAACGAATTGTGGAAATCTTTCGAAAAATGGCGTCGGAATGAACTTCGACTGTCTAGAAATCAATGCACTGGAATCCTAATGCTACTCGTGGACCAGAAGAGGCATTCTTAGTTTGATTTTATGAAATCTCCGAAATAACACTCAGGCGTGTACCCCGGTTCACTAACTCGAAGTATTTATGAAAATATGTTTGATTTCTCAGAAAATGGCACTGTAAAGCACATTTGACCGAAAGGGCCCCAAATAGTGAAAGCCAGAGTCATCCAAAGGTTTCGTGTTGCCTTTTTAAGATGGTTTTAAGTAATCACGAAAAATGCCTCACAGGCGTGTACCGGGGGTCACCGAACATGGATATTTTAAAGAATTGTTGAAATCTTTAGAAAAATGGCGTCGGAATGAACTTCGACCGTCTAGAAATCGATGCACCGGAACCCTAATTCTACTCGGGGACCAGAAGAGGCATTCTTAGTTTGATTTTATGAAATCTCCGAAATAACACTCAGGCGCGTACCCCAGTTCACTAACTCGAAGTATTTTTGAAAATATGTTTGATTTCTCATAAAATGGCACTGTAAAGCACATTTGACCGAAAGGACCCCAAATAGTGGAAGCTATAGTCATCCAACGGTTTCGTGTTGCCTTTTTAAGATGGTTTTAAGTAATCACGAAAAATGCCTCACAGGCGTGTACCGGGGGTCACCGAACATGGAGATTTTAAAGAATTCTTGAATTCTTTCGAAAAATGGCGTCGGAATGAACTTCGACCGTCTAGAAATCAATGCACCGGAACCCTAAGTCTACTTGGGGACCAGAAGAGGCATTCTTAGTTTGATTTTATGAAATCTCCGAAATAACACTCAGGCGTGTACCCCGGTTCACTAACTCGAAGTATTTTTGAAAATATGTTTGATTTCTCCGAAAATGGCACTGTAAAGCACATTTGACCGAAAGGGCCCCAAATAGTGAAAGCCAGAGTCTTCCAAAGGTTTCGTGTTGCCTTTTTAAGATGGTTTTAAGTAATCACGAAAAATGCCTCACAGGCGTGTACCGGGGGTCAACGAACATGGATATTTTAAAGAATTGTTGAAATCTTTAGAAAAATGGCGTCGGAATGAACTTCGACCGTCTAGAAATCAATGCACCGGAACCCTAAGTCTACTTGGGGACCAGAAGAGGCATTCTTAGTTTGATTTTATGAAATCTCCGAAATAACACTCAGGCGCGTACCCCAGTTCACTAACTCGAAGTATTTTTGAAAATATGTTTGATTTCTCAGAAAATGGCACTGTAAAGCACATTTGACTGAAAGGTCCCCAAATAGTGGAAGCCAAGTCATCCAACGGTTTCGTGTTGCCTTTTTAAGATGGTTTTAAGTAATCACGAAAAATGCCTCACAGGCGTGTATCGGGGGTCACCGAACATGGAGATTTTAAAGAATTGTTGAAATCTTTCGAAAAATGGCGTCGGAATGAACTTCGACCGTCTAGAAATCAATGCACCGGAACCCTCAGTCTACTCGGGGACCTGAAAAGGCATTCTTAGTTTGATTTTATGAAATCTCCGAAATAACGCTCAGGCGTGTACCTCGGTTCACTAACTCGGAGTATTTTTGAAAATATGTTTGATTTCTCAGAAAATGGCACTGTAAAGCACATTTGACCGAAAGGGCCCCAAATAGTGAAAGTCAGAGTCTTCCAAAGGTTTCGTGTTGCCCTTTTAAGATGGTTTTAAGTAATCACGAAAAATGCCTCACAGGCGTGTACCGGGGGTCACCGAACATGGAGATTTAAAAGAATTGTTGAAATCTTTCAAAAAATGTCGTCGGAATGAACTTCGACCGTCTAGAAATCAATGCACCGGAACCCTAAGTCTACTCGGGGACCAGAAAAGGAATTCTTAGTTTGATTTTATGAAATCTACGAAATAGCACTCAGGCTTGTACCCCGGTTCACTAACTCGGAGTATTTTTGAAAATATGTTTGATTTCTCAGAAAATGGCAATGTAAAGCACATTTGACCGAAAGGGCCCTAAATAGTGAAAGCCAGAGTCTTCCAAAGGTTTCATGTTGCCTTTTTAAGATGGTTTTAAGTAATCAAGAAAAATGCCTCACAGGCGTGTACCGGGGGTCACCGAACATGGATATTTTAAAGAATTGTTGAAATCTTTAGAAAAATGACGTCGGAATGAACTTCGACCGTCTAGAAATCAATGCACTGGAACCCTAAGTCTTCTCGGGGACCAGAAGAGGCATTCTTAGTTTGATTTTATGAAATCTCCGAAATAACACTCGAGGCGCGTACCTCGGTTAACAAACTCGAAGTATTTTTGAAAATATGTTTGATTTCTCAGAAAATGGCACTGTAAAGCACATTTGACCGAAAGGGCCCCAAATAGTGAAAGCCAGAGTCATCCAAAGGTTTCGTGTTGCCTTTTTAAGATGGTTTTAAGTAATCACGAAAAATGCCTCACAGGCGTGTACCGGGGGTCACCGAACATGGAGATTTTAACGAATTGTGGAAATCTTTCGAAAAATGGCGTCGGAATGAACTTCGACTGTCTAGAAATCAATGCACTGGAATCCTAATGCTACTCGTGGACCAGAAGAGGCATTCTTAGTTTGATTTTATGAAATCTCCGAAATAACACTCAGGCGTGTACCCCGGTTCACTAACTCGAAGTATTTATGAAAATATGTTTGATTTCTCAGAAAATGGCACTGTAAAGCACATTTGACCGAAAGGGCCCCAAATAGTGAAAGCCAGAGTCATCCAAAGGTTTCGTGTTGCCTTTTTAAGATGGTTTTAAGTAATCACGAAAAATGCCTCACAGGCGTGTACCAGGGGTCACCGAACATGGATATTTTAAAGAATTGTTGAAATCTTTAGAAAAATGGCGTCGGAATGAACTTCGACCGTCTAGAAATCGATGCACCGGAACCCTAATTCTACTCGGGGACCAGAAGAGGCATTCTTAGTTTGATTTTATGAAATCTCCGAAATAACACTCAGGCGCGTACCCCAGTTCACTAACTCGAAGTATTTTTGAAAATATGTTTGATTTCTCATAAAATGGCACTGTAAAGCACATTTGACCGAAAGGACCCCAAATAGTGGAAGCTATAGTCATCCAACGGTTTCGTGTTGCCTTTTTAAGATGGTTTTAAGTAATCACGAAAAATGCCTCACAGGCGTGTACCGGGGGTCACCGAACATGGAGATTTTAAAGAATTCTTGAATTCTTTCGAAAAATGGCGTCGGAATGAACTTCGACCGTCTAGAAATCAATGCACTGGAACCCTAAGTCCACTCGGGGACCAGAAGAGGCATTCTTAGTTTGATTTTATGAAATCTCCGAAATAACACTCAGACGTGTACCCCGGTTCACTAACTCGAAGTATTTATGAAAATATGTTTGATTTCTTAGAAAATGGCACTGTAAAGCACATTTGACCGAAAGTGCCCCAAATTGTGAAAGCCAGAGTCTTCCAAAGGTTTTATGTTGCCTTTTTAAGATGGTTTTAAGTAATCACGAAAAATGCCACACAGGCGTGTACCGGGGGTCACCGAACATGGAGATTTTAAAGAATTGTTGAAATCTTTCGGAAAATGGAGTCGGAATGAACTTCGACTGTCTAGAGATCAATGCACCGGAACCCTATGTTTACTAGGGGACCAGAAGAGGCATTCTTAGTTTGATTTTCTGAAATCTCCGAAATAACACTCATGCGTGTACCCCGGTTCACTAACTCAGACAATTTTCTGAAAATATGTTTGATTTCAAAGAAAATGGCACTGTAAAGCACATATGACCGAAAGGGCCCAAAATAGTGAAAGCCAAAGTCTTCCAAAGGTTTCGTGTTGCCTTTTTAGGATGGTTTCAAGTAATCACGAAAATTGCCTCACATACGTGTACCGGGGGTCACCGAACATGGAGATTTTAAAGAATTATTGAAATCTTTAGAAAAATGGCGTCGGAATGAACTTCGACTGTCTAGAATTCAATTTACTGGAATCCTAATGCTACTCGTAGACCAGAAGAGGCATTCTTAGTTTGATTTTATGAAATCTCCGAAATAACACTCAGGCGTGTACCCCGGTTCACTAACTCGAAGTATTTATGAAAATATGCTTGATTTCTCAGAAAATGGCACTGTAAAGCACATTTGACCGAAAGGGCCCCAAATAGTGAAAGCCAGAGTTATCCAAAGGTTTCGTGTTGCCTTTTTAAGATGGTTTTAATTAATCACGAAAAATGCCTCACAAGCGTGTACAGGGGGTCACCGAACATGGATATTTTAAAGAATTGTTGAAATCTTTAGAAAAATGGCGTCGGAATGAACTTCGACCGTCTAGAAATCAATGCACCGGAACCCTAAGTCTACTTGGGGACCAGAAGAGGTATTCTTAGTTTGATTTTATGAAATCTCCGAAATAACACTCAGGCGCGTACCCCAGTTCACTAATTCGAAGTATTTTTGAAAATTTGTTTGATTTCTCAGAAAATGGCACTGTAAAGCACATTTGACCGAAAGGGCCCCAAATAGTGGAAGCCAGAGTCATCCAACGGGTTCGTGTTGCCTTTTTAAGATGGTTTTAAGTAATCACGAAAAATGCCTCACAGGCGTGCACCGGGGGTCACCGAACATGGAGATTTTAAAGAATTGTTGAAATCTTTCGAAAAATGGCGTCGGAATGAACTTCGACCGTCTAGAAATCAATGCACCGGAACCCTAAGTCTACTCGGGGACCAGAAAAGGAATTCTTAGTTTGATTTTATGAAATCTCCGAAATAACACTCAGGCTTGTACCCCGGTTCACTAACTCGGAGTATTTTTTAAAATATATTTGATTTCTCATAAAATGGCACAGTAAAGCACATTCGACCGAAAGTCCCCAAATAGTGAAAGTCAAAGTCTTCCAAAGGTTTCGTGTTGCCTTTTTAGGATGGTTTTAAGTAATCAAGAAAAATGCCTCACAAGCGTGTACCGGGGGTCACCGAACATAGAGATTTTAAAGAATTGTTGAAATCCTTAGAAAAATGACGTCGGAATGAACTTCGATCGTGTAGAAATCAATGCACCGGAACTCTAAGTCTACTCGGGGACCAGAAGAGGCATTCTTAGTTTGATTTTATGAAATCTCCGAAATAACACTCAGGCGTGTACCCCGGTTCACTAACTCGAAGTATTTATGAAAATATGTTTGATTTCTCGTAAAATGGCACTGTAAAGCACATTTGACCGAATGTCCCCAAAAAGTGAAAGCCAAAGTCTTCCAAAGGTTTCGTGTTGCCTTTTTAGGATGGTTTTTAGTAATCAAGAAAAACGCCTCACAGGCGTGTACCGGGGGTCACAGAACATGGAGATTTTAAAGAATTGTTGAAATCTTTAGAAAAATGGCGTCGGAATGAACTTCGACTGTCTAGAAATCAATGCACCGGAACCCTAAGTCTACTCGGGAACCGGGAAGAGGCATTCTTAGTTTGATTTTATGAAATCTCCGAAATAACACTCAGGCGTGTACCCCGATTCACTAACTCGAAGTATTTTTGAAAATATATTTGATTTCTCCGAAAATGGCACTGTAAAGCACATTTGACCGAAAGGGCCCCAAATAGTGAAAGCCAGAGTCTTCCAAAGGTTTCGTGTTGCCTTTTTAAGATGGTTTTAAGTAATCACGAAAAATGCCTCACAGGCGTGTACCGGGGGTCACCAAACATGGATATTTTAAAGAATTGTTGAAATCTTTAGAAAAATGGCGTCGGAATGAACTTCGACCGTCTAGAAATCAATGCACCGAAACCCTAAGGCCCTGTTCTTTTGGACTTATTTTCAGCAAAAATAAGTAAAAATAAGTTCAGTTCAGCAAAAATAAGTTCAGTTCAGCAAAAATAAGTAAAAATAAGTTCAGTTCAGCAAAAATAAGTAAAAATAAGTTCAGTTCAGCAAAAATAAGTAAAAATAAGTTCAGTTCAGCAAAAATAAGTTCAGTTCAGCAAAAATAAGTACAGTCTTATCTAATGTTGTAATTATTATTTTTATTTTCAATATTACTTTTAATATTGTTATTATTATTAATATTATAATTATAATAATGATGAATTTCTATTTTTTATTTTTTATTTTTTTTATTTTCTTTATTTTTTTTATTTTTTTTTTTATTTTTTTATTTTTTTATTTTTTTTGTTTTTTCATTTTTTTTATTTTTTTATTTTTTTTTATTTTTTTTATTTTTTTATTTTTTATTTTTTAATTCTTTTATTTTTTTTATTTTTTTATTTTTTTATTTTTTATTATTTATTTATTATTATTATTAATTATTTATTATTATTATTATTATTATTATTATTATTATTATTATTACTATTATTATTATTATTATTTATTATTTATTATTTATTATTTATTATTTATTATTATTTATTATTTATTATTATTACTATTATTTATTATTATTATTATTTATTATTTATTATTTATTATTTATTATTTATTATTTATTATTTATTATTTATTATTTATTATTTATTATTTTATTATTTATTATTTATTATTATTTATTATTTATTATTTATTATTTATTATTATTTATTATTTATTATTTATTATTTATTATTTATTATTTATTATTTATTATTTATTATTTATTATTATTACTATTATTTATTATTATTATTATTATTATTATTATTATTAATATTATTTATTATTATTATTATTTATTATTTATTATTTATTATTTATTATTTATTATTTATTATTTATTATTTATTATTTATTATTATTTATTATTTATTATTTATTATTATTTATTATTTATTATTTATTATTTATTATTTATTATTTATTATTTATTATTATTACTATTATTTATTATTATTATTATTATTATTATTATTATTTATTATTATTATTATTTATTATTTATTATTTATTATTTATTATTTATTATTTATTATTTATTATTTATTATTTATTATTTATTATTTATTATTTATTATTTATTATTTATTATTTATTATTTATTATTAATTATTTATTATATTTATTATTTATTATTTATTATTATTTATTATTAATTATTATTTATTATTATTATTTATTATTTATTATTATAAAATAATAAAAAAATAATAATAATAAGTATTGATAATATTATGTTAATATTTATTGACTATTATAATAATGAGTATTGATAATATTATGTTAATACAGTTTAGTTCAGCAAAAATAAGTTCAGTTCAGCCAAAATAAGTTCGGTTCGGCAAAAATAAGTAAAAATAAGTTCAGTTCAGCAAAAATAAGTAAAAATAAGTTCAGTTCAGCAAAAATAAGTTCAGTTCAGCAAAAATAAGTAAAAATAAGTTCAGTTCAGCAAAAATAAGTTCAGTTCAGCAAAAATAAAAAAAGTTCAGTTCAGTTCAGCCAAAATAAGTTCAAAAGAACAGGGCCTAAGTCTACTTGGGGACCAGAAGAGGCATTCTTAGTTTGATTTTATGAAATCTCCGAAATAACACTCAGGCGCGTACCCCAGTTCACTAACTCGAAGTATTTTTGAAAATATGTTTGATTTCTCAGAAAATGGCACTGTAAAGCACATTTGACCGAAAGGGTCCCAAATAGTGGAAGCCAGAGTCATCCAACGGTTTCGTGTTGCCTTTTCAAGATGGTTTTAAGTAATCACGAAAAATGCCTCACAGGCGTGTACCGGGGGTCACCGAACATGGATATTTTAAAGAATTGTTGAAATCTTTAGAAAAATGGCGTCAGAATGAACTTCGACAGTCTAGAAATCAATGCACCGGAACCCTAAGTCTACTCGGGGACCAGAAGAGGCATCCTTAGTTTGATTTTATGAAATCTCCGAAATAACACTCAGGCGTGTACCCCGGTTCACTAACTCGATGTATTTTTGAAAATATGTTTGATTTCTCAGAAAATGGCACTGTAAAGCACATTTGACCGAAAGGGCCCCAAATAGTGAAAGCCAGAGTCTTCCAAAGGTTTCGTGTTGCCTTTTTTAAGATGGTTTTAAGTAATCACGAGAAATGCCTCACAGGCGTGTACCGGGGGTCACCGAACATGGATATTTTAAAGAATTGTTGAAATCTTTAGAAAAATGGCGTCGGAATGAACTTCGACCGTCTAGAAATCAATGCACCGGAACCCTAAGTCTACTCGGGGACCACAAGAGGCATTCTTAGTTTGATTTTATGAAATCTCCGAAATAACACTCAGGCGCGTACCCCGGTTAACTAACTCGAAGTATTTTTGAAAATATGTTTGATTTCTCAGAAAATGGCACTGTAAAGCACATTTGACCGAATGGGCCCCAAATAGTGAAAGCCAGAGTCATCCAAAGGTTTCGTGTTGCCTTTTTAAGATGGGTTTAAGTAATCACGAAAAATGCCTCACAGGCGTGTACCGGGGGTCACCGAACATGGATATTTTAAAGAATTGTTGAAATCATTAGAAAAATGGCGTCGGAATGAACTTCGACCGTCTAGAAATCAATGCACCGGAACCCTAAGTCTACTCGGGGACCAGAAGAGGCATTCTTAGTTTGATTTTATGAAATCTCCGAAATAACACTCAGGCGCGTACCCCGGTTAACTAACTCGAAGTATTTTTGAAAATATGTTTGATTTCTCAGAAAATGGCACTGTAAAGCATATTTGACCGAAAGGGCCCCAAATAGTGAAAGCTAGAGTCATCCAAAGGTTTCGTGTTGCCTTTTTAAGATGGTTTTAAGTAATCACGAAAAATGCCTCACAGGCGTGTACCGGAGGTCCCCGAACATGGAGATTTTAAAGATTTGTTGAAATCTTTAGAAAAATGGCGTCGAAATGAACTTCGACTGTCTAGAAATCAATGCACTGGAACCCTAATGCTAATAATGGATTAGAAGAGGCATTATTAGTTTGATTTTATGAAATCTCCGAAATAACACTCAGGCGTGTACCCCGGTTCACTAACTCGGAGTATTATTGAAAATATGCTTGATTTCTCATAAAATGGCACTGTAAAGCACATATGACAGAAAGGTCTCCAAATAGTGAATGCCACAGTTTTCCAAAGGTTTCGTGTTGCCTTTTTAGGATGGTTTTAAGTAATCACGAAAAATGCCTCACAGGCGTGTATCGGGGGTCACCGAACATTGAGATTTTGAAGAATTGTTGAAATCATTAAAAAAATGGCGTCGGAATGAACTTCGACCGTCTAGAAATCAATGCACCGGAACCCTAAGTCTAGTCGGGGACCAGAAGAGGCATTCTTTGTTTGATTTTATGAAATCTCCGAAATAACACTCAGGCGGGTACCCCGGTTCACAAACTCGAAGTATTTTTGAAAATATGTTTGATTTCTCCGAAAATGGCACTGTAAAGCACATTTGACCTAAAGGGCCCCAAATAGTGAAAGCCAGAGTCTTCCAAAGGTTTCGTGTTGCCTTTTTAAGATGGTTTTAAGTAATCACGACAAATGCCGCACAGGCGTGTACCGGGGGTCACCGAACATGGAGATTTTAAAGAATTGTTGAAATCTTTAGAAAAATGGCGTCAGAATGAACTTCGACAGTCTAGAAATCAATGCACCAGAACCCAAAGTCTACTCGGGGACCAGAAGAGGCATTCTTAGTTTGATTTTATGAAATCTCCGAAATAACACTCAGGCGTTTACCCCGGTTCACTAACTCGAAGTATTTTTGAAAATATGTTTGATTTCTCAGAAAATGGCACTGTAAAGCACATTTGACCGAAAAGGGCCCCAAATAGTGAAAGCCAGAGTCATCCAAAGGTTTCGTGTTGCCTTTTTTAAGATGGTTTTAAGTAATCACGAAAAATGCCTCACAGGCGTGTACCGGGGGTCACCGAACATGGATATTTTAAAGAATTGTTGAAATCTTTAGAAAAATGGCATCGGAATGAACTTCGACCGTCTAGAAATCAATGCACCGGAACCCTAAGTCTACTCGGGGACCAGAAGAGGCATTCTTAGTTTGATTTTACGAAATCTCCGAAATAACACTCAGGCGCGTACCCCGGTTAACTAACTCGAAGTATTTTTGAAAATATGTTTGATTTCTCAGAAAATGGCACTGTAAAGCACATTTGACCGAAAGGGCCCCAAATAGTGAAAGCCAGAGTCATCCAAAGGTTTCGTGTTGCCTTTTTAAGATGGTTTCTAGTAATCACGAAAAATGCCTCACAGGCGTGTACCGGGGGTCACCGAACATGGATATTTTAAAGAATTGTTGAAATCTTTAGAAAAATGGCGTCGGAATGAACTTCGACCGTCTAGAAATCAATGCACCGGAACCCTAAGTCTACTCGAGGACCAGAAGAGGCATTCTTAGTTTGATTTTATGAAATCTCCGAAATAACACTTAGGCGCGTACCCCGGTTAACTAACTCGAAGTATTTTTGAAAATATGTTTGATTTCTCAGAAAATGGCACTGTAAAGCACATTTGACCGAAAGGGCCCCAAATTGTGAAAGCCAGAGTCATCCAAAGGTTTCGTGTTGCCTTTTTAAGATGGTTTTAAGTAATCACGAAAAATGCCTCACAAGCGTGTACCGGAGGTCACCGAACATGGAGATTGTAAAGAATTGTTGAAATCTTTAGAAAAATGGCGTCGGAATGAACTTCGACTGTCTAGAAATCAATGCACTAGAACCCTAATGCTACTAATGGATTAGAAGAGGCATTCTTAGTTTGATTTTATGAAATCTCCGAAATAACACTCAGGCGTGTACCCCGGTTCACTAACTCGGAGTATTATTGAAAATATGTTTGATTTCTCATAAAATGGCACTGTAAAGCACATATGACAGAAAGGTCTCAAAATAGTGAAAGCCAAAGTCTTCCAAAGGTTTCGTGTTGCCATTTTAGGATGGTTTTAAGTAATCACGAAAAATGCCTCACAGGTGTGTACCGGGGGTCACCGAACATTGAGATTTTGAAGAATTGATGAAATCTTTAAAAAAATGGCGTCGGAATGAACTTCGACCGTCTAAAAATCAATGCACCAGAACCCTAAGTCTAGTCGGGGACCAGAAGAGGCATTCTTAGTTTGATTTTATGAAATCTCCGAAATAACACTCAGGCGTGTACCCCGGTTCACTAACTCGAAGTATTTTTGAAAATTTGTTTGATTTCTCAGAAAATGGCACTGTAAAGCACATTTGACCTAAAGGACCCCAAATAGTGAAAGCCAGAGTCTTCCAAAGGTTTCGTGTTGCCTTTTTAAGATGGTTTTAAGTAATCACGAAAAATGCCACACAAGCGTGTACCGGGGGTCACCGAACATGGAGATTTTAAAGAATTGTTGAAATCTTTAGAAAAATGGCGTCGAAATGAACTTCGACCGTCTAGAAATCAATGCACCGGAACCCTAAGTCTACTCGGGAAACAGAAGAGGCATTCTTAGTTTGATTTTATGAAATCTCCCAAATAACACTCAGGCGTGCACCCCGGTTCACTAACTCGTAGTATTTTTGAAAATTTGTTTGATTTCTCAGAAAATGGCACTGTAAAGCACATTTGACCTAAAGGACCCCAAATAGTGAAAGCCAGAGTCTTCCAAAGGTTTCGTGTTGCCTTTTAAAGATGGTTTTAAGTAATCACGAAAAATGCCTCACAGGCGTGTACCGGGGGTCACCGAACATGGATATTTTAAAGAATTGTTGAAATCTTTAGAAAAATGGCGTCGGAATGAACTTCAACCGTCTAGAAATCAATGCACCGGAACCCTAAGTCTACTTGGGGACCAGAAGAGGGATTCTTAGTTTGATTTTATGAAATCTCCGAAATAACACTCAGGCGCGTACCCCAGTTCACTAACTCGAAGTATTTTTGAAAATATGTTTGATTTCTCAGAAAATGGCACTGTAAAGCACGTATGACCGAAAGGGCCCAAAATAGTGAAAGCCAGAGTCATCCAACGGTTTCGTGTTGCCTTTTTCAGATGGTTTTAAGTAATCACGAAAAATGCCTCACAGGCGTGTACCGGGGGTCACCGAACATGGATATTTCAAAGAATTGTTGAAATCTTTAGAAAAATGGCGTCGGAATAAACTTCGACCGTCTAGAAATCAATGCACCGGAACCCTAAGTCTACTTGGGGACCAGAAGAGGGATTCTTAGTTTGATTTTATGAAATCTCCGAAATAACACTCGAGCGCGTACCCAGTTCACTAACTCGAAGTATTTTTGAAAATATGTTTGATTTGTCAGAAAATGGCACTGTAAAGCACATTGGACCGAAAGGGCCCCAAATAGTGAAAGCCAGAGTCATCCAAAGGTTTCGTGTTGCCTTTTATGGTTTTAAGTAATCACGAAAAATGCCTCACAGGCGTGCACCGGGGGTCACCGAACATGGATATTTTAAAGAATTGTTGAAATCTTTAGAAAAATGGCGTCGGAATAAACTTCGACCGTCTAGAAATCAATGCACCGGAACCCTAAGTCTACTTGGGGACCAGAAGAGGGATTCTTAGTTTGATTTTATGAAATCTCCGAAATAACACTCAGGCGCGTACCCTAGTTCACTAACTCGAAGTATTTTTGAAAATATGTTTGGTTTGTCAGAAAATGGCACTGTAAAGCACATTGGACCGAAAGGGCCCCAAATAGTGAAAGCTAGAGTCATCCTAAGGTTTCGTGTTGCCTTTTATGGTTTTAAGTAATCACGAAAAATGCCTCACAGGCGTGCACCGGGGGTCACCGAACGTGGATATTTTAAAGAATTGTTGAAATCTTTAGAAAAATGGCGTCGGAATAAACTTCGACCGTCTAAAAATCAATGCACCGGATCCCTAAGTCTACTTGGGGACCAGAAGAGGGATTCTTAGATTGATTTTATGAAATCTCCGAAATAACACTCAGGCGCGTACCCCAGTTCACTAACTCGAAGTATTTTTGAAAATATGTTTGATTTGTCAGAAAATGGCACTGTAAAGCACATTGGACCGAAAGGGCCCCAAATAGTGAAAGCCAGAGTCATCCAAAGGTTTCGTGTTGCCTTTTTAAGATGGTTTTATGTAATCACGAAAAATGCCTCACAGGCGTGTACCGGGGGTCACCGAACATGGATATTTTAAAGAATTGTTGAAATCTTTAGAAAAATGGCGTCGGAATGAACTTCGACCGTCTAGAAATGAATGCACCGGAACCCTAAGTCTACTCGGGGACCAGAAGAGGCATTCTTAGTTTGATTTTATGAAATCTCCGAAATAACACTTAGGCGCGTACCCCGGTTAACTAACTCGAAGTATTTTTGAAAATATGTTTGATTTCTCAGAAAATGGCACTGTAAAGCACATTTGACCGAAAGGGCCCCAAATTGTGAAAGCCAGAGTCATCCATAGGTTTCGTGTTGCCTTTTTAAGATGGTTTTAAGTAATCACGAAAAATGCCTCACAGGCGTGTACCGGAGGTCACCGAACATGGAGATTGTAAAGAATTGTTGAAATCTTTAGAAAAATGGCGTCGGAATGAACTTCGACTGTCTAGAAATCAATGCACTAGAACCCTAATGCTACTAATGGATTAGAAGAGGCATTCTTAGTTTGATTTTATGAAATCTCCGAAATAACATTCAGGCGTGTACCCCGGCTCACTAACTCGGAGTATTATTGAAAATATGTTTGATTTCTCATAAAATGGCACTGTAAAGCACATATGACAGAAAGGTCTCAAAATAGTGAAAGCCAAAGGCTTCCAAAGGTTTCGTGTTGCCATTTTAGGATGGTTTTAAGTAATCACGAAAAATGCCTCACAGGTGTGTACCGGGGGTCACCGAACATTGAGATTTTGAAGAATTGTTGAAATCTTTAAAAAAATGGCGTCGGAATGAACTTCGACCGTCTAAAAATCAATGCACCAGAACCCTAAGTCTAGTCGGGGACCAGAAGAGGCATTCTTAGTTTGATTATATGAAATCTCTGAAATAACACTCAGGCGTGTACCCCGGTTCACTAACTCGAAGTATTTTTGAAAATTTGTTTGATTTCTCAGAAAATGGCACATTTGACCTAAAGGGCCCCAAATAGTGTAAGCCAGAGTCTTCCAAAGGTTTTGTGTTGCCTTTTTAAGATGGTTTTAATTAATCACGAAAAATGCCACACAGGCGTGTACCGGGGGTCACCGAACATGGAGATTTTAAAGAATTGTTGAAATCTTTAGAAAAATGGCGTCGGAATGAACTTCGACCGTCTAGAAATCAATGCACCGGAACCCTAAGTCTACTCGGGAACCAGAAGAGGCATTCTTAGTTTGATTTTATGAAATCTCCGAAATAACACTCAGGCGTGCACCCCGGTTCACTAACTCGAAGTATTTTTGAAAATATGTTTGATTTCTCAGAAAATGGCACTGTAAAGCACATTGGACCGAAAGGGCCCCAAATAGTGAAAGCCAGAGTCATCCAAAGGTTTCGTGTTGCCTTTTATGGTTTTAAGTAATCACGAAAAATGCCTCACAGGCGTGTACCGGGGGTCACCGAACATGGATATTTTAATGAATTGTTGAAATCTTTAGAAAAATGACGTCGGAATGAACTTCGACCGTCTAGAAATCAATGCACTGGAACCCTAAGTCTACTCGGGGACCAGAAGAGGCATTCTTAGTTTGATTTTATGAAATCTCCGAAATAACACTCAGGCGCGTACCCCGGTTAACAAACTCGAAGTATTTTTGAAAATATGTTTGATTTCTCAGAAAATGGCACTGTAAAGCACATTTGACCGAAAGGGCCCCAAATAGTGAAAGCCAGAGTCATCCAAAGGTTTCGTGTTGCCTTTTTAAGATGGTTTTAAGTAATCTCGAAAAATGCCTCACAGGCGTGTACCGGGGGTCACCGAACATGGAGATTTTAAAGAATTGTGGAAATCTTTCGAAAAATGGCGTCGGAATGAACTTCGACTGTCTAGAAATCAATGCACTGGAATCCTAATGCTACTCGTGGACCAGAAGAGGCATTCTTAGTTTGATTTTATGAAATCTCCGAAATAACACTCAGGCGTGTACCCCGGTTCACTAACTCGAAGTATTTATGAAAATATGTTTGATTTCTCGGGAAAATGGCACCGTAAAGCACATTTGACCGAAAGGGCCCCAAATAGTGAAAGCCAGAGTCATCCAAAGGTTTCGTGTTGCCTTTTTAAGATGGTTTTAAGTAATCACGAAAAATGCCTCACAGGCGTGTACCAGGGGTCACCGAACATGGATATTTTAAAGAATTGTTGAAATCTTTAGAAAAATGGCGTCGGAATGAACTTCGACCGTCTAGAAATCAATGCACCGGAACCCTAATTCTACTCGGGGACCAGAAGAGGCATTCTTAGTTTGATTTTATGAAATCTCCGAAATAACACTCAGGCGCGTACCCCGGTTCACTAACTCGAAGTATTTTTGAAAATATGTTTGATTTCTCATAAAATGGCACTGTAAAGCACATTTGACCGAAAGGACCCCAAATAGTGGAAGCTATAGTCATCCAACGGTTTCGTGTTGCCTTTTTAAGATGGTTTTAAGTAATCACGAAAAATGCCTCACAGGCGTGTACCGGGGGTCACCGAACATGGAGATTTTAAAGAATTCTTGAATTCTTTCGAAAAATGGCGTCGGAATGAACTTCGACCGTCTAGAAATCAATGCACTGGAACCCTAAGTCTACTCGGGGACCAGAAGAGGCATTCTTAGTTTGATTTTATGAAATCTCCGAAATAACACTCAGACGTGTACCCCGGTTCACTAACTCGAAGTATTTATGAAAATATGTTTGATTTCTTAGAAAATGGCACTGTAAAGCACATTTGACCGAAAGTGCCCCAAATTGTGAAAGCCAGAGTCTTCCAAAGGTTTTATGTTGCCTTTTTAAGATGGTTTTAAGTAATCACGAAAAAGGCCTCACAGGCGTGTACCGGGGGTCACCGAACATGGAGATTTTAAAGAATTGTTGAAATCTTTCGGAAAATGGAGTCGGAATGAACTTCGACTGTCTAGAGATCAATGCACCGGAACCCTATGTTTACTAGGGGACCAGAAGAGGCATTCTTAGTTTGATTTTCTGAAATCTCCGAAATAACACTCATGCGTGTACCCCGGTTCACTAACTCAGACAATTTTCTGAAAATATGTTTGATTTCAAAGAAAATGGCACTGTAATGCACATATGACCGAAAGGGCCCAAAATAGTGAAAGCCAAAGTCTTCCAAAGGTTTCGTGTTGCCTTTTTAGGATGGTTTCAAGTAATCACGAAAATTGCCTCACATACGTGTACCGGGGGTCACCGAACATGGAGATTTTAAAGAATTATTGAAATCTTTATAAAAATGGCGTGGGAATGAACTTCGACTGTCTAGAATTCAATGCACTGGAATCCTAATGCTACTCGTGGACCAGAAGAGGCATTCTTAGTTTGATTTTATGAAATCTCCGAAATAACACTCAGGCGTGTACCCCGGTTCACTAACTCGAAGTATTTATGAAAATATGCTTGATTTCTCAGAAAATGGCACTGTAAAGGACATTTGACCGAAAGGGCCCCAAATAGTGAAAGCCAGAGTTATCCAAAGGTTTCGTGTTGCCTTTTTAAGATGGTTTTAATTAATCACGAAAAATGCCTCACAAGCGTGTACAGGGGGTCACCGAACATGGATATTTTAAAGAATTGTTGAAATCTTTAGAAAAATGGCGTCGGAATGAACTTCGACCGTCTAGAAATCAATGCACCGGAACCCTAAGTCTACTTGGGGACCAGAAGAGGCATTCTTAGTTTGATTTTATGAAATCTCCGAAATAACACTCAGGCGCGTACCCCAGTTCACTAATTCGAAGTATTTTTGAAAATTTGTTTGATTTCTCAGAAAATGGCACTGTAAAGCACATTTGACCGAAAGGGCCCCAAATAGTGGAAGCCAGAGTCATCCAACGGGTTCGTGTTGCCTTTTTAAGATGGTTTTAAGTAATCACGAAAAATGCCTCACAGGCGTGTACCGGGGGTCACCGAACATGGAGATTTTAAAGAATTGTTGAAATCTTTCGAAAAATGGCTTCGGAATGAACTTCAACCGTCTAGAAATCAATGCACCGGAACCCTAAGTCTACTCGGGGACCAGAAAAGGAATTCTTAGTTTGATTTTATGAAATCTCCGAAATAACACTCAGGCTTGTACCCCGGTTCACTAACTCGGAGTATTTTTTAAAATATATTTGATTTCTCATAAAATGGCACTGTAAAGCACATTCGACCGAAAGTCCCCAAATAGTGAAAGTCAAAGTCTTCCAAAGGTTTCGTGTTGCCTTTTTAGGATGGTTTTAAGTAATCAAGAAAAATGCCTCACAAGCGTGTACCGGGGGTCACCGAACATAGAGATTTTAAAGAATTGTTGAAATCCTTAGAAAAATGACGTCGGAATGAACTTCGATCGTGTAGAAATCAATGCACCGGAACTCTAAGTCTACTCGGGGACCAGAAGAGGCATTCTTAGTTTGATTTTATGAAATCTCCGAAATAACACTCAGGCGTGTACCCCGGTTCACTAACTCGAAGTATTTATGAAAATATGTTTGATTTCTCGTAAAATGGCACTGTAAAGCACATTTGACCGAATGTCCCCAAAAAGTGAAAGCCAAAGTCTTCCAAAGGTTTCGTGTTGCCTTTTTAGGATGGTTTTTAGTAATCAAGAAAAACGCCTCACAGGCGTGTACCGGGGGTCACAGAACATGGAGATTTTAAAGAATTGTTGAAATCTTTAGAAAAATGGCGTCGGAATGAACTTCGACTGTCTAGAAATCAATGCACCGGAACCCTAAGTCTACTCGGGAACCAGAAGAGGCATTCTTAGTTTGATTTTATGAAATCTCCGAAATAACACTCAGGCGTGTACCCCGGTTCACTAACTCGAAGTATTTTTGAAAATATATTTGATTTCTCCGAAAATGGCACTGTAAAGCACATTTGACCGAAAGGGCCCCAAATAGTGAAAGCCAGAGTCTTCCAAAGGTTTCGTGTTGCCTTTTTAAGATGGTTTTAAGTAATCACGAAAAATGCCTCACAGGCGTGTACCGGGGGTCACCGAACATGGATATTTTAAAGAATTGTTGAAATCTTTAGAAAAATGGCGTCGGAATGAACTTCGACTGTCTAGAAATCAATGCACCGAAACCCTAAGGCCCTGTTCTTTTGGACATATTTTCAGCAAAAATAAGTAAAAATAAGTTCAGTTCAGCAAAAATAAGTTCAGTTCAGCAAAAATAAGTAAAAATAAGTTCAGTTCAGCAAAAATAAGTTCAGTTCAGCAAAAATAAGTAAAAATAAGTTCAGTTCAGCAAAAATAAGTAAAAATAAGTTCAGTTCAGCAAAAATAAGTTCAGTTCAGCAAAAATAAGTACAGTCTTATCTAATGTTGTAATTATTATTTTTATTTTCAATATTACTTTTAATATTGTTATAATTATTAATATTATAATTATAATAATGATGAATTTCTATTTTTTATTTTTTTATTTTCTTTATTTTTATTTTTTATTTTTTTATTTTTTTTATTTTTTTTGTTTTTTCATTTTTTTTATTTTTTTTATTTTTTTTTATTTTTTTATTTTTTAATTCTTTTATTTTTTTTATTTTTTTATTTTTTTATTTTTTATTATTTATTTATTATTATTATTTATTATTTATTATTATTATTATTATTATTATTATTATTTATTATTTATTATTTATTATTTATTATTTATTATTTATTATTTATTATTATTTATTATTTATTATTTATTATTTATTATTATTACTATTATTTATTATTATTATTATTTATTATTTATTATTTATTATTTATTATTTATTATTTATTATTTATTATTTTATTATTTATTATTTATTATTTATTATTATTTATTATTTATTATTTATTATTATTTATTATTTATTATTTATTATTTATTATTTATTATTTATTATTTATTATTTATTATTTATTATTTATTATTATTACTATTATTTATTATTATTATTTATTATTATTATTATTTATTATTTATTATTTATTATTTATTATTTATTATTTATTATTTATTATTTATTATTTATTATTTATTATTTATTATTTATTATTTATTATTTATTATTTATTATTTATTATTTATTATTTATTATTTATTATTTATTATTTATTATTTATTATTTATTATTTATTATTTATTATTTATTATTTATTATTTATTATTTATTATTTATTATTTATTATTTATTATATTTATTATTTATTATTTATTATTTATTATTAATTATTATTTATTATTATTATTTATTATTTATTATTATAAAATAATAAAAAAATAATAATAATAAGTATTGATAATATTCTGTTAATATTTATTGACTATTATAATAATGAGTATTGATAATATTATGTTAATACGGTTTAGTTCACAAAAATAAGTTCGGTTCGGCCAAAATAAGTTCGGTTCGGCAAAAAATAAGTAAAAATAAGTTCGGTTCAAGCAAAAATAAGTTCGGTTCAGCAAAAATAAAAAAGTTCGGTTCGGTTCGGCCAAAATAAGTTCAAAAGAACAGGGGCCTAAGTCTACTTGGGGACCGGAAGAGGCATTCTTAGTTTGATTTTATGAAATCTCCGAAATAACACTCAGGCGCGTACCCCAGTTCACTAACTCGAAGTATTTTTGAAAATATGTTTGATTTCTCAGAAAATGGCACTGTAAAGCACATTTGACCGAAAGGGCCCCAAATAGTGGAAGCCAGAGTCATCCAACGGTTTCGTGTTACCTTTTTAAGATGGTTTTAAGTAATCACGAAAAATGCCTCACGGGCGTGTACAGGGGTCACCGAACATGGATATTTTAAAGAATTGTTGAAATCTTTAGAAAAATGGCGTCGGAATGAACTTCGACCGTCTAGAAATCAATGCACCGGAACCCTAAGTCTACTCGGGGACCAGAAGAGGCATCCTTAGTTTGATTTTATGAAATCTCCGAAATAACACTCAGGCGTGTACCCCGGTTCACTAACTCGAAGTATTTTTGAAAATATGTTTGATTTCTCAGAAAATGGCACTGTAAAGCACATTTGACCGAAAGGGCCCCAAATAGTGAAAGCCAGAGTCTTCCAAAGGTTTCGTGTTGCCTTTTTTAAGATGGTTTTAAGTAATCACGAGAAATGCCTCACAGGCGTGTACCGGGGGTCACCGAACATGGATATTTTAAAGAATTGTTGAAATCTTTAGAAAAATGGCGTCGGAATGAACTTCGACCGTCTAGAAATCAATGCACCGGAACCCTAAGTCTACTCGGGGACCAGAAGAGGCATTCTTAGTTTGATTTTATGAAATCTCCGAAATAACACTCAGGCGCGTACCCCGGTTAACTAACTCGAAGTATTTTTGAAAATATGTTTGATTTCTCAGAAAATGGCACTGTAAAGCACATTTGACCGAATGGGCCCCAAATAGTGAAAGCCAGAGTCATCCAAAGGTTTCGTGTTGCCTTTTTAAGATGGTTTTAAGTAATCACGAAAAATGCCTCACAGGCGTGTACCGGGGGTCACCGAACATGGATATTTTAAAGAATTGTTGAAATCTTTAGAAAAATGGCGTCGGAATGAACTTCGACCGTCTAGAAATCAATGCACCGGAACACTAAGTCTACTCGGGGACCAGAAGAGGCATTCTTAGTTTGATTTTATGAAATCTCCGAAATAACACTCAGGCGCGTACCCCGGTTAACTAACTCGAAGTATTTTTGAAAATATGTTTGATTTCTCAGAAAATGGCACTGTAAAGCATATTTGACCGAAAGGGCCCCAAATAGTGAAAGCCAGAGTCATCCAAAGGTTTCGTGTTGCCTTTTTAAGATGGTTTTAAGTAATCACGAAAAATGCCTCACGGGCGTGTCCGGAGGTCACCGAACATGGAGATTTTAAAGATTTGTTGAAATCTTTAGAAAAATGGCGTCGAAATGAACTTCGACTGTCTAGGAATCAATGCACTGGAACCCTAATGCTAATAATGGATTAGAAGAGGCATTATTAGTTTGATTTTATGAAATCTCCGAAATAACACTCAGGCGTGTACCCCGGTTCACTAACTCGGAGTATTTTTGAAAATATGTTTGATTTCTCATAAAATGGCACTTGTAAAGCACATATGACGAAAGGTCCCCAAATAGTGAAAGCCACGAGTCTTCCAAAGGTTTCGTGTTGCCTTTTTAGGATGGTTTTAAGTAATCACGAAAAATGCCTCACAGGGCGTGTATCTGGGGTCACCGAACATTGAGATTTTGAAGAATTGTTGAAATCTTTAAAAAATGGCGTCGGAATGAACTTCGACCGTCTAGAAATCAATGCACCGGAACCCTAAGTCTACTCGGGGACCAGAAGAGGCATTCTTTGTTTGATTTTATGAAATCTCCGAAATAACACTCAGGCGGGTACCCCGGTTCACAAACTCGAAGTATTTTTGAAAATATGTTTGATTTCTCCGAAAATGGCACTGTAAAGCACATTTGACCTAAAGGGCCCCAAATAGTGAAAGCCAGAGTCTTCCAAAGGTTTCGTGTTGCCTTTTTAAGATGGTTTTAAGTAATCACGACAAATGCCGCACAAGGCGTGTACCGGGGTCACCGAACATGGAGATTTTAAAGAATTGTTGAAATCTTTAGAAAAATGGCGTCGGAATGAACTTCGACCGTCTAGAAATCAATGCACCGGAACCCTAAGTCTACTCGGGGACCAGAAGAGGCATTCTTAGTTTGATTTTATGAAATCTCCGAAATAACACTCAGGCGTTTACCCCGGTTCACTAACTCGAAGTATTTTTGAAAATATGTTTGATTTCTCAGAAAATAGCACTGTAAAGCACATTTGACCGAAAAGGGCCCCAAATAGTGAAAGCCAGAGTCATCCAAAGGTTTCGTGTTGCCTTTTTTAAGATGGTTTTAAGTAATCACGAAAAATGCCTCACAGGCGTGTACCGGGGGTCACCGAACATGGATATTTTAAAGAATTGTTGAAATCTTTAGAAAAATGGCATCGGAATGAACTTCGACCGTCTAGAAATCAATGCACCGGAACCCTAAGTCTACTCGGGGACCAGAAGAGGCATTCTTAGTTTGATTTTACGAAATCTCCGAAATAACACTCAGGCGCGTACCCCGGTTAACTAACTCGAAGTATTTTTGAAAATATGTTTGATTTCTCAGAAAATGGCACTGTAAAGCACATTTGACCGAAAGGGCCCCAAATAGTGAAAGCCAGAGTCATCCAAAGGTTTCGTGTTGCCTTTTTAAGATGGTTTCTAGTAATCACGAAAAATGCCTCACAGGCGTGTACCGGGGGTCACCGAACATGGATATTTTAAAGAATTGTTGAAATCTTTAGAAAAATGGCGTCGGAATGAACTTCGACCGTCTAGAAATCAATGCACCGGAACCCTAAGTCTACTCGAGGACCAGAAGAGGCATTCTTAGTTTGATTTTATGAAATCTCCGAAATAACACTTAGGCGCGTACCCCGGTTAACTAACTCGAAGTATTTTTGAAAATATGTTTGATTTCTCGAGAAAATGGCACTTGTAAAGCACATTTGACCGAAAGGGCCCCAAATTGTGAAAGCCGAGTCATCCAAAGGTTTCGTGTTGCCTTTTAAGATGGTTTTAAGTAATCACGAAAAATGCCTCACAGGCGTGTACCGGAGGTCACCGAACATGGAGATTGTAAAGAATTGTTGAAATCTTTAGAAAAATGGCGTCGGAATGAACTTCGACTGTCTAGAAATCAATGCACTAGAACCCTAATGCTACTAATGGATTAGAAGAGGCATTCTTAGTTTGATTTTATGAAATCTCCGAAATAACACTCAGGCGTGTACCCCGGTTCACTAACTCGGAGTATTATTGAAAATATGTTTGATTTCTCATAAAATGGCACTGTAAAGCACATATGACAGAAAGGACTCAAAATAGTGAAAGCCAAAGTCTTCCAAAGGTTTCGTGTTGCCATTTTAGGATGGTTTTAAGTAATCACGAAAAATGCCTCACAGGTGTGTACCGGGGGTCACCGAACATTGAGATTTTGAAGAATTGTTGAAATCTTTAAAAAAATGGCGTCGGAATGAACTTCGACCGTCTAAAAATCAATGCACCAGAACCCTAAGTCTAGTCGGGGACCAGAAGAGGCATTCTTAGTTTGATTTTATGAAATCTCCGAAATAACACTCAGGCGTGTACCCCGGTTCACTAACTCGAAGTATTTTTGAAAATTTGTTTGATTTCTCAGAAAATGGCACTGTAAAGCACATTTGACCTAAAGGGCCCCAAATAGTGAAAGCCAGAGTCTTCCAAAGGTTTCGTGTTGCCTTTTTAAGATGGTTTTAAGTAATCACGAAAAATGCCACACAAGCGTGTACCGGGTGTCACCGAACATGGAGATTTTAAAGAATTGTTGAAATCTTTAGAAAAATGGCGTCGAAATGAACTTCGACCGTCTAGAAATCAATGCACCGGAACCCTAAGTCTACTCGGGAAACAGAAGAGGCATTCTTAGTTTGATTTTATGAAATCTCCCAAATAACACTCAGGCGTGCACCCCGGTTCACTAACTCGAAGTATTTTTGAAAATATGTTTGATTTCTCAGAAAATGGCATTGTAAAGCACATTTGACCGAAAAGGCCCCAAATAGTGAAAGCCAGAGTCTTCCAAAGGTTTCGTGTTGCCATTTTAAGATGGTTTTAAGTAATCACGAAAAATGCCTCACAGGCGTGTACCGGGGGTCACCGAACATGGATATTTTAAAGAATTGTTGAAATCTTTAGAAAAATGGCGTCGGAATGAACTTCGACCGTCTAGAAATCAATGCACCGGAACCCTAAGTCTACTTGGGGACCAGAAGAGGGATTCTTAGTTTGATTTTATGAAATCTCCGAAATAACACTCAGGCGCGTACCCCAGTTCACTAACTCGAAGTATTTTTGAAAATATGTTTGATTTCTCAGAAAATGGCACTGTAAAGCACGTTTGACCGAAAGGGCCCAAAATAGTGAAAGCCAGAGTCATCCAACGGTTTCGTGTTGCCTTTTTAAGATGGTTTTAAGTAATCACGAAAAATGCCTCACAGGCGTGTACCGGGGGTCACCGAACATGGATATTTTAAAGAATTGTTGAAATCTTTAGAAAAATGGCGTCGGAATAAACTTCGACCGTCTAGAAATCAATGCACCGGAACCCTAAGTCTACTTGGGGACCAGAAGAGGGATTCTTAGTTTGATTTTATGAAATCTCCGAAATAACACTCAGGCGCGTACCCCAGTTCACTAACTCGAAGTATTTTTGAAAATATGTTTGATTTGTCAGAAAATGGCACTGTAAAGCACATTGGACCGAAAGGGCCCCAAATAGTGAAAGCCAGAGTCATCCAAAGGTTTCGTGTTGCCTTTTATGGTTTTAAGTAATCACGAAAAATGCCTCACAGGCGTGCACCGGGGGTCACCGAACATGGATATTTTAAAGAATTGTTGAAATCTTTAGAAAAATGGCGTCGGAATAAACTTCGACCGTCTAGAAATCAATGCACCGGAACCCTAAGTCTACTTGGGGACCAGGAAGAGGGATTCTTAGTTTGATTTTATGAAATCTCCGAAATAACACTCAGGCGCGTACCCTAGTTCACTAACTCGAAGTATTTTTGAAAATATGTTTGGTTTGTCAGAAAATGGCACTGTAAAGCACATTGGACCGAAAGGGCCCCAAATAGTGAAAGCCAGAGTCATCCAAAGGTTTCGTGTTGCCTTTTATGGTTTTAAGTAATCACGAAAAATGCCTCACAGGCGTGCACCGGGGGTCACCGAACGTGGATATTTTAAAGAATTGTTGAAATCTTTAGAAAAATGGCGTCGGAATAAACTTCGACCGTCTAGAAATCAATGCACCGGAACCCTAAGTCTACTTGGGGACCAGAAGAGGGATTCTTAGTTTGATTTTATGAAATCTCCGAAATAATACTCAGGCGCGTACCCCAGTTCACTAACTCGAAGTATTTTTGAAAATATGTTTGATTTGTCAGAAAATGGCACTGTAAAGCACATTGGACCGAAAGGGCCCCAAATAGTGAAAGCCAGAGTCATCCAAAGGTTTCGTGTTGCCTTTTTAAGATGGTTTTATGTAATCACGAAAAATGCCTCACAGGCGTGTACCGGGGGTCACCGAACATGGATATTTTAAAGAATTGTTGAAATCTTTAGAAAAATGGCGTCGGAATGAACTTCGACCGTCTAGAAATCAATGCACCGGAACCCTAAGTCTACTCGGGGACCAGAAGAGGCATTCTTAGTTTGATTTTATGAAATCTCCGAAATAACACTTAGGCGCGTACCCCGGTTAACTAACTCGAAGTATTTTTGAAAATATGTTTGATTTCTCAGAAAATGGCACTGTAAAGCACATTTGACCGAAAGGGCCCCAAATTGTGAAAGCCAGAGTCATCCATAGGTTTCGTGTTGCCTTTTTAAGATGGTTTTAAGTAATCACGAAAAATGCCTCACAGGCGTGTACCGGAGGTCACCGAACATGGAGATTGTAAAGAATTGTTGAAATCTTTAGAAAAATGGCGTCGGAATGAACTTCGACTGTCTAGAAATCAATGCACTAGAACCCTAATGCTACTAATGGATTAGAAGAGGCATTCTTAGTTTGATTTTATGAAATCTCCGAAATAACATTCAGGCGTGTACCCCGGCTCACTAACTCGGAGTATTATTGAAAATATGTTTGATTTCTCATAAAATGGCACTGTAAAGCACATATGACAGAAAGGTCTCAAAATAGTGAAAGCCAAAGTCTTCCAAAGGTTTCGTGTTGCCATTTTAGGATGGTTTTAAGTAATCACGAAAAATGCCTCACAGGTGTGTACCGGGGGTCACCGAACATTGAGATTTTGAAGAATTGTTGAAATCTTTAAAAAAATGGCGTCGGAATGAACTTCGACCGTCTAAAAATCAATGCACCAGAACCCTAAGTCTAGTCGGGGACCAGAAGAGGCATTCTTAGTTTGATTTTATGAAATCTCCGAAATAACACTCAGGCGTGTACCCCGGTTCACTAACTCGAAGTATTTTTGAAAATTTGTTTGATTTCTCAGAAAATGGCACATTTGACCTAAAGGGCCCCAAATAGTGTAAGCCAGAGTCTTCCAAAGGTTTTGTGTTGCCTTTTTAAGATGGTTTTAATTAATCACGAAAAATGCCACACAGGCGTGTACCGGGGGTCACCGAACATGGAGATTTTAAAGAATTGTTGAAATCTTTAGAAAAATGGCGTCGGAATGAACTTCGACCGTCTAGAAATCAATGCACCGGAACCCTAAGTCTACTCGGGAACCAGAAGAGGCATTCTTAGTTTGATTTTATGAAATCTCCGAAATAACACTCAGGCGTGCACCCCGGTTCACTAACTCGAAGTATTTTTGAAAATATGTTTGATTTCTCAGAAAATGGCACTGTAAAGCACATTTGACCGAAAGGGCCCCAAATAGTGAAAGCCAGAGTCTTCCAAAGGTTTCTATTGCCTTTTAAAGATGGTTTTAAGTAATCACGAAAAATGCCTCACAGGCGTGTACCGGGGGTCACCGAACATGGATATTTTAAAGAATTGTTGAAATCTTTAGAAAAATGGCGTCGGAATGAACTTCGACCGTCTAGAAATCAATGCACCGGAACCCTAAGTCTACTTGGGGACCAGAAGAGGGATTCTTAGTTTGATTTTATGAAATCTCCGAAATAACACTCAGGCGCGTACCCCAGTTCACTAACTCGTAGTATTTTTGAAAATATGTTTGATTTCTCAGAAAATGGCATTGTAAAGCACGTTTGACCGAAAGGGCCCAAAATAGTGAAAGCCAGAGTCATCCAACGGTTTCGTGTTGCCTTTTTAAGATGGTTTTAAGTAATCACGAAAAATGCCTCACAGGCGTGTACCGGGGGTCACCGAACATGGATATTTTAAAGAATTGTTGAAATCTTTAGAAAAATGGCGTCGGAATAAACTTCGACCGTCTAGAAATCAATGCACCGGAACCCTAAGTCTACTTGGGGACCAGAAGAGGGATTCTTAGTTTGATTTTATGAAATCTCCGAAATAACACTCAGGCGCGTACCCCAGTTCACTAACTCGAAGTATTTTTGAAAATATGTTTGATTTGTCAGAAAATGGCACTGTAAAGCACATTGGACCGAAAGGGCCCCAAATAGTGAAAGCCAGAGTCATCCAAAGGTTTCGTGTTGCCTTTTATGGTTTTAAGTAATCACGAAAAATGCCTCACAGGCGTGCACGGGGTCACCGAACATGGATATTTTAAAGAATTGTTGAAATCTTTAGAAAAATGGCGTCGGAATAAACTTCGACCGTCTAGAAATCAATGCACCGGAACCCTAAGTCTACTTGGGGACCAGAAGAGGGATTCTTAGTTTGATTTTATGAAATCTCCGAAATAACACTCAGGCGCGTACCCCAGTTCACTAACTCGAAGTATTTTTGAAAATATGTTTGATTTGTCAGAAAATGGCACTGTAAAGCACATTGGACCGAAAGGGCCCCAAATAGTGAAAGCCAGAGTCATCCAAAGGTTTCGTGTTGCCTTTTATGGTTTTAAGTAATCACGAAAAATGCCTCACAGGCGTGCACCGGGGGTCACCGAACATGGATATTTTAAAGAATTGTTGAAATCTTTAGAAAAATGGCGTCGGAATAAACTTCGACCGTCTAGAAATCAATGCACCGGAACCCTAAGTCTACTCGGGGACCAGAAGAGGCATTCTTAGTTTGATTTTATGAAATCTCCGAAATAACACTCAGACGTGTACCCCGGTTCACTAACTCGAAGTATTTATGAAAATATGTTTGATTTCTCAGAAAATGGCACTGTAAAGCACATTTGACCGAAAGTGCCCCAAATTGTGAAAGCCAGAGTTTTCCAAAGGTTTTACGTTGCCTTTTTAAGATGGTTTTAAGTAATCACGAAAAATGCCTCACAGGCGTGCACCGGGGGTCACCGAACATGGATATTTTAAAGAATTGTTGAAATCTTTAGAAAAATGGCGTCGGAATAAACTTCGACCGTCTAGAAATCAATGCACCGGATCCCTAAGTCTACTCGGGGACCAGAAGAGGCATTCTTAGTTTGATTTTATGAAATCTCCGAAATAACACTCAGACGTGTACCCCGGTTCACTAACTCGAAGTATTTATGAAAATATGTTTGATTTCTCAGAAAATGGCACTGTAAAGCACATTTGACCGAAAGTGCCCCAAATTGTGAAAGCCAGAGTTTTCCAAAGGTTTTACGTTGCCTTTTTAAGATGGTTTTAAGTAATCACGAAAAATTCCTCACAGGCGTGTACCGGGGGTCACCGAACATGGATATTTTAAAGAATTGTTGAAATCTTTAGAAAAATGGCGTCGGAATGAACTTCGACCGTCTAGAAATCAATGCACCGGAACCCTAAGTCTACTTGGGGACCAGAAGAGGGATTCTTAGTTTGATTTTATGAAATCTCCGAAATAACACTCAGGCGCGTACCCCAGTTCACTAACTCGAAGTATTTTTGAAAATATGTTTGATTTGTCAGAAAATGGCACTGTAAAGCACATTGGACCGAAAGGGCCCCAAATAGTGAAAGCCAGAGTCATCCAAAGGTTTCGTGTTGCCTTTTATGGTTTTAAGTAATCACGAAAAATGCCTCACAGGCGTGCACCGGGGGTCACCGAACATGGATATTTTAAAGAATTGTTGAAATCTTTAGAAAAATGGCGTCGGAATAAACTTCGACCGTCTAGAAATCAATGCACCGGAACCCTAAGTCTACTTGGGGACCAGAAGAGGGATTCTTAGTTTGATTTTATGAAATCTCCGAAATAACACTCAGGCGCGTACCCTAGTTCACTAACTCGAAGTATTTTTGAAAATATGTTTGGTTTGTCAGAAAATGGCACTGTAAAGCACATTGGACCGAAAGGGCCCCAAATAGTGAAAGCCAGAGTCATCCAAAGGTTTCGTGTTGCCTTTTATGGTTTTAAGTAATCACGAAAAATGCCTCACAGGCGTGCACCGGGGGTCACCGAACGTGGATATTTTAAAGAATTGTTGAAATCTTTAGAAAAATGGCGTCGGAATAAACTTCGACCGTCTAGAAATCAATGCACCGGAACCCTAAGTCTACTTGGGGACCAGAAGAGGGATTCTTAGTTTGATTTTATGAAATCTCCGAAATAACACTCAGGCGCGTACCCCAGTTCACTAACTCGAAGTATTTTTGAAAATATGTTTGATTTGTCAGAAAATGGCACTGTAAAGCACATTGGACCGAAAGGGCCCCAAATAGTGAAAGCCAGAGTCATCCAAAGGTTTCGTGTTGCCTTTTTAAGATGGTTTTATGTAATCACGAAAAATGCCTCACAGGCGTGTACCGGGGGTCACCGAACATGGATATTTTAAAGAATTGTTGAAATCTTTAGAAAAATGGCGTCGGAATGAACTTCGACCGTCTAGAAATCAATGCACCGGAACCCTAAGTCTACTCGGGGACCAGAAGAGGCATTCTTAGTTTGATTTTATGAAATCTCCGAAATAACACTTAGGCGCGTACCCCGGTTCACTAACTCGAAGTATTTTTGAAAATATGTTTGATTTCTCAGAAAATGGCACTGTAAAGCACATTTGACCGAAAGGGCCCCAAATAGTGAAAGCCAGAGTCATCCATAGGTTTCGTGTTGCCTTTTTAAGATGGTTTTAAGTAATCACGAAAAATGCCTCACAGGCGTGTACCGGAGGTCACCGAACATGGAGATTTTAAAGAATTGTTGAAATCTTTAGAAAAATGGCGTCGGAATGAACTTCGACTGTCTAGAAATCAATGCACTAGAACCCTAAGTCTACTAAGGGATTAGAAGAGGCATTCTTAGTTTGATTTTATGAAATCTCCGAAATAACACTCAGGCGTGTACCCCGGCTCACTAACTCGGAGTATTTTTGAAAATATGTTTGATTTCTCATAAAATGGCACTGTAAAGCACATATGACCGAAAGGTCCCCAAATAGTGAAAGCCAAAGTCTTCCAAAGGTTTCGTGTTGCCTTTTTAGGATGGTTTTAAGTAATCACGAAAAATGCCTCACAGGCATGTATCCGGGGTCACCGAACATTGAGATTTTGAAGAATTGTTGAAATCTTTAAAAAAATGGCGTCGGAATGAACTTCGACCGTCTAAAAATCAATGCACCGGAACCCTAAGTCTACTCGGGGACCAGAAGAGGCATTCTTAGTTTGATTTTATGAAATCTCCGAAATAACACTCGGGCGTGTACCCCGGTTCACTAACTCGAAGTATTTTTGAAAATTTGTTTGATTTCTCGAGAAAATGGAGTAAAGCACATTTGACCTAAAAGGGCCCCAAATAGTGAAAGCCGGAGTCTTCCAAAGGTTTTGTGTTGCCTTTTTAAGATGGTTTTAAGTAATCACGAAAAATGCCTCACGGGCGTGCACGGGGGTCACCGAACATGGAGATTTTAAAGAATTGTTGAAATCTTTAGAAAAATGGCGTCGGAATGAACTTCGACCGTCTAGAAATCAATGCACCGGAACCCTAAGTCTACTCGGGGACCAGAAGAGGCATTCTTAGTTTGATTTTATGAAATCTCCGAAATAACACTCAGGCGTGCACCCCAGGTTCACTAACTCGAAGTATTTTTGAAAATATGTTTGATTTCTCAGAAAATGGCACTGTAAAGCACATTTGACCGAAAGGGCCCCAAATAGTGAAAGCCAGAGTCTTCCAAAGGTTTCGTGTTGCCTTTTAAAGATGGTTTTAAGTAATCACGAAAAATGCCTCACGGGCGTGCACGGGGGTCACCGAACATGGATATTTTAAAGAATTGTTGAAATCTTTAGAAAAATGGCGTCGGAATGAACTTCGACCGTCTAGAAATCAATGCACCGGAACCCTAAGTCTACTTGGGGACCAGAAGAGGGATTCTTAGTTTGATTTTATGAAATCTCCGAAATAACACTCAGGCGCGTACCCCAGTTCACTAACTCGAAGTATTTTTGAAAATATGTTTGATTTCTCGAGAAAATGGCATTGTAAAGCACATTTGACCGAAAGGGCCCCAAATAGTGAAAGCCGGAGTCATCCAAAGGTTTCGTGTTGCCTTTTTAAGATGGTTTTAAGTAATCACGAAAAATGCCTCACGGGCGTGTACCGGGGTCACCGAACATGGATATTTTAAAGAATTGTTGAAATCTTTAGAAAAATGGCGTCGGAATAAACTTCGACCGTCTAGAAATCAATGCACCGGAACCCTAAGTCTACTTGGGGACCAGAAGAGGGATTCTTAGTTTGATTTTATGAAATCTCCGAAATAACACTCAGGCGCGTACCCCAGTTCACTAACTCGAAGTATTTTTGAAAATATGTTTGATTTGTCAGAAAATGGCACTGTAAAGCACATTGGACCGAAAGGGCCCCAAATAGTGAAAGCCGAGTCATCCAAAGGTTTCGTGTTGCCTTTTAAGATGGTTTTAAGTAATCACGAAAAATGCCTCACGGGCGTGCACGGGGGTCACCGAACATGGATATTTTAAAGAATTGTTGAAATCTTTAGAAAAATGGCGTCGGAATAAACTTCGACCGTCTAGAAATCAATGCACCGGAACCCTAAGTCTACTCGGGGACCGAGAAGAGGCATTCTTAGTTTGATTTTATGAAATCTCCGAAATAACACTCGGGCGTGTACCCCGGTTCACTAACTCGAAGTATTTTTGAAAATATGTTTGATTTGTCGAAAAATGGCACTTGTAAAGCACATTGGACCCAAAGGGCCCCAAATAGTGAAAGCCGGAGTCATCCAAAGGTTTCGTGTTGCCTTTTAGATGGTTTTAAGTAATCACGAAAAATGCCTCACGGGCGTGCACCCGGGGTCACCGAACATGGATATTTTAAAGAATTGTTGAAATCTTTAGAAAAATGGCGTCGGAATAAACTTCGACCGTCTAGAAATCAATGCACCGGAACCCTAAGTCTACTCGGGGACCAGAAGAGGCATTCTTAGTTTGATTTTATGAAATCTCCGAAATAACACTCAGGCGTGTACCCCGGTTCACTAACTCGAAGTATTTTTGAAAATATGTTTGATTTCTCGTGAAAATGGCATTGTAAAGCACATTTGACCGAAAGTGCCCCAAATAGTGAAAGCCAGAGTCTTCCAAAGGTTTCGTGTTGCCTTTTTAAGATGGTTTTAAGTAATCACGAAAAATGCCTCACAAGGCGTGCACCGGGGTCACCGAACATGGATATTTTAAAGAATTGTTGAAATCTTTAGAAAAATGGCGTCGGAATAAACTTCGACCGTCTAGAAATCAATGCACCGGAACCCTAAGTCTACTCGGGGACCAGAAGAGGCATTCTTAGTTTGATTTTATGAAATCTCCGAAATAACACTCAGGCGTGTACCCCGGTTCACTAACTCGAAGTATTTTTGAAAATATGTTTGATTTCTCAGAAAATGGCACTGTAAAGCACATTTGACCGAAAGGGCCCCAAATAGTGAAAGCCAGAGTTTTCCAAAGGTTTCGTGTTGCCTTTTTAAGATGGTTTTAAGTAATCACGAAAAATGCCTCACAGGCGTGTACCGGGGGTCACCGAACATGGATATTTTAAAGAATTGTTGAAATCTTTAGAAAAATGGCGTCGGAATGAACTTCGACCGTCTAGAAATCAATGCACCGGAACCCTAAGTCTACTTGGGGACCAGAAGAGGGATTCTTAGTTTGATTTTATGAAATCTCCGAAATAACACTCAGGCGCGTACCCCAGTTCACTAACTCGAAGTATTTTTGAAAATATGTTTGATTTGTCAGAAAATGGCACTGTAAAGCACATTGGACCGAAAGGGCCCCAAATAGTGAAAGCCAGAGTCATCCAAAGGTTTCGTGTTGCCTTTTTAAGATGGTTTTAAGTAATCACGAAAAATGCCTCACAGGCGTGCACCGGGGGTCACCGAACATGGATATTTTAAAGAATTGTTGAAATCTTTAGAAAAATGGCGTCGGAATAAACTTCGACCGTCTAGAAATCAATGCACCGGAACCCTAAGTCTACTTGGGGACCAGAAGAGGGATTCTTAGTTTGATTTTATGAAATCTCCGAAATAACACTCAGGCGCGTACCCCAGTTCACTAACTCGAAGTATTTTTGAAAATATGTTTGATTTGTCGAGAAAATGGCAATCGTAAAGCACATTGGACCGAAAGGGCCCCAAATAGTGAAAGCCAGAGTCATCCAAAGGTTTCGTGTTGCCTTTTATGGTTTTAAGTAATCACGAAAAATGCCTCACAGGCGTGCACCGGGGGTCACCGAACATGGATATTTTAAAGAATTGTTGAAATCTTTAGAAAAATGGCGTCGGAATAAACTTCGACCGTCTAGAAATCAATGCACCGGAACCCTAAGTCTACTTGGGGACCTGAAGAGGCATTCTTAGTTTGATTTTATGAAATCTCCGAAATAACACTCGGGCGTGTACCCCGGTTCACTAACTCGAAGTATTTTTGAAAATATGTTTGATTTGTCGGGAAAATGGCACTTTGTAAAGCACATTGGACCGAAAGGGCCCCAAATAGTGAAAGCCAGAGTCATCCAAAGGTTTCGTGTTGCCTTTTTAAGATGGTTTTAAGTAATCACGAAAAATGCCTCACAGGCGTGTACCGGGGTCACCGAACATAGATATTTTAAAGAATTGTTGAAATCTTTAGAAAAATGGCGTCGGAATGAACTTCGACCGTCTAGAAATCAATGCACCGGAACCCTAAGTCTACTCGGGGACCAGAAAAGGCATTCTTAGTTTGATTTTATGAAATCTCCGAAATAACACTCAGGCGTGTACCCCGGTTCACTAACTCGAAGTATTTTTGAAAATATGTTTGATTTCTCAGAAAATGGCACTTGTAAAGCACATTTGACCGAAAGGGCCCCAAATAGTGAAAGCCGGAGTCATCCAAAGGTTTCGTGTTGCCTTTTTAAGATGGTTTTAAGTAATCACGAAAAATGCCTCACGGGCGTGTACCTGGGGTCACCGAACATGGAGATTTTAAAGAATTGTTGAAATCTTTAGAAAAATGGCGTCGGAATGAACTTCGACCGTCTAGAAATCAATGCACTGAACCCTAAGTCTACTTGGGGACCAGAAGAGGCATTCTTAGTTTGATTTTATGAAATCTCCGAAATAACACTCAGGCGTGTACCCCGGTTCACTAACTCGGAGTATTTTTGAAAATATGTTTGATTTCTCATAAAATGGCACTGTAAAGCACATTTGACCGAAAGGGCCCCAAAATAGTGAAAGCCAAAGTCTTCCAAAGGTTTCGTGTTGCCTTTTTAGGATGGTTTTAAGTAATCACGAAAAATGCCTCACGGGCGTGTACCGGGGGTCACCGAACATGGAGATTTTAAAGAATTGTTGAAATCTTTAGAAAAATGGCGTCGGAATGAACTTCGACCGTCTAGAAATCAATGCACCGGAACCCTAAGTCTACTCGGGGACCAGAAGAGGCATTCTTAGTTTGATTTTATGAAATCTCCGAAATAACACTCAGGCGTGTACCCCGGTTCACTAACTCGAAGTATTTTTGAAAATATGTTTGATTTCTCGGAAAATGGCACTGTAAAGCACATTTGACCGAAAGGGCCCCAAATAGTGAAAGCCAGAGTCTTCCAAAGGTTTTCGTGTTGCCTTTTTAAGATGGTTTTAAGTAATCACGAAAAATGCCTCACTGGCGTGTACCCGGGGTCACCGAACATGGAGATTTTAAAGAATTGTTGAAATCTTTAGAAAAATGGCGTCGGAATGAACTTCGACCGTCTAGAAATCAATGCACCGGAACCCTAAGTCTACTCGGGGACCAGAAGAGGCATTCTTAGTTTGATTTTATGAAATCTCCGAAATAACACTCAGGCGTGTACCCCGGTTCACTAACTCGAAGTATTTTTGAAAATATGTTTGATTTCTCGAGAAAATGGCACTCGTAAAAGCACATTTGACCGAAAGGGCCCCAAATAGTGAAAGCCCAGAGTCTTCCAAAGGTTTCGTGTTGCCTTTTTAAGATGGTTTTAAGTAATCACGAAAAATGCCTCACGGGCGTGTACGGGGGTCACCGAACATGGATATTTTAAAGAATTGTTGAAATCTTTAGAAAAATGGCGTCGGAATGAACTTCGACCGTCTAGAAATCAATGCACCGGAACCCTAAGTCTACTCGGGGACCGGAAGAGGGATTCTTAGTTTGATTTTATGAAATCTCCGAAATAACACTCGGGCGTGTACCCTAGGTTCACTAACTCGAAGTATTTTTGAAAATATGTTTGATTTCTCGAGAAAATGGCATTGTAAAGCACATTTGACCGAAAGGGCCCCAAATAGTGAAAGCCGAGTCATCCAAAGGTTTCGTGTTGCCTTTTTAAGATGGTTTTAAGTAATCACGAAAAATGCCTCACAGGCGTGTACCGGGGGTCACCGAACATGGATATTTTAAAGAATTGTTGAAATCTTTAGAAAAATGGCGTCGGAATAAACTTCGACCGTCTAGAAATCAATGCACCGGAACCCTAAGTCTACTCGGGGACCGGAAGAGGGATTCTTAGTTTGATTTTATGAAATCTCCGAAATAACACTCGGGCGTGTACCCCGGTTCACTAACTCGAAGTATTTTTGAAAATATGTTTGATTTGTCGGAAAATGGCACTTGTAAAGCACATTGGACCGAAAGGGCCCCAAATAGTGAAAGCCGTAGTCATCCAAAGGTTTCGTGTTGCCTTTTTAGGATGGTTTTAAGTAATCACGAAAAATGCCTCACAGGGCGTGTACCGGGGTCACCGAACATGGAGATTTTAAAGAATTGTTGAAATCTTTAGAAAAATGGCGTCGGAATAAACTTCGACCGTCTAGAAATCAATGCACCGGAACCCTAAGTCTACTCGGGGACCAGAAGAGGCATTCTTAGTTTGATTTTATGAAATCTCCGAAATAACACTCAGGCGTGTACCCCGGTTCACTAACTCGAAGTATTTTTGAAAATATGTTTGATTTCTCAGAAAATGGCACTGTAAAGCACATTTGACCGAAAGGGCCCCAAATAGTGAAAGCCAGAGTCTTCCAAAGGTTTCGTGTTGCCTTTTTAAGATGGTTTTAAGTAATCACGAAAAATGCCTCACAGGCGTGTACCGGGGGTCACCGAACATGGAGATTTTAAAGAATTGTTGAAATCTTTAGAAAAATGGCGTCGGAATGAACTTCGACCGTCTAGAAATCAATGCACCGGAACCCTAAGTCTACTCGGGGACCAGAAGAGGCATTCTTAGTTTGATTTTATGAAATCTCCGAAATAACACTCAGGCGTGTACCCCGGTTCACTAACTCGAAGTATTTATGAAAATATGTTTGATTTCTCATAAAATGGCACTGTAAAGCACATTTGACCGAAAGTGCCCCAAATAGTGAAAGCCAAAGTCTTCCAAAGGTTTCGTGTTGCCTTTTTAAGATGGTTTTAAGTAATCACGAAAAATGCCTCACAGGCGTGTACCGGGGTCACCGAACATGGAGATTTTAAAGAATTGTTGAAATCTTTAGAAAAATGGCGTCGGAATGAACTTCGACCGTCTAGAAATCAATGCACCGGAACCCTAAGTCTACTCGGGGACCAGAAGAGGCATTCTTAGTTTGATTTTATGAAATCTCCGAAATAACACTCAGGCGTGTACCCCGGTTCACTAACTCGAAGTATTTTTGAAAATATGTTTGATTTCTCAGAAAATGGCACTGTAAAGCACATTTGACCGAAAGGGCCCCAAATAGTGAAAGCCAGAGTCTTCCAAAGGTTTCGTGTTGCCTTTTTAAGATGGTTTTAAGTAATCACGAAAAATGCCTCACAGGCGTGTACCGGGGGTCACCGAACATGGAGATTTTAAAGAATTGTTGAAATCTTTAGAAAAATGGCGTCGGAATGAACTTCGACCGTCTAGAAATCAATGCACCGGAACCCTAAGTTTACTCGGGGACCAGAAGAGGCATTCTTAGTTTGATTTTATGAAATCTCCGAAATAACACTCAGGCGTGTACCCCGGTTCACTAACTCGAAGTATTTTTGAAAATATGTTTGATTTCTCAGAAAATGGCACTGTAAAGCACATTTGACCGAAAGGGCCCCAAATAGTGAAAGCCAAAGTCTTCCAAAGGTTTCGTGTTGCCTTTTATGGTTTTAAGTAATCACGAAAAATGCCTCACAGGCGTGCACCGGGGGTCACCGAACATGGATATTTTAAAGAATTGTTGAAATCTTTAGAAAAATGGCGTCGGAATAAACTTCGACCGTCTAGAAATCAATGCACCGGAACCCTAAGTCTACTTGGGGACCAGAAGAGGGATTCTTAGTTTGATTTTATGAAATCTCCGAAATAACACTCAGGCGTGTACCCCGGTTCACTAACTCGAAGTATTTTTGAAAATATGTTTGATTTCTCAGAAAATGGCACTGTAAAGCACATTTGACCGAAAGGGCCCCAAATAGTGAAAGCCAGAGTCATCCAAAGGTTTCGTGTTGCCTTTTTAAGATGGTTTTAAGTAATCACGAAAAATGCCTCACAGGCGTGTACCGGGGGTCACCGAACATAGAGATTTTAAAGAATTGTTGAAATCTTTAGAAAAATGGCGTCGGAATGAACTTCGACCGTCTAGAAATCAATGCACCGGAACCCTAAGTCTACTCGGGGACCAGAAGAGGCATTCTTAGTTTGATTTTATGAAATCTCCGAAATAACACTCAGGCGTGTACCCCGGTTCACTAACTCGAAGTATTTTTGAAAATATGTTTGATTTCTCAGAAAATGGCACTGTAAAGCACATTTGACCGAAAGGGCCCCAAATAGTGAAAGCCAGAGTCTTCCAAAGGTTTCGTGTTGCCCTTTTAAGATGGTTTTAAGTAATCACGAAAAATGCCTCACAAGCGTGTACCGGGGGTCACCGAACATGGAGATTTTAAAGAATTGTTGAAATCTTTAGAAAAATGGCGTCGGAATGAACTTCGACCGTCTAGAAATCAATGCACCGGAACCCTAAGTCTACTCGGGGACCAGAAAAGGCATTCTTAGTTTGATTTTATGAAATCTCCGAAATAACACTCAGGCGTGTACCCCGGTTCACTAACTCGGAGTATTTTTGAAAATATGTTTGATTTCTCATAAAATGGCACTGTAAAGCACATTTGACCGAAAGGTCCCCAAATAGTGAAAGTCAAAGTCTTCCAAAGGTTTCGTGTTGCCTTTTTAGGATGGTTTTAAGTAATCACGAAAAATGCCTCACAGGCGTGTACCGGGGGTCACCGAACATAGAGATTTTAAAGAATTGTTGAAATCTTTAAAAAAATGGCGTCCGAATGAACTTCGACCGTCTAGAAATCAATGCACCGGAACCCTAAGTCTACTCGGGGACCAGAAGAGGCATTCTTAGTTTGATTTTATGAAATCTCCGAAATAACACTCAGGCGTGTACCCCGGTTCACTAACTCGAAGTATTTTTGAAAA
>CANSNZ010000437.1:0-60000 GCA_947646795.1 Beta lomatogona
TAAGTTAATTAATTTGTAATTTGAGAGATTAGTATTCATTGTTGTATAATTAATTTAAGGTGTTAATCCATTTTAAGTTGTAAATCGATTAAGGTTTTGTAATTAAGTAAGGGTGTGAAGTAAAAAAAGTAGTTATTGATGGAAAGTTATAATGACCTTGCTATTCAAACCCATTTTAGGAGTATTGGACATAAGGACTTGAATGAGTTGGTAAAGGTGTTATACTATCGAGTTAACTAAAATCGGTTTAGCTCACTAACATTGACTCTTAAAAGACGCTAAGCACTAATAGAGTTAGGAAAGAAAAAGGAAGTTAATAAACAATGAGATTAGTTATCGTTTATACTTTGAATTACTAAGTCGATATAGTTAGTCACGTATTATTTGATAATATTATCAAAGACTTAGCACTAAAATACTTTTATTATTCGATTAGGTCCCAATTTCATAAGCTGAACGTTTCAGCTGAGCAAGACAAAGATTCTTCGTTACAAGGTACGTACGCGTACTAGTTCGCTTGAAATTACTAGTATCATGTTAGGTTGTGAATTATTCTATTGGAACCTAGAATCATGATAGGGACCATTGTATGATTGTGATTCTGAGATTGTTTGGTAGCATGATCGGCATGTAGCATTGTAATCGCGAAATTCCTATCTTATATCATAAGCATGAAAGTTTTGGATTTTTTGTATTCTTTGATCATGGTGTGACAAGGTTGTTACATGAATAAAGATTTAGTATTGTATCCAAGAAGGAATGTTAAAATGATTACATGTTTAATGTGGTATGAATGATCGATACTAAGAAAAGGTTTTGGCAATAAACTTGTAGTTGGACTCCTCTAGTGATGAACAATGGGGAGTGTGAGACTTGTTCTACACTCTACGCTGGCTCTTGTGACGACGAGTGTCCTTATAAATTTTGATAATTCCAGTAGGCGGAAGGTTCCGTACGATCTTGGGGTATGCATACTAAGGTGATGGGTGTGGAACGGAACAAAACCGTATTTACATTTCATCTAATAGACCAAGTTGTCTATTAAGGATTAAGTAGCCCGTATGATTCTAGAAAGATGACGGTGTCCGTTCGATGCCAAATAAATTGTAAAAACGGAATTTAATGTTTTTTGTAGCATCATGTCTAGGAATGGTTTTGTGATTCGATTATGCCTAGTGTATTATTTAAGCGATTATGTATGTACTCGGCATAGGCGATTGTTTGTTGTTTGTGTTTGTTTGTTGAACCGTGATGAACCATAAATATTTCAATGGGGAGCAATATTAGGTATGTTGGTGTTGCTGCATGAGAAAGGGCATAAGCGAATATTAAATAGTTTATAAACTTTTAAATGTTTTGTTGAACCGATAGAATTATTATAATCTACTTAGATAATGGTTTGAATAAAAGGGGTCAATGATGATTCCCCGAGTTGTAGTTTAAAGTAAATATTTTATTTCAGTTGCAATGTAGTTTTCATAATAAGGTGTCGTTAACGTTCTAATTTCAATAAGCCTTGCGTTTCACACGCGCGTAACACTCCCAAAGTCGATGCAACGTAGCTTAGACGTGCATGGATTTTGGGGGTGTTACAAAACTGTATCAAACGCTTCCACCCTAAAGTTTGCTAAAGTATATTTATTTATGTGTATTTATCGCTTATATGACTTACGAAAACTAGAAAACGCTTGTGGAATATTGGGACTTAGAAGTGCAAAGATCAACTTTAAGACGTAGTTACCTCAATGTTTCGGAATCTAAACTTCCCTTTGGGGGGGGGCTCGTAATACTCCGTATTTTTGAGAGTTATTCTTTTATAAATAAGAAAATATAAAGAATAAAGTGAAAGTATTTTAATATTATTTAATGAAAAAAATGTAGTTTGGGTAAACCTACAGTTATAATTTAGATATACAACCTACTTTTGTACCTAATTATGTTTTAATTCGGTTTTATTAATTAAGAAATAAGAATTTGATTTGGAAAACAAGTCCTATTAAACCTAGGTTTCTCATACTATAAATAAGAGAAGAGAAGAGAAAAGAAAAAAAAAAAACCCTAAGTTCTAAATCAGTTACTTCCTTCTCCTCCCTCAAAGTTTTCTCTCTCCTCCCTTCTTCTCCTTCGTCGGTCTTCTCCTTTCCTCCCGAAATTCATCGGCCTTCGAGGAGGTCGGGCGGTGTGTGTGTGGTGTGCGACGCAAAGCGGGGCTAGCGAGGGTGTCGAAGGGGTGTGCTAGCGGGTCGAACAGGGGGTGTGCGAGCGAGTCGAGGGTGCAAGGTGTGTGTGTGTGTGTGTGTGTGTGTGTGTGTGTGTGTGTGTGTGTGTGTGTGTGTGTGTGTGTTGTGTGCGAGTCGTGGGTCGAGGAGTGCGGATCGTCGCTGCTGGGCGTCGAAGAGTCTTTGTCGTCCTTCTTTGGGCGTCGAGGAGGGCGAGTCGTCCTGCCGTCGCCGAGCCGAGTGTGGGTGGCTCGAGAGGTCGCGAGTTGTGCGAGCCGTGCGAAGTGTGGGGTGCGAAGCAAGGGGGCGAGGCTCGAGGGTTGTGCGACGTTGCAGGAAGTCGGTCGCCGGAGCTCGGTTGCAGGCGAGATTAAGTGGTATAAAACCTAATATGTATAATACGATATTATATTAGTTTTAATATTGTATATTTCCGTCTTTCTATTAATTTATGTTGTAAGTTAATTAATTTGTAATTTTGAGTAGATTAGTAATTAATTAAGTTGTATAATTAATTTAAGGTGTTAATCTGTTTTAAGTTGTAAATCTGATTTAAGGTTTTTGTAATTAAGTAAGGTGTGAAGTAAAGAAAGTAGTTATTGATGGAAAGTTATAATGACCTTGCTATTCAAACCTGATTTTAGGAGTATTGGACATAAGGACTTGAATGGAGTTGGTAAAGGTGTTATACTATCGAGTTAACTTAAACCGATTTAGCTCACTAACATTGACTCTTAAAAGACGCTAAGCACAATAGAGTTAGGAAAGAAAAGGAAGTTAATAAACAATGAGATTAGTTATCGTTTATACTTTGAATTACTAAGTCGATATAGTTAGTCACGTATTATTTGATAATATTATCAAAGACTTAGCACTAAAATACTTTTATTATTCGATTAGGTCCCAATTTCATAAGCGGAACGTTTAAGTAAGCAGCAAAGATTCTTCGTTACAAGGTACGTACGCGTACTAGTTCAGTTGAAATTACTAGTATCATGTTAAGGTTGTGAATTATTCTATTGGAACCTAGAATCATGATAGGGAACGATTGTATGATTGTGATTCTTTGAGATTGTTTGGTAGCATGATTGCGGTATGTAGCATTGTAATGCGAAATTCTATCATATCATAAGCATGAAAGTTTTGGATTTTTGTATTCTTTGATCTATGGTGTGACAAGGTTGTTACAAGAATAAAGATTTGAGTATTGTATCCAAGAAGGAATGTTAAAATGATTACATGTTTAATGTGGTATGAATGATTGATACTAAGAAAAGGTTTTGGCAATAAACTTGTAGTTGGACTCCCTGCAAGTGATGAACAATGGGGGAGTGTGAGACTTGTTCTACACTCCTACGCAGGCCCACTGTGGCTGGCGTAGTGTCCTTATAAATTTTGATAACTCAAGTAGGCGGAAGGTTCCGTACGATCTTGGGGGTATGCATACTAAGGTGATGGGTGTGGAACGGAACAAAACCGTATTTACATTTCATCTAATAGACCAAGTTGTCTATTAAGGATTAAGTAGCCCGTATGATTCTAGAAAGATGACGGTGTCCGTTCGATGCCAAATAAATTGTAAAAACGGAATTTAATGTTTTTGTAGCATCATGTCTAGGAATGGTTTTTGTTATTCTGATTATGCCTAGTGTATTATTTAAGCGATTATGTATGTACTCAGCATAGGCGATTGTTTGTTGTTTGTGTTTGTTTGTTGACTTTGTGATGAACCATAAATATTTCAATGGGGAGCGATTAGGTATCTTTGGTGTTCTTTGCATGAGAAAGGGCATACGGGGAATATTAAATAGTTTATAAAATTTTAAATGTTTTGTTGAACCGATAGAATTATTATAATCTACTTAGATAATGGTTTGAATAAAAGGGGTCAATGATGATTCCCGAGTTGTAGTTTAAAGTAAATATTTTATTTCAGCTGCCAATGTAGTTTTCATAATAAGGTGTCGTTAACGTTCTAATTTCAATAAGCCTTGCGTTTCACATGGCGGTAACACTCCCCAAAGTCGATGCAACGTAGCTTAGACGTGCATGGATTTTGGGGGTGTTCTGTAACAACCCTTTCAACCATTTGAGCTCACATGTGATGGCGGCCATAGAACGATATTCGGCTTCAGCGAAGACTTAGCAGCGTATGTTGCTTTTTGGTTTACCAAGAAATAGGAGATTGCCCCAAAAAAACAAGCCAACCAGTGAGAGATCTCCGAGTAAGTGGGCAAGCTGCCCAGTCTGAATCACACCACCCTTACAGGGTGAGAGCACTGTCGGAGCGAAGAAGAATACCCTGACCAGGCTTACCTTTCAAATACCGAACAACTCTTAGAGTTGAATCCCAATGGTCTTGTCTCGGTGCATGAAGGAACTGAGATAAGATGTGAACCGAGTATGCTAGATGCAGGGCGAGTGACTTGCTAAATACACCGAGGGCGACCCACAAGGCGTCGATAGGGTTCTACGGGGTCGAGAGAAGAGGCCCATTAGCACCAGCAAGATTATGATTCCGCTCCATCGGGAAAGAAGCGGGCTTCGCGCCTAAGAGACCGGCCCTCATAAATAATGTCAAGAGCATACTTACGGCGACAAAGAAACAAGCCGGAGGAGCTTGGGCAACTTCAATTCCAAGGAGATATTTGAGGACTCCAAGGTCCTTCATATGAAAGCAAGTACTCAAATATGCCTTAATAGCAGCTAAAGTAGAATGATCATTCCCAGAGACAATCAAATCATCCACATAGACTAAGACATTGAGTTGCACATCACCTTTAGTGTAGGTGAAGAGAGAGTAATCAGAATAGGATTGAAGAAACCCATATGCCTTCAAAGCAGTAACAAGTTTAGCAAACCAGCACCGAGGAGCCTGTTTAAGGCCATACAAAGACTTCCTAAACGACAAACCATGTTAGAATGAGGAGAATGAAAGCCGGGAGGAAGTTTCATATATACCTCCTCATCAAGATCACCGTGCAAGAAGGCATTGTGAACATCCATCCGATGAAGCTCCCAATTCTTGAAAGCAGCAATAGCTAAGAAAGCCCGAACCGTCACCGTCTTGGCCACAAGAGTGAAAGTTTCAATATAATCGAGTCCCTCCACTTGATGATGACCAAAGACAACCAAGCGCGCTTTTAAGCTCTCAACGGTACCATCAGAATGATACTTGATTTTGTAAACCCATTTGCTCCCGAGAGCTTTCTTCCCAGGAGGAAGCTTCTCCATAGTCCAAGTACCATTGTTTTCCAAGGCATCAATTTCAGATTGCATAGCTTGTCGCCAACTACGATCCCGAACAGCCTCCTTAAAGGACTTAGGCTCATGACCTGCAGTGATAGCTGCAAGAAACTTGCGGTGGCGCACAGTAAATTTATCACAACTAACATAGTGTGCTATAGGAAAAGGGGTACCTAAGGGAGAGGTAGAGTCAGAAGCAGGTGGAGCAGGGGATGGACGAGAAGTGACCCAGTCATGAGTGACGAAATCCCGGAGACGAACAGAAGGAGTCTTAGTACGACACCCACGACCCACCATAGTCTCAGATGAAGCAGAGGGTAAGGAGACCTCTGTAGTAGATGGAGTGGTAGGTACAGAGGATGCAGCAGGAGCAGTCATGGCGTCACTAGCAGGGGAGGCAGATCATGATGAGAAGGATCAGGGGAAGGAGAATTATCACAAAAATCACTAATGTAAGTGTCATGGGAAGTTTCAAAAGAAGGATCAATATTAGTGTCAACAACACTCAAGTATGGAAAAACATTCTCATAAAACTTCACATCTCGGGACACAAAAAATTCTTTCTTCTCCAAATCAAACAATGTCCATCCTTTTTTTCCAAAAGGATAACCCAAAAAAAACACATTTCCGCCTCCTACTAGTAAATTTATCACCCTTTGCTCGTTGATTGTGGGCAAAACAAAGAGAGCCAAAAACGCGTAATTCGGTGAAAGTAGGGGGTTGACTAAATAAACGCTCAAAAGTGGTAATGCCATGGAGAAGAAGGGAGGGAGTACGGTTAATAAGATGAGCTGCAGCAAGAACACATTCACCCCAAAAATAAATAGGCAAGCCACCCTCAAAACGTAAAGCTCTAGCAACATTGAGAATGTGTTGATGTTTTCGTTCAACACGACCATTTTGTTGGGGAGTCCCCACACAAGAACTATGAAATAAGATGCCATTTGCCGAGAAATAATCTTGTAAGCAATTAAATTCTGTACCATTGTCACTATGAACAACTTTTAAATGCTTTGAGAATTGACACTGAATCATGGCAATAAATGACATAAACATCTTAAAAACTTCAGTTTTATCAACCAACAGATATACCCAAACAGCACGGGAAAAATCATCCACAATAGTTAAAAATATCGAGCTCCACAAGAGGATGGAGTGGTATAAGGTCCCCATAAATCACAATGTATCAAATCAAAAATGCTAGAAGCAAGTATGATCACTAATAGGAAAACTAGTCCTAGAGTGTTTAGCACGATGACAAATCTCACAACCTTGTTTCAAATGAGCACGACATTTACCGAGAAAAGGAAGCAATTTAACCACTCTTTCAGAAGGATGACCCCAAAAGACTATGCCAGAGATCCAGGGAAGTAGAATTATCCATTGAGATAGCTTGAAACGTAGACCCTTGCCGAAGATAATACGATCCATCCCGTTGCTCACCCGTTCCAATCGTCTCCCTCGAGTGTAGGTCCCGAATAACACACAAGTTAGAATTAAATTGAACAAAACAATTCAAATCATCATTTAATCGTGACACCGAAATTAAATTACAATTGAGTTGAGGCACAAATAAAACACGATGGAGCGTAATATGTGGAGTGAGATAAACGGTGCCTTCTTTTGTAGCCATGACGAGGTGCCATCGGGAAGACCCACTGGGCGAGGACACACATCTATAAAATCCATCAAAGCGAAAAAATACCGGTAAGATGATGTGAGCAACCGGTGTCAATAATCCACGAAACATTAGTGGACTTACCCGAGAGACGTTGAGATGGAGGCTGAGGATTACCGAAAGCCGCGACTAACGCTTGCCATTGGGCGGCCGCTGAAATGAGGCGGCGTAAGGGCTCCGTGTGTCGCTCGGAACGGCGGGAGTAGTGGTGGTAGAGTGGCTGTCCAAGTGGGCAGCATTGGCACGCAACGAGCGAGCCCCCTCGTGGCGGTGAAGAAGTAGGAGGGGAGGGTCCCTTCTTTGCTGCGACGTTTGCCGTAGTGGCCGGTGCCACACCACTCCGGCTTAGTGCGGCTTTAACAAAACAAGCATTTTCATCGTGACCTGTTTTATGACAATTAAGTGCGGACCAAGGAAGTACGATCACTAGATTTATACCGCAAGGAGGAAGAAGAGGTGCGGACGACAGAACCCGACCACTTCGAGTTTGTCATCTTTGACTTGGGAAATTCCACGAACACGTTCTTCTTGAATTAATTGTTGAAAAGCACGATTAAGAGTAGGCGGGGATCTTGAGACAATAAATTTGATCTCAATTGGGCATAATAATCCGTGCAATCCAAGAAGAAATTGTGAAGTCTATCACTCTCGCGCCGTTCTTCATGAGCACGACCAAGATTGCAAGTGCATTTACCACATTTTGCGGGAGATTAAAGGTTCATAATTATTTAGTTCATCCCATAAAACCTTTAGTTTACTAAAATAAATGGCGACTGTCATGGTCTTGGTTTGTTCACAACTATTTACATCGGCTTTCAATTGTTGTATACGAGGTCCGTTAACAATCGAAAACGTTCCTTTAAATCATCCCACAAAAGTTTGGCATTGTCATAGTTGGAAAGCATAGAACGTACCTCGGGACTGATGGTATTGAGGAGCCATGAAACCAACATACAATGGATAGTAAGCCAATCATCATTAGTACAAGGAGGTTTGTAGTCGAGTATGGACCCGTCTAAGAAACCGAATTTGCGGTGAGAAGTAAGAGCAACTCGAATGGAATAGGACCAAGCATCAAAGTTGTCGAGTTGTAGCCGAACCGGAGTGATAAAGTCGTCGGGCCGATCCTGAGGACCAAGAAAAAATGGACTAGAACCATCTAATTTAGGGGGAGGAGGAGGAGTAGTATCTCCTGCCATGGAAGGAGACCAACGTAGGGCTGGAACAAACCGAGATATACGGCAGCAAAAAAAATAAAAAATTTAGAGGATTATTTAGCTCTTGATACCATGTCAAATTAATGGGAAAGCTTAAACAATTCATTAGACTATAGAAGTATATATACAGCCTAAATGTTATACAAAAACCCATAATTAGCTAATTACAAGGAGGAAAGATAATCACAAGAATAAGGAAGGATAAACATTTTAGGAAAATATGCTAAGAGGAAAGATATTATCCGAAAGGAATATGCTTAATCTTAACATTCAGGATTCCTAATCACAATATTACTACTCAAAAAAGATTGAAATTTGTGAAGTTTGTCCTTCATTTAAGAAAATGTTTCAACTAATAAGAAACAGTAGCATAGTGGTTCCTGAATCCCAATAATGTGACGTGACCAACACTAGATTCACAACCTTCCTTTCATCCCAATTTTATCGGCAACAATAAAATTGTACACATTTTTTTTCCTTGTGTTGTGTAATTGTGTTCAAGGATTCAGAAATGGAAATGCTTTTCGGTATGCACTTTGTTTTGCATGTTTTATCTTCTAAATTTCTCCAATTAGACAGCAATGGTAGGCATAATAATCCTAATCTGTGATATAGAACTAGTTATCTATAAAATTCAGATTTTCTAATGAATGAAAGATTTAAAATTACATTAGGATGATTTTGCTTATTAACAAGAGCACTAAAAGGATCCTTATTTGGGCTTGGTGCTGTTGAAACCACGTTTCCCTGTTGTTGAGCTAGCTTTCTCCTCATCCACAGGATTAGTGATGTTAGGCTTCTCGTCTTCATCCTCCTCTTTTTCAGCCTCAAAACTTTTGGAGATAAATTGTGGCACAACAAAATTGGCTATCAAGTAGAAAAGATCATCACTGCACTGCAAATTTAACGGCCAACATTAAAATCCAGGAGCATGTATGATAACCAATATGGCTTGAGCTTACCCAATATCAAAGATTATGCGAGTGTATAATTGCTAATTTATGGCTCATTCTATATCATACTATTAATCCATTTTCAATTTTTGGTTTTAAGATTATCTGAAATTGGGCGCATGAGTACATTATATATTTATATTACGAAACAGAGGGAGTAGCAATGTTCATTTATCACGAACACATTACTTGAATATTGATTATTGGTGTAAGCAATGATTGAAAATTATAAGAATAAATCAGTAATAAATATGTGAGGAGATGGGATATAAAGAAACAAACCTTGTTTGGATTAAAACTGTAGTATTAGCAGGTTTTGCAACAGCAAGGGTAAAAGTAGGAAAATCTTCTACTTCCAAAGGAAGAACTCCAACTTGGGACTTAAAAGAATTAAAATGTTTGTTTGTTGAGTAGCCAGAGAAAAGCCAAGACAGTTTGGTTGGTATTCTAGCATTCTGCCTATGCTTTTGCAAGGTAAGCAAGTGAAGAGATGGAGAATAACAATGAATGCAACTCATAGAGAAGACAACTCTAATTGTGATTTTTCTTTTTCTTCTATTTATTATGGATAATGTTTTGTTGGAGTTAGATAATTTGTCAGAGTAAATAAGTGAACAACAAGTCAACAACAAAGGCAACTGGCAACTTTTAAATGGCCCATTAGTTTCATTTGCTCATTTGGGCTGACTTTCGATGTCGTTTGGTCATTTAGAAGATTGGGGAAATTATGAAATGGTACTTGATTAGGCCTATTTTAGCTTATGGCCGTACCCATTGCATTAGTCAAGCTGTAAGTTTTGGGTGCCCATGGGTTTGTGAAAATCACTGAAATGACTTATACTTTCTCTGTATTCTTTGATTATGTTGACTTAGAATCGTCTTCGATTCTGATTATAATTTTTTTTTTTCTTCTAAATGCTTCTCAATATGTAAGAAAAATATAGTCGTGTGAAAGCCTTGTTTGATTTGTCCCAATGAAAACTTTGTTAATATACGATCGCTAGAATTTTTACAATACAAATAAAAGATATTTAAGGTCAAAGAAGTGCGTCAACAAACGTCTTTTAGTAAAAGCGAGGCATAATAAAAGAATATAGAGGAAGTAGTATGTACCAATTTTCTTTTGAGTTAAGCCATTCCAAGAATAATTTGATGACAAACGTATAAATCATTGAAATGACTTATATGTCCCTTTTTTAAAACATTAACTATGGAAATCATGGATGCACAAAAAATGAAGATGAATGTACATAAAAGAAGTTTAATTTGGATGAACATGAACAAAATTTTGGACATTCATAAATGAATTTTGTATAAAATAGAAAAAGGTGGATGTACATATAATTGAATGTCGTTGGATATAAAAAAATTAGTGGATGTACAGACAATTTTTTCGGATGAGCATAAAAAACAATGTAGGTGTACATAAAGAATCTTGGATGTATAAAACAACAATGATAGATGTATAAAACAACGATAGTGAATTCACATATAGAAGGAATTTTGGATGAACAGAAACAAAATTGTGGATGTACAAAAATGAAATTTTTGTATATCAGAAAATTAGATGTATACATAGAAAATTTTAGATAATGAACACCAAATATATAGCGGGTGAACACCAGAACAGTATTGGATGTACATAGATTTAGCAAATAAAGGGGTAGTTTAGTAATTCCTCAAAATTGGAGATAGGCTACTTATCTCTTGTTTGGCTACGAACCATTCTACATCTAGGCCTTTTCTTTTCTTCTAAGGATGTTCCTGAAAGAATGCTTTGTTTTTGGTGTAGAGAGAGCCACATGGGAAAGTGATGTAGATGAGATGTAATCTCAGAATATAGACCCACCTCCAAAAACTTCAATAAACTAAGGTGGTTGACATCCACACTTATGAATATTAATGGTCATGGATGGACATGAGGGACATAAATTGTTTTCAAGTTAACCTACTTGTCCGTTTATATATCTCTATAATTTATTTTACAATTTGTTCTATAATTTATATAGTTGATGACTTGATGTTTTATGCCAAAATAAAATCTTAAGAATGTGTAACAAACGAGTAGCAAAAATTATCAATGCATGAATGCGAAACTTTAAGAGTGTTATTAGCTTACCATATTATTTATAGTTTGGTGTTCGAAGTTTAAGTTGTTATACATTAGAATTTTTATAAAGGATGAGGATGCGAAATTTAATTATTTAAGTTGACACAATCATTGTTTACATAATCGTAAAAATAGGCCGAGGATGATGGATTTATATACAACATCTATGTTGAATGCTTATTTTAACTGCTTATGATTAGCTTTCTCATATTTTTATTTTTCTTTTTAGCAAATCTCAAACATGGCGATGTATGATTAGCTTTCTCATATTCCCATATTATCAATCTAGCTACCTAGTGCATTCAATCAATGCATTGCATGCGTTTAAAAAATAAGTATCACAACTAAAACGAGACAGCGAATATATACTTCTCTAGCAACACATGAAGTAATATGGCTCTTTCTCATTATCACCTGTCAAAATTAACTCCGATTATGTTTATGCCTTAGGCTCCGTTTGGTAGGGCGTAAAACATTTTTCTGGAAAACTGTTTTCCGATATTTCCAATTTTACATTGTTTGGTTTGCAAATGAGTGTAAAACCATTTTCCCTAGGAGTAAAATTCTTTCTCACAATGATGGAAAACCATTTTCCCTTAAAAATGAAGGGAAGACTATTTTTCTTCATTTTTTTTTATCTCTCTTGTACACTCTTCTCACTATCTCCTTACTTTTCCTTTCATTTTCCTTTCTTTTCATCCTTTTACTTACGTGGGCAAAGCAATGAAAACTACTTTTGGAATTGTACGTGTTTTCCATTGTAAATTTTATCTAATGGTTCGGAAGATTTTAAATCTTTTTTGCAGGGTCTTCAACTTGTTGAAATTCCATCATCAAATTCCAAATTCACCTGGTTCCGCGGACAATCTAAAAGCACGCTTGATCGGGTCTTTATTCATGCTCAGTGGATGGTTGCATATCCATCTATTCGTGTTTCTCATTTAAAAAGAGCTTTATCTGATCACTGTCCTATCCTAGTTCAATCAAAAGAGAAGAATTGGGGACCGAGGCCTTTTTGTTTTCTTAATTGCTGGCTTTCTCATCCTGGATGTTTGAAGACTATTTCTGAAACTTGGGCCCAATCACATAATCTGAATTTTATGGACAAATTGAAGCTGCTGAAAGTCAACTTGAAGAAATGGAATGTCTCAGAATTTGGCATTATTGAGGAAAAGCTTTCCTTCTTTGAGAACAAAATCCACGAATACGATCTTATTGCAAACAACAGAATGCTTGATGAGGCTGAATTGGAAGAGCGTAAGTCGGCCCAAATAGACCTTTGGCAATGGTCAAAACGGAGTGAATCCTTTTGGGCCCAACATTCACGTGCTAAATGGATCCAAGAGGGTGATCGCAACACCCGATACTTCCATGTGATGGCTTCAATAAGAAGAAGAAAAAACAGTATTGAATCTCTCAAGGAGGGAGACCATACCATTGAAGACCCTCTGGATATCAAAATGGCAGCGGTGAATTTTTTCAAAAATCTATTCACTGAAGAACATGAAAAAAGACCTACCTTTGAGGGCCTTGATTTTAAAAGGCTAGACGAAAATCATGAGCATATTCTCACTGCTCCTTTCTCTCTATCTGAAATTGATGCTGCGGTTGCTGCTTGTGATAGCTCGAAATCACCTGGACCTGATGGTTTTAATTTCATGTTTGTCAAGAACTCTTGGGACATCATCAAAGAAGATATTTATGCTATTGTGCTTGAATTTTGGCAAACTTCTCGACTCCCAAAAGGTTGTAATACTGCACTTATTGCCCTAATTCCTAAAACCAACCCTCCAAATGGTTTTCAGGATTTTAGACCAATAAGTATGATAGGCTGTGTTTATAAAATAATCTCGAAAATCCTCGCCCGTCGATTGCAGCAGGTTGGGCATTTGGTAGGTCCTCATCAATCGTCCTTCATCAAAGGAAGGCAAATCTTGGATGGAGCTTTGATTGCGGGGGAAGTTATCGAATCTTGCAAACGGAATAAAATTGATGCCACAATATTCAAACTGGATTTTCATAAGGCATTCGATAGCGTATCGTGGGAATTCTTGGATTGGACACTCACCCAAATGAACTTCCCAAAGCAGTGGTGTAGCTGGATTAAAAGCTGTGTTTCATCCGCTTCCGCAAGCATTCTCATCAACGGCTCACCGACCCCTCCTATTAAATTGAGTCGTGGCTTGAGGCAGGGGGACCCCCTTTCCCCCTTCCTCTTTGCTTTAATTGCGGAACCTCTAAACCTTCTTATAAAGAAGGCTGTCTCCCTAAACTTATGGGACGGAGTTGAAGTTTGTAGAGGGGGTTTTACAATTTCTCATCTTCAGTATGCTGACGACACCGTCATCTTCTACCCACCGAAATTGGAGTTTTTGGAAAACATAAAAAAGACTCTAATTCTTTTTCACCTCGCCTCTGGATTGCAAATAAACTTTCACAAGAGCTCTCTCATGGGAATTAATATTGATCCGGGCCTTCTTGATCACTTGGCATTTCAATTGCGTTGCAAGGTGGGTAAACTCCCCTTTACTTACCTTGGGCTCCCGATTGGGGGTAATTCATCCCGTATTAAACTATGGGATCCCGTAATATCAAAAATTGAGAAGAAGCTGGCCTCATGGAAGGGAAATCTTCTCTCCATTGGAGGGAGAGTCACTCTCATAAAAGCTTGTCTTGCCAGCCTCCCATTGTATTACATGTCTCTACTTCCAATTAGGGGTGCTTAACGAGCGAGCCGAGCCCGAATAGCACTGGGCTCGGCTCGAGCTCGTTTAAGTTTTCAAGAGCTCGGCTCGGCTCGTGAGCTCGCCGAGCCTGGAGGAGCCGAGCTCGGCTCGAGCTCGTGATGAGAATTCGCGGCTCGAGCTCGGCTCGTGAGCTCGTTTAGGCTCGGCTCGTAGGCTCGTTTAGGCTCGACTCGTGGGCTCGTTAGGCTCGGCTCGTGGGCTCGTTTAGGCTCGGCTCGTGGGCTCGTTTAGGCTCGGCCCTCTATTATGGGCTCGAGCGCGTTTAGGAAATTTATTTTACAAAAAATCTGTATAAAGTGAGTTTAATGATTCTATCATCATTGATGATTCCAATAAAACAATACAAAAGTTTCGCATATTGCAAACAATAAAAAAGTTCTACAACAATACAAAAGTTCAACAACGATAATATATCAACCAACACATATACAATATATTACATAAAATAAAGAGTTCGTTCTTTTCTCAAGGCAATGTCATTCTTGTAAGTTGCCATATGCTCCAAAGCCTACAATGCCCGCTCCATGCTACTTCCATTACACCATACAATTATAAGTTAAATAAAAAGATTAGTCAAGTTCTAAAAATACAATCATAACTTCTCTATCTTTTTTTGTTTTCTTTTTCTTTTTAATTGTTTTAACCTTTTCTTTTAATCTTTCTTCTATTATATAGCTTAGTTAATATCTTAAAAGAAATAATTAATATAATTTTTAATATCTATAAACAATTTTTTAATATATAAACAATTTTTTAATATAAAATATTTTTTAATATAAAATATTTTTTTAATATAAAATAATTTTTTTAGTATAAAATAATAATCGAGCTGTTCACGAGCTTTACGAGCCGAGCTTTGCCTAGCTCGGCTCGGCTCGTTTAAGTCTCGAGCCGAGCCCGAGCTCGAGCCGAGCTTCAACGAGCCGAGCTTTGACCGAGCTTTGACCGAGCCGAGCCCGAGCTGCTCGCGAGCCTGTCAGGCTCATTATCACCCCTACTTCCAATGCCTAAAGGCGTGATTGAAAAAATTATTAATCATCAAAGAAATTTTCTTTGGCGTGGAAATTTGGAGAAGAAAGCATTCCCCCTTGTGTCTTGGAATCTGCTTGAACTTCCTAAACAATTTGGTGGACTAAGCATCGGAAATCTTCACAACAAAAATGTCGCTCTCCTTTTCAAATGGCTATGGAGGTACATCCATGAGCCAAATTCCTTGTGGCGTCAACTTGTTCAATCCAAGTATGGCATTAATCCAGCCTTCACTATTCGAGACATTGCAGTACCCTCTCATGGTGGCCCATGGAGAGGCATTTGTAATGCAATACATTCTTTTGCCCCTGCAAAATATCTCGCAACTTGTATGGTAAGGAAAAAAATCGGTGATGGCACAAATACATTGTTTTGGCACGACATTTGGGTCGGTGAACAACCACTCAAAGAGGTATGCCCTCGCCTCTTTCTTCTTACTATATCTCCGAATGCGCTAGTTTCATCTTGTGGCTTTTGGGACTGTCATGACTGGCTTTGGAGCCTTCACTGGAGGCGTGAATTACGCCCTCAAGACTGCCGTGAACGTGACTCTCTTAACGCTTTATTGAATAGAGCATTGCTCCTTCAAGATGGCCATGATCAGACCATTTGGACTCCAGACAAGTCTGGAAAATTTTCGGTGAAATCATTCTCACTCGAATTGGCTAAAAATGATATTCCTCACAACTTCGATGCTGTAAAAGGAATCTGGAAAGGCTTGGTTCCATTTCGAATAGAAATCTTTGTGTGGTTTGTGCTTCTTGGTAGATTGAATACCAGAGAAAAATTATGGAGACTAGGAATCATTCAAAGTTCGGAGAATAACTGTGTGCTATGCAACAATCACTTGGAAACCGTCCATCACCTATTCATGAGTTGCCCTGTGGCATTGGAATTATGGTATTGGTGGCTGGATATTTGGGGATTATCATGGGTATTTCCCTTGTCTTTAAAAGACATTCATCAACAGTGGAATGCACCATTTAGTGGATCTTTTTTTAAAAAAATCTGGAAAGCAATATTTTTTATCATCTTATGGACAGTTTGGAAGGAAAGGAATGGAAGAATCTTTGAAAGCAAATCATGTTCCATGAATCAACTGAAGGATCTCATCATCCTTAGGCTAAGTTGGTGGATAAAGGGATGGGGTGATTATTTCCCCCATAGCTCAGATGAAATACTTCGAAATCCGAAGTGCCTTCTTTGGAATCCATACCCTGCTTCAAGCAAATCTTCACTCAAAGTTGTTGCTGCCGAATCTTGGACTCCTCCTCCCTTGGGATCGTTGAAATGGAACGTTGACGCCTCCTTTAGTTCAGCCCTTTCATGTTCGGCAATCGGGGGCGTGCTTAGAGACCATCATGGCAAATTTGTGTGCATGTTTTCAAGTCCCATTCCCTTCATGGAGATCAACAATGCTGAAGTTCTAGCTATCCACCGTGCTCTCAAGATTTCATTAAGTTGTGAAAGGGTTATGAACTCCCACTTATTAATAGAGTCGGACTCCTCTAACGCCGTGAATTGGTGCAATCAAGTTAGGGGTGGTCCTTGGAATTTGAACTTCATCATCAATTTCATTCGTGGCGAAACAAAGAAAACCCCGGGTGTCTCTATCTCCCACAAAAGTCGTGCAACAAATATGGTGGCAGATTCACTAGCTAAGCAAGGGTTGAGCAGGAGAGATGAATTTATCGCCTGGCTTTAATTTTTATGTAGTCTGATTGTTTTGAGTTTCTCATTCCTTCTGTTGATGAGTTCATGTATTGGGCCTGGGTCCTTTAGCATGTAATAGACTTTGCTCCCTTGGAGGTAATGGTGCTTAAAGCCACTATTAATAAAACAAAACAAATTATCAAAAAAAAAAAAAAAAATTGTTTTTCATGAAAATCATTTTACACTGAAAATGTTTTACACCCAACCAAACGGAGCCTTAATGTAGAAGCTAATTAAATGTCTATGGTTTAGCCACCTAGAATAATAAAAGTCGGCCAAAGTAGGAGGAAGCTCATAAAGGAAAGCAAAGCATGTTCACATACTCACAATTATGAAATCCCCGCTCTGATCTAAATACCCTGAGTTTTTGTTATTTTGTAGATGTAGAAGTCTGAATTATGTAAGAACAGTACACTACTTTAATTGATCAAACCTACCGATCATTTTTCGTATTGGTTTTTTTCAGTAGTAAGTACTCATAAAAGCCAACAAGTCATTGATAATTCAGCCGACACTACCATAGTACCACACTACCACTTAACATGATTTTACGTACGTATGCCTTTCTTCTTCCAATATTCATCATCTTCTTCCATGTACCCATAAAAAAGTTTATGTGCACCTCAAAGAGACAAAGACGAAATAATGTTCTTGAAAAGAACTAATTATTACATGTGCTTACACACCGCTGTTTCCATTATCGACATACTAATCCCTTATTTCTGCCCTGCATTCTTTGCTTTATTTTAAAAAATTCTTGTTCCTTTCTTTAGAATTATATCCATGCATTAAATTCGACGTGACATATATGTGTCATGAAAATCTTTAACCCGATGTCAATGAAATCAAATCTATAGCAAAGAAATGTGAGCCAATATAATATTTTCGAAGGTTAAATTATTATTTGTGGAAAATAAAAAAATGTATGGTCCAAAGATTACTCTTTTTAGTAGACTTGCTGAAAATAAAGGTATGGTCAGCTTTTCAAGTTCCTTTTCAACCAAAGCAGTTGTAGGGCATTAAAGTGATTATAGACACGGTTATTGGATGAACAAATGAAGAACTCCATTAATTAAACCCTGATCTCTCAACTGTTCCAAGCTTTTAGCATTACAACTTGCGCAATTCTTTTGTCAAACCCATCGCTATATAATCCCATTCCGTTGTTCTCTATTTCTCATCTCAAGTCATCCAAGAAAAAAAAAAAACCCTACTTCGAAAGATGACTTGTACCAAGGTTTTCCTATGTTTGCTTCTTAGTGCACTAGTTTACACTACTAGTGCTAGGAAGCTAGTGACTTCTCATTCCTTTGAAGATGAGAAATTATTCTTTGCCCACCATCATGGGGGCCTAGGTGGAGGTGGAGGTGGTGGTTTTGGAGGTGGAGGCGGCGGAGGCCTCGGCGGTGGTGCAGGTCTTGGCGGTGGTGCTGGGTTCGGAGGCGGTGCTGGTGGAGGAGCCGGTGGTGGACTTGGTGGTGGAGGTGGTGGAGGATTTGGCGGAGGTGGTGGTGGTGGGTTTGGCGGTGGTGCTGGAGCTGGTGGCGGTGCTGGATTTGGTGCCGGAGGCGGAGCTGGTGCAGGTGGTGGATTAGGTGGAGGAGCTGGTGGTGGTGGAGGATTTGGTGGCGGTGGCGGTGGTGGACTTGGTGGCGGGCTTGGCGGTGGTGCTGGAGCTGGATTTGGTGGTGGTGCTGGTGGTGGACTTGGACATGGGTTTCCTTGAACCTAAAGCCTGATAAGATAAACCAAAAGTTTAAGCCTACAACATTACTCCTACATTTAAGTTAAAATAATGATTGTTTACTTAATTCATATCCATTTTTCATCACGTTCTTAGTCCTTGCGTGCGTACCTATGTATTAGGTGCTTTAAATGTTGCTGTACGATTTTCCTTTTTTTTTCATTGTAGTGACTATAGTGACACACTGACACACTTGAAAAGAGTTCAATGAATATGTAATCATATTCCTTGTTGTTTTACGTACTTTACCTCATAATTTAATGAGATCTGCATTCGTAATACCATCATATTCGTTTTAATTGGTAATTCAACGAATTAAGTTACATGAAATCTTTCCTAAAAGGAGAAGTATTAGAAATCTTGAATCAAACAATGATCTGATTTTAATTACAAGGCTCATTATCGAATTATGTTCGGTACTTAGTGTACCCGGGGGTTAAAATTCGCCTAGTATTTTTCTTTTCTTTTTTGGATTTCAAAAGCACACCAACATAGAGAAGAACCAAGAGTTAAAACCTTACAGCATAAAAATAAAAATCAATATGAACTAAATTACAAAGCTTAAAAAGGAAAAGCTGGCTAGAAGAAGCATTAACATGTACTCATCTATTTTTCTTAAGTTTTATACACTTGATTAATTTGTATGGTATCTTTGGTTCCCTATTGGTAAATGATAAAGTATGACAAGGTTATATTTTGCAAATAAACATTAAAACAAATCTAACGTACAAGACTCCACATGATTAATTTTTTCTTCATCTTAGAATATAAGATAAAAGGTATGGTACAGTCAAAGTTTTCTCAATTTAGCCTAATTAAAAGGTAAGTGAATCAATCCCTTATACATATAATCCAAATAAGGTAAGTTTTCTAAACTAGGGTCTATTTGTTTCAACTTATTGTTACTTATTTTAGACAGAATAATTCAATAAGTTAAGACAAAATAAGTTAAGACAAAATAAATCATTTTTTTTCCAAATAAGTTCGAACAATATAAGTTTTTTCAGTCAATTTAACACATAAATGAGCAATTTAAGACAATATAGGTTTAGATAAAATAAGTTCAGAATAAGTTACTCAATCCAAATCCTCAAACATGCTTGATGAATCCGGTTCAAACAAATGCACCAAAAGAGTTTTACATCGAAAATAATTTCAAGTAAACCAGTTGAAGTCAATAGGATTTTAGAAGCTAGTTTAATCCTTTTGTTTTTTTTATTAGTTTACCCACTTCTTTGGGTATAAAGTTTTAAGAGAAATAGGTATGCGGGTCATAGAAAAAAAAAAGAGAAAATATTAATTTATTGTAAATAAGGTATGTGAATCATAAAAGGAGAAACTTTATTGTAAAGATAATAATATAAAATTCGTAGGATCATTCCAAAAGTAGAAAAAATAAAGTGGGTAAACTAACAAATGACATTCAAAAAAATATCGTCGTAAACTAATAAATTTTGGAGGAGTAGTTGATAAAATCCGTTGTTTAATGTACTATAGATATTAAGTTTTAGTTTTTGTTTTTGTTTTTGTTTCTTGTAGCAAGAAAGGTTTTATCACAATAATTAGCAAGCATTAGTGCTTTACAAACAACTTGAGGTCATTCTCTCTAAGCAGATCAATAATAAATGTTATATGTAGAAGATAAAAATGGAAATATTAAGCAATAAATAAGCATTAATTATATCAATTGACGTGTGATTGTGTCATTAATTCTTCAAATAATACTATTCCCTCTGTCCTATAATATAGTGCTTACTTCTTTTTTTGCACAGGAATTAAGGAGAGTGGAAGGAGTAGTAGGATCTCAAAAAAAAATTATTAATAAAGTACTTTAGTCTTGTAACTACTCCCTTAGTTTTGTTTTCCTTTAAAAAAAAATCAAAAAACAATAAATGTTCCTTGGAATGGTGTAAAGTAATAAATAGAGGCACACATTTTTTTAAAAATAAGTAAGGTATTTTGGAGAATTTGTGTAAAGATTGAGGATAATTTAGTCCAAATATATTGATAAAAATAATATAAGGCACAACATTGTGACACCCAAAAAGGAAAGTAAGCATTATATTATGGGACGGAGGGAGTATTTCAGGATATGTATTTAGGGCTACATATAACATTTCCCATTAATAACCCCAGAGGTAATGGACCCTTCAAAGCGAAGGCCCCTCGACCAAAGTGTCCGGAGAATTTCATAAAACCAAGTTCTGATCTCATGCGCCATTTACGAAAGAGAAATAACCGCAGACCACATACAATTCTGATTTCATACATCTATCTATTAGTATTAGAGCGAAAGCGAACAAGAGTTGAGAAGCAGTAAAGCATATATATACGCTTTATAACTTTTTTTAAAGGCCTATGGATCAAACCTCATGCGACTCATTTGAGGAATTCTCCTTATCTTCCTCAACCTCACATACGCTTTATAACTTATCTGCTTCCAGAGAACCATTTTGTTCTATCACTTGCAGCAGACACGCTTTTAATACTTACACAAAAATGTATGGTCCAAATTAAAAGTTTGACCTTTTTGTGAACTGATTGAACGATGCACTTAGCTTGTTACCAGCCTTCTACATTCATATTCAACTTTAGGTAGTTGAAGGCATTAAAGAGATCTAACACGGTTATGAGATTAAGAGATGCATTAAATTAAGGGTAATATTATATGTAGCCCTTAGGGTTATGTATAAGCATTTAATATATTTCTAATACGGTTTTTCACCAAATACTCCCGACTAATTAAAAAATTCACCTATATCCTCAATGTTCCAAAGATTCACCATATACCCTTGAGTTTTCGAAAACGTTCACAAAATGCCCTTTTTTAACTTCCGTTAACTCACCGTTAGCTTTATTTACAATTTTGCCATCATTAATCCCTAACCCTGAAATGTAAACCCTAACCCTAACCCACCCAAACCCTAACCCCTTAACCCTAACCCCTCGCCCCCATCCTTCCCCTCCACCCCACCTCCCGGCCCATCCCCCCACCCTTCCCCCTCTACCCCACCCCCCTGACCCCAGCCCATCCCCCACCCCCGGCCGCAGCCCCCCTTCCCCACCCTCCACCACCCCAAGCCCTTCCCCCCCTCCAGCACCCCTCCCCCCACCCTCCGCAGCCCCCCTTTCAAAAGCCCACCCCCAAGCAGTCCCTCCCCCCACCCCGTCGTGAGAACCCCACCTCTCCCCCACCTCGTCTCGAGAACCGCACCACTCCCCCACCCCGTCGAAATCGGCGCCCGGAACCCCGTCGAAATCGACGCCCAAAACCCCACCCCTCCCCCGCCCCGTCGAAATAGATGCCCAAAACCCCACCCTCCCCTACCCCGTCGAAATCGATGCCCGGGTTCTAGGTCCGCTTTTCATTTCGTGCGTTGTGCAATTTGAAGTGGAGGGAATTCCGCCGGTGTTTGGTGTCCGGTTCGCCAGGTGTTCGAAGGGGGAGGGGTGGGGTTAGGGGAATTCGAAGTCGAAGGGGAAGGGTGGGGTTAGGGGAATTCGACGGGGAAGGGGTCGGGGAATCGACGGGGAGGGGAGCTAAGGATGGGGAAATTGACCCGGGGAGGGGAGGGGGTGTGGACCGGCCACGGATGAGTACACCGGGGGGAGGGGGTGGGGGGGTCTTTGGGTTGGAGGGGAGAGGGAGGGAGGGGGTGGATTAGATTAGGGTTTAGATTCGGGGTTAGGGTAAGGGTTAGGGTAAGGGTTAGGGTTAGATTAGGGTTAGGGTTAGATTAGAATTAAGGTTAGGGCTTAATGATGGCAAAATCGTAAATAAAGCTAATGGTGAGTTAACGGAAGTTAGAAAAAGGGCATTTTGTGAACGTTTTCGAAAACTCAAGGGTATATGGTGAATTTTTGGAACATTGAGGGTATATGATGAATTTTTTAATTAGTCAGGGGTATTTGGTGAAAAACCGTTTCTAATAAAGGAAACAATTTGGGAAAACAAGACAAGATTACACATTAATCTAAGTAATAAATGCTTGACTTGATTTTTTATTTCCATTTTAAACACCTTATACATAGCCCTAAGGGTTATGGATATCATTTCCCTTAAATTAAACTCCCCATCACATCTCTCCGCCGTTTTAAAGATGTGTTGGAGGCTTTGTGCTGATTATAAAAATTGGATCCTAAAAATGGCTATAATGATAAGAATTATACATAATTTTATAATATAAACATATGTTCTATAAATAATCGTATTAATTATATAACTTTTTTTTACAAAAAAAAGTACTTGAAACATGATTGTTAGGACAGTGTGACCAAAATAACAATAAGCTTGGGTGTTCCAGGCCATTTTAGATAGAGATCACCATGTGTTGTAGACTTGTAGGTCGCTATTCGCATATCCTAATTAATTAGACTATATGATCTCTCTGCCACCCCAAACTTTAATTTTAGCAATTCAACTTGTGTAGTCAAACCAATCGCCATGTGATCCCCTCTTAAGTGTCTCCTACTGCCTTCCACTTCTCATCCCAAGTTATCCAAGATAACAAATACTCCTAACCCCAAAAGATAACGACTTGTACCAAGGTTGTAATTTCACATATATGGTTCTTGGTGCAGATACGCTTAATTATTGTCCAGTATAGTCAAGTCTAACTAAAGTTCGATCCTTGTTTACTTTGAAATTAATGAATTGTATAGTTCTTATGATGAAACGAACAATTTTTCTATTATTGTGTATGCGTTACGAATTACGATGGTGCCTTTATTATATTCTCATGAGTACTTCCTTGTATGTGATTCTGCAAGCCTATACTGTGTATATAATAAACCTATACTTGTACACTGGTGATTATATTCACGTATGATATAATTATTCATTATTTAAAGTAGTAAAATTATCTTCGTTATCATTAACAAAGACAGTAAATTGTCTAGTTATGTAAGTTTTTGATGATACATCTTAAATGTAGTAGTATACTTCCTTTTTTTTTTTCTAGTTCTACCATTATTTGCTCTTTCCACGTTTGTCAAACCACACAACTTTGAACAATTTTATATAAGGTATAAGTAAAAATTATAAAAAGTTGATACTTTAAATATATATATCAAGAGAAATCCAACAAGATCTCACATGACTATGTTTTTCCTCATATATAAGTAGAACAAGATGGTTAAAGTAGATTTCATGAATAGTGTCAAAATAATAGGCTTAATAAACCGGAGGGAGTACTTAGTTTCTTAAACGTAAACAACTTCCGTAGCTAATAGGAAACTACCTTTACTAAACACGGGTACCCGAGTACAACTCATATCTATACTAATATATTAAAAGGCGTGCGTGACTACATACGTATACACGCCACGTGGCACCTCTGTTACTCTACTAGAATTGTCCAATGTGTACGTATGTCATGTCAATTAACAAAAGTAAAATTGGCTTGCAACAAGATTTGAAAACGTGACACTCTTGTTCATACACATAGCACAATTACCATCTCAACCAACTTTTAATCATGCTTTAAATGTCCATAGTATTATATTTGTGCCTTTTAAATGTTGAGTTTTCTTTAATATATTTTAATGCGAATGGAAAAAATACATATCAAGTTTGGAAAAAATATCACCCAGAGTAACGCCCGGGCCCAAATACGAGTTCCCAATAATAACAAGCTAATGATGATCAATTCGCATTTTCATAAACATTGTAATTGAGAGAACTAAACTTTGAATAAAGTCTAACGAGAATAGGCCGCTTCAAGAGGCGCGCATGACAAACAAAGTTTGCAAAATATAAATTCTCAGATGATTATAGTCTTACAGTAACAACGTCTCACCTATTCATCTTCCGGTTATTTTTTTTATACTACTTTTCGAGTAATCCTTTTAGCTTAAATAGTGAATTAATCAGTCTAATATAATATAATATACTATTTTCAAGATATCTTAATATTCTCGTAACCTTTTTAGAAAATTGGAAAAATTGTCAAAAATAATCCCAAGTTTTGGCCATCTTCCCAAATTAATCCCAACTTTGGATTATTTTTAAATAATCTCAAGTTTGTTAGTAGTCTTCCCTTATTGGTCCCAAGTGAAAAAAGTCGGTTTAAAACTCGTTTTAAAGGTCAATACGCCGTATGAAACATTTCCGTTTGCCTTTCATTTTAATAGTGGAGTGGTGATGAAGGCGATTAGAGGTGATTTTTTTAAATAAAATGGTGTCTTATCAACTTTTTAAAATTGGTTCAAACGATTATAGGTCTTTTGGACCAATATGGGAAGATGACTCTCAAACTTCAGATTATTTAAAAATAATTTAAACTTGGAATTAATATGGGAAGACACCTGAAACTTGGGATTATTTTTTACAATTTTTCCTAGAAAATTAATACAATACCATTTGTAAAATTAATTCCCTTCAACGGAACGACCCATGATCATAAATTATTTTGCTGCTTAGAAACCATTTACCTGCAACTTGAAGCTAATTAATCTTATCTAGTCACAAAACTTTATGTAAGACAGACTTGCAATAACTTGTTATAAGATCGTGGAACTTTCCTATTTTAAAGACTTACTCGCCTCACCTAAGATCGAAGAACTTTGAACGTCTTACAATAAAATATTGTAAGTTCACCTCACCTAAAACTTGCTGCTATTCATTGCATTAAAAAAAACTTGATTCTATTCTATAATCCACATATCCCAAGATATAAGTTAGAAAAAGTATGTTTTGTATAAAAGAATTAATAAGCTTATCCAGAATAAAGATAACTAATTAATGATTAAATTATACTTATTGTTGTATTTTGATCTTGAAACCCATACCTTGATTTCTGTATGGTCCCCTATACAAAATCATCATTAGTTAATCATTAGTTGATTTGATCTAAAGCTGTAACTTAACTCTATTTTGGGTATTTTAATTTCCTGCTTTGCATGCATAAAAAAAACTTTAGCTGATCTAGAATTAAAATTTGAGTGAATCCATAAAAAATAGTTAAGATATTTAACCCAAACCTTGATATCTAAACTTACCAATTAAGTGAAGTGGTGGAAAGAGAAAGAAAAAGAGAAAGAGAGAAAGAGAATGAGATGTATAAGTTTCTAGTTTCTACAGTGAAATCGTCATTATTGTCACAATGAATTCCGAGTAATGAGAATCTAATTATTAATGCAGCAACGGGATGGAAGATATATTTGTATAACTGCAGAATGTATATATAGTCTGAACTCGGCCCAAAATTCGAACTTTGTATGAAATGATTGTCAGGTTTTCAGGTTCTTTTTTCAACCTAGGCAGTTGAAGGCAATAAAGTTTTCCAACACGGTTTGTTGATGAACATATAGCACATGCATTACATTAAATTAAAACTCTCTCAACCGTTCCAAGCTTTCACTAATACAGCTTGTGGAGTCTTTTGATCAAAACTTTGCTATATAATACCCTCAATTCAGCACTCTACTTGTCATCCCTACTCATCTAAGAAAAATCCTAATCGCAATACAATTTACAAATATGACTTGTAGTAAGCTGTTCCTTTTTTTGGTCCTTGGTGCAGTAGTATGCACTACTGGTGCTAGGCAGCTTGCAAGTACCTCTAATTCTTTCCAAGATGAGAAATTCCTCTTTGGTCACCATGGTGGAGGCCTAGGCGGAGGTGGTGGCAGCGGCTTTGGTGGAGGAGCCGGTGGTGGCCTCGGTGGTGGTGCAGGTGTTGGAGGTGGTGCTGGTGTCGGTGGTGGATCCGGTGGCGGTCTTGGTGGTGGTGGTGGCGGAGGACTTGGTGGTGGTGGAGGTGTAGGTGTCGGTGGTGGTGCAGGTTTTGGAGGTGGTGCTGGTGCCGGAGGAGGAGCTGGTGGCGGTCTTGGCGGTGGTAGTGGCGGAGGACTTGGTGGTGGTGGCGGTGGAGGGCTCGGTGGTGGGGCCGGTGCAGGTGGTGGTGCTGGGTATGGAGGTGGAGCTGGAGCAGGTGGTGGACTAGGTGGTGGAGCAGGTGGTGGACTAGGTGGAGGAGCAGGTGGTGGTGGGGGGCTTGGTGGAGGACTTGGAAGTGGTGCTGGAGCTGGTGGTGGGTATGGTGGAGGAGCAGGTGGCGGTCTTGGTGGAGGACTTGGAGGTGGTGCTGGCGCTGGTGGTGGATATGGTGGAGGAGCAGGTGGCGGTGGCGGACTTGGTGGAGGACTTGGAGGTGGTGCTGGTGCTGGTGGCGGATATGGTGGAGGTGCTGGTGCTGGTGGTGGGTATGGACATGGATTTCCTTGAGCACATACAACCCCTTTACATAAAGTACTACAAACCCTAGAAATCTACTACCACTATTATTATTATTATTATTATTATTATTTCGCACTTCATGTCTTTCACCGATTTATGTTCGTCTAAGATGGTAGTAGTAAGCTTCCCTATAGATCCTAAGTGGTTATACACGAACTTAATTTGCAACATGTACTGATGATAAGTACTAAGTGTTTGATTCATAAATGAATTAATCAATATTCAAGAATAATCTTTGCCTTATTATTCTATCTTACTTATACTTTTTTTGGAAATTAAATATCTTGTTTATATTTGAGCTAGTGATAATTAATTAGCCTTATCTATTTTATAAATTCAGTACTCATCTAGTCATCTGGTTAAAATGAAACTGCATATGATTTTTCGATCTCAATATCAACATAATTTTATAAACCACTTAAACATGTCATCACATAGGCACGTAACAATTGTCACACATGAGATTCTTTTGTCAACTTTAAGGGAAACTACTAACAATTATTAGTTATCATAGTAGTTAGGTCATACTCAAATTTAATTCTTGTATTCTGGTCAACGCTAATTATAGTAAGAATGTATCATATACAAGCAACATATACATAATTTAGTGCCAAAAGATTGAAGGACATAAATCTTCAACAACAAGCAATAAACATCTCATTGACTGAGCTGGGTGTTAAGACGAGGCAGATAAACACTAACATTTGGTCAAGGAAACAAACAGTGGTGCATGGTAAAGTTTCAGAGGTATACTTAACTTTGAAAAGTACAAACGAAACCAGACCAACTTACCCTAAAAAAAAAAGAACAGTGATAGAAGAAACAACAGATGGGGAAGAAACAATAATTTAAAGTATATATTTTTTGAGGAAAATTTAAAGTATAATTTAAAGATACGTCGTTTGCAAGATATTCAGTGTACATCTTGGTATACAATACGCAAATTAAAGTACACCCAAAGCACATTCATCACATGGTACACCAAATATCATTTTTTGCTTATTTAGAGCTTGAGCATTGAGCTAAAAAAATAGCGTTGGGTGTGTCATGCTCACAGTACAACTTTATACCTATGAATATTTATTTCTATTCACTTGTTTTTTTTTGTTGAGCTCCCTTATATTGCCTCAATCGTTGCTAAATGCCGGCATGCCGCCCTAAAATTTCTTACTAAATCCCTAAATACGTATTTTATACTGTATTTGTATATCCTCTTTCTACTCTTTCCCTCCACTTCTTCGTTTTCGTTTTTAATTGTGTGTATTTTAGTTTGTTGATAATCGTGTATATTTAATGCTCTATATTTGGTTTGTAATTTTCGTTTGTTGTTTATTGTGTATAATTTGGGCCTTAATTATATTTGTTTTTGTAAATTCTGAATTTTTAATTGTGTAATTTTCGCTTTCTGTCAAATTTTTGTAGCTTGTAGCCACTGCTGTAAATTCTGTATTTCTCAGTGTATAATTTTCGTTTTCTGTCGATGTTTTGTGGCTTGTAGCCACTGTTCTTGGCTCTCACAAAGAATGGCAATTTTTTAAAAAATGAAAAGTGGCCTAACTAATTCGGTTGAGTGTGAAAATCTGATCAGTTTTTGTACTTAACTGGTCCGGTTTTCATACTCAACCGGATCAGTTTCGGACCTTCAGCTGATCTAGGCCCAACTGATCCGGCCCAAAACCTGATCAGTAATCCATGTTTTGATCGGATCCGATGATGTTTTTTTCCACTAGTGTTAGTTCAGGGCTACCACCATCCTTTCTGATCGTAGTATGTCCCAACATTTTAACTTCTATGTCCTTGTTGTTCTAGTTTTTGTTGATAATAATCTTCATTTCTCTCTGTTTTCCGAGTTTTTACCCAATTATTGAGTTTTTTTTGCCTTCTTTAATGAGAGTTTGGAGTTTGATTTGTTAGTCTTCTTGGGAGTTAAAAGTTTGGTTTTTATATATGGTTTCTTCCATATATACAATTAATTAAGGGTTTGCTATACAAATTTGCAATTAGTATTGGATTCTCGTATACTATCGACACGGTCTAATACACAGTTTTTTGTTTTTTTGCAAAACTATGCTAGAATGATATATACCGTCATAGAAGCATGCATGATTCATCCAATAAATGGCAGCTATGCTATATTGTCGGATCTGCTTCATTATCATCATAGTTATACCGGGAGAAGAATTTTATTTGATTAAGAGAAATTGTGTGTTGTTCTTTTTTAATTAATATCGATCTCATAGATATCGTATTACATGCATTCAACTAATGAAATTTATCTTTTCCCTTAAAAAAAGGTCAGTGGAATTTTTAGGTAAGAAAATATAATTATGAAAAGAAGTCGTAGGAGTTTAATAGAGGGATCGGAGTGGATAAGGAGAATTGTTTTCCCAAACACACGAGTAGATCGGTAAAGGCTTATTGGAAGTTCATAAAGAGTTCAAAGCAAAAAAAAAAATACTATAAAGAGAGAGAGAAAAAGAAGGATAAAATCCCTTATCTTAAACGAAAGAAATAACAAAATCTTTACTATTTCTTGTTTGGTAAAGAGTTAGAAGGATTAATGGACTGTACCAGACACACTGGTCAGGCTTGTGGCAAGCAAATGCTGTGGGTTTATGGTCTTTTTTGGACCCAATCTTTTGATTTGTCACAGATTATATTGCGAGGATCTCCTCATGCATAGCCGTATTGATTTTCTTCCCCAAACTCTCTTTTCCTATTTCGTTTTGTCTATTATATGACTATTTATGGCAACCATTGCTCTCGGTCATTGACGATAATTCTAAATTAAACACAAGAAGCACTATTCTCTGATTTATTCATGTTCTCGGCCCTAGGCAAAGATATGATCTTCATCCTTTCTTTGAGAATCTACCATTTTATGGAACCATGCTACTCCTGAAGGGCAATCACAATGATTTTTACAGCACCTGAATAGCAGAAATCATCTTTTAGGATAGTGATTTTTTCTCACGGCAAGTTAATGAGTCATTTTTACTCATCCAAATAAGTCCATTACTGTTTTATTTTGCAACAAGATTTTTTTTCTTTTCCAAATCTTCTCCAATGCATATGCTCCAAAAATATCCAAATTAAACTATCCTCAAATATGCTGATATGCTCCAAAAAAAAAAAAAAAAAAAAATGCCCTATTTGGACACTTTGGAAGCTGTTGTTATGGTTTACCAGTGGGCAAACCGGCCAACTCTCTTTGGAACAGTAAGAACATAAATTATACGCACAGAATTTTAGTAACTGCTGTCATGATTCTTGTGAATGAACAACATTTTACTAGTTACTAGGTGGAGTTATGACTTTCATGATGTGACTTAAGAAATATTATTAGTACAATTTTGATATATTATTGTATTTATAACATAATCTCTCCGTCCCAAAATATAGTTCCCATTTTCATTTTGAGTGTCCTAAAATATAGTTCCCATTTTCATATTTAGTTCCACATTTTTCCGTAATTTGTCTAGAAAAACCGTGTCCCATCATTTATTTGCTTCTTGAATTTTTTTTGCTTTGTTTATTCAACCCAAGTGTTACAATTAATGCTCTTTCACCAATTATTCTCCATTCTATCTCCTAAAATCATCTTTTCCCATACAACATTTATTTAAATAAACAAAAAATCTTTACTATCCCTCTTAGTAACTATTTGCATAAATTACTGTGAAAAAAGGGGAATGAGAACTATATTTTGGGACGGAGTGAGTAGTTATAATAATCATTGAATAATGTTTGTATTCATGATACACTTAGCTTTTAACTCTTACGACGGTAAATATCATTTTCCAACTTTTTATCAGCATATTATTGTGGAAAAACTTAATCCACCCCATAGCTTACTCTCTCTCTCCTTTTAATTTAGTAGTACTTATTTTGTCAGTTGCCTATTTTTGCTATATTAATGTTAACCTCTATCTAATTCACCTAATTTTTACCTAACTAATCAAACTTACTTATACCGAATTAATTTTATTTTTACTGAATAGAAGCTTATTTTTATTGCACTGAACTTAAGCCCAACTCATTTCAATTTATTTTTACTAAAAGAAAAAAAATTATATTTCCTGATCTGAAGATATTTATACTGAATATAACTTATATTTCCTAAACTGGATTTATCTTTGCTGAATTGTACTTTTTTTTACTGAATATGTACGTAATTATTTTACTAAATCTTTATTGTGTTATCTTATATAATTTACCGATTTTTATAAATTGAACTTTTACAGAACTGGACTTATGTTTGCTCAACTGGACTTTTTTTTGCTCAATTGGACTTGTTTTTGCTGAAATGAACTTATTTTTACTGAAATTAACTTCTTTATAAGATGAACTAAACAACGCCTTAAGTTTACTAAACTGAACTTAGTTTTGCTGAACTGAATTTTTTTTAATGATTCTTTATTATTTCCTCTTAAACATACTTTACTATAACTTTTATTGAATAGAACAGACTTTTGCTGAACTAACATATTTTAATTGAACTAAACTATTTTTTTAATTTAACTTATTTTTAGTGAATTAAATTTATTCTAAAGTCAACTGGATAGGACTATAATAAAGTCAAGTCCATAAATCCCATGAATGAGAAGTAGCAACCCATGCTAATAGATGGCACCTCTAGCTTTAATTTATTTTTTTTAGGAAGAAAGATTCTCAGGAATTAAGTTAGTGTTCTCTCAAAACTAATATGTAATATATTAATTGAGAGCTAAAAAAGGGTTAAAATATCTCAAAAAGGGTGTATGTCTGAATGACTCGAAGAAAAGTATACATGGAAAGAGACACACTCCCTCCTTTCTGGAGTATGACATAAGAATTCAGGAGAAGCGGAGATCGATAGAGAGTGACAAAAAAGGGACATCATGTAGTAGCAGAAGAGAGATGAAGATAATATATTGTCAAAAATGTCAATGTAATTGCAAGTAATATGCAACTCACTAATATAAAAAAGGTTGCAAATATTATAAAATAGAGCAAGTACTATGTAACAATTAGTGTCCCTTTATACATGAAGGGTTAAGTTTTTGATATTGTTCTTTTATAACAGATCTTAATCTTTCACAATCACCAGAGGGTTCCAGAGGCCTTGAAATCGAATCTCACCCATTGTAAAAGGAATCCTTAATTTTTTTCTTACTTGTAAAAGAGTTCAACTTACCTACGTATAGTAAAAAATTAAAAATAATATAAAAGTTTAATATTATTAAAAACTACTTAAAATATAGTTTGACTTTCTACTATGGCCCAGATATCATGGGTCAGGTTCTTTCTTGAAACTCTTTGCAGCTGAATTAGATGTCTATATTCCAGCAGCCAGCTGTGTAATTTCTTTGCACCAAGACGGATTCTTTACCAAGACGAGGAGTATATAAATGTAAAGTCGAATTTTAGTTTTTATTATTCAATTTGGTGAGTTGACTAATACTCGTAATATCCTTAGTACAGGAATTCTGTAACTTGTAACTTGATTTTCAACTATCCTTAATAGTAATATGATTTAGAGATTTATCTGAGTTTGAGTAACACAAAAATTACCCAAAAGAAATAGACAAATAAAATAAAAGTAAGTCATTAATATCGATATATAATAAATTAATCATCAATATACTTTCTTATAAACATTAAATTAGGACTTTGGTATATACTAGCGTACGTCTTATATGCTTAGCTCTTAATGCTACGATTATAGCAGATTTTTTTTCCTTTTTTTATTTAATATGCAAAAGGGCATACTACTAAAATATCGCCGGTAAAACCAATGCATGCAAATCTGTAATGCATGGTGTATTGTGTTCCACAAGTTATAAAACAACATCAAGGCATGCATGCAGGTAGACACCAGTCACTGGTATCATAAATTCTTCATCAAATCAAAGCTGATTTTGATAAGGTTAAAATTCAGCGCTCCTTCTCCGACTTATCTTTTTCAACGTAGTTATTACATAATTATCTCTGCAGCCCTCATACATTACAATTACACTGGCATATCATATAACAGAGGTTTAATTTTAGTACTACATACAAAACATACTAAAATTGAACTACTTCAAAAATCAAACTTTTTAGTTGTCTACTGTCTTACATCATTTATAACCTTCCCAACCGTACTTAATTTCATGCAAATTCATTCCTCTCACACCGTCCTATATATACCCCTCCTTTGTAACTCTCAAAATGGACACAATTTCTTGCTTCCTTTGTATTTTGTTATATTGATATTGCAAAAAATAAAAAATGACTTCCAAACTTGTTATCTATCTAGTTCTTTTCTATCTTCTTGTTTGCGTTATTGGTGCAACCCATGCAAACAGAAATGATCCTTTTACCACTAAGGATTTTGGTGATAATTTAGATGATGACAGTTTAGGAATGTATGGTGGCATTCCTGGACTAGGTAGCGGTCTCGGTGGTGGTCCTGGGATAGGCGGCGGTCTTGGTGGTGGTCCTGGGCTAGGTGGTGGTGCTCCAGGTGGCGTTGGAGGTGTGCCTGGAGGGCCAGGTGGTGTTGTTGGGGGTGGTCAAGGTGGTATAGGCGGCATGATTCCTGGTGGTCCTGGTGTTGGTGTAGGCCAAGGTGTGCCTGGACTTGGTGTTGGCCAAGGTGGACCAGGTCTTGGTGTAGGCCAAGGTGGGCCTGGTCTTGGTGTAGGTCGTGGTGGGGTTGGGCCTGGTGGTGGATTGGGCATTGGTAGTGGTGGTGTTGGTAGCTCCGGAGGCCCTTTTGGGGGAGGACCGGGCTTGGGCATGGGCTCGAGTTCAGGTGTTGGTGCAGGAATTGGTGTAGGGACACGAATGGGAGGTACCCTAGGTGGGCCCATTGGTGTTCCAGTAGGTGGGCCCGTTGGTGGGTCAACCGGGATGGGAGCCGGAATCGGAGCTGGAATGGGTGGGAACATGGGTGGTGGATTGGGTGGTGTGCCTGGTCTTGGGTCGAGTTCAAGTTCGGGTTTTGGCATTGGAGCTGGGGCTGGTGCAGGCACTAGTACTGGTGTGGGTTCTAATCCGGGAGGAAACTAGTACTACGTAGTACGTACTACATATGCATGCATGCATCGTAAGGAATAATTCTAGTTTGTTGTTAGGCGTATTCTGGAAAGTTAGTTAGTAGCAGGCAGTCAGGCACTATCTAAGCTCGTCAAATCTATTTGTGTTCTCCAAACTATTTTGTATCCCTGATGTTTTTTAGTTTTTGATGTTTGTTTTGCAATAACAAAGTCTCTTGTTGGTCTCTAGCACAAATTATTGTCTCCTCTTTCTTACCGGGCTATTCTATTTTTTATGAGATAATGGGCAAAAAGTCATCGGAATTATTACAAAATGTATACTTCCTCCCCTCTATAAAAAATGCAACACATGAGTTTTCACATCTGTAATACACTACTTTGACCATAAATAATATCTTTAATTAGGCATTAACAAAAATTATCAAAACATTGTATTTTGAAACTAAACATATTAACTTAACAAGATCTTGTATGACTATGTTATTAAATATATAGTGGTCGAAATTCGTGGTCAAAATTTGTAAAGTTTGACTCTAAAAATGCAAATGTTGCATTCTTAGCTTTTTGGAACGGGGGAAATAATATCAAAATAAATGCTCTCTAAATCTATGGGCGACTAATCTATTTGTTAAAAGAGGGTCTATATATCCTTATGGTTGTTGAAATTTTCATATTCATCAACTTACGCCCTGTTTCATTTTTCAACATATTTTTACTTATATGAACTTAACAGAATTTATCTGAACTTAACGGAATTTATCTAAACTTAACTAAAAGTATTTGAATTATTAGACCTTATGTGAACTTATTAGAACTTATTAGATTGACCTTATTTTTATGAGTGTGTCAAACCTTATTTTACTGAATTCAACTTATCTAAACTAATTAATCTGAAATTAATTATTTGAGTAAGTCTATCCAAAATGAATAAGTCACTCTGTATCTTTTACTACAATTAGCCTTTTGAGAACTAAAAAAACACCCCCATCAAAAAATTTGTTCTCCATTCTGTATTTGAGAACACATCGTATACGTAAATTTTCGATTCAAAATAGATAAGGCATGAAATAAAGTAGCAAAGAAATTTTTATTTCAATAATGTATCAAGTACAATTTCTATAGACAATTTATAATAAAAATAAATTAAGTCCTCTGATTTTATTCTGTAGCTTGGGAATGACACATTCACACATATTGATAGCTACTTGATGACGTTTTGTCAACATCAACCTGAGTTTGAGTGTGGATGATACGTTTTATCAACGTCAATATGTGTTTGATGGTTTTGTTTGAATGTATTCAAATGAGGGTTGAAAAAGCTTGAATCTCAATCAAATGTGTATGAGTGTATTTGAAAAGTTAGCACGTGATTGTTGACTATTTGCAGAGAGAATTCTAAAAGAATTATATGAGCTCTTAAGAATGTTAATAATCTGGTCCCCTCAATTGAAGGAGAAAAGATCTATTTATAGGGAATGATTATCATTCATGGACTTGGTATTTTATGGGCTTGGGCCCGTTTATGACTTGCAATTCATTTAACCTTTGCCATTTAACCATCTTTTTGGACTAGTGATATGAAGATTATGAACTGACCAAAATATTTTAAAACTCAAATTATATTACTTCCTCCCTTTTTTTTTACATGTGACACTTTTGAAAAACACGAATACCTAGAAAAAAATTGGAGAGGGGATTAAGCAAAAGTAATGGTAGGGATTAAAGGGAGTGGGGACCACCCCCCCCCACCCACCCCAGCCTTCCCCCACCACTTCCCCACCCCTTCCCTCTCCTCCACCCCATCCAGCCCCCCCACCCTCTCCCTCTCCTCCACCACCCCTTCCCCGTCGATTTCCCCTCCCCTTCCACCGTCGCATCCCCTCCCCCCCCCTCCCCGTCGATTTCCCCGGCCCCACCCCTCTTCGCGAAAATCATAAATCTTGATAGTTAATACTATTTTGCAAAGGGTTCTTTAGATCCCCGGGATCTTGCAGTGGTGATGCGACGATTTTCGCGAAGAATCGAAGGGGATTTTCGGGAAGGGGTTGGTGGTTTCGTCGGTGTTGAAGAATCGAAGGGGGTTTCGTCGGTGTTATACGATTTTCGCGAAGAATAGAAGGGGGTTTCGTCGGTAGGGGGCCGGGGAAATCGCGGGGAAGGGGAGGGGGTAGGGGAGGGGATGCGGCGGTGGAAGGGGGGGGGGTAATTGACGGGGAAGGGGCGGTGGAGAGGAGGGGGAGAGGGAGGGGGGGGGGTTGGGCTAGGGTGGAGGGGGAGAGGGAAGGGGGTGGGGGTTGGGTGGGTGGGTGACGTGTGGTGGTTAATTGTTAATTGTTAATTTTAGTTAAATTAAGTAGGTTTAATTTTGGTTAATTGTGATACGTAAGGGTAAGATGGTAATTTAATAGGGTCAAACTTACTAATTTAGGAAAGAAAAAAAGTGTCACATGTAATTTGCACCATTCCGTTTTAGGAAAGTGTCTCATGTAAAAAAAAAGGGAGGAAGTATTTAAGTGGGCTAAATTAATTAATCTGGGCTAATTATAATTATTTTAGCTCAATAATAATTAATAACCTATAATTTAAATATACCACGCTAATAAATTTTTAGTGTCTACACACACCTTTATCATACCTCAGAGAAGTCTGACCACTTACATTTTTTATATTCTTCAAAGTTCAAACCCCAAAATAACCATATAAAAGAGCATAAATATATATATATATATATATATATATATATATATATATATATATATCGCTAATGAGTAATCTATATATTGGTCTTAACTTCTACTAAACCACATATATAGACACCCTAATGAAAAAGCATTTCAACACCAGGACGAAAACCACCCAAGACCACCACCTAAGTCCTAAACACATCCCAATCTTTCAACTGACATCCTCTTCCGTATCGTCCGATACCTCAATTTAACGACGGATCTTCCCCGTCTTTGAGGCGTCTGTCCCTTTGCTGACTTCCCCTTACATGAAACACATTTCCAAGTTCCTACTCAATAATCATTGTGGGTGGATTGCTAGAATGGGTAAACTTGCGAATTAAACAAATGACCCTTCTTAAACCCGTGCATAACAGTATAAACAGCCAAAGTTACTTCTACACTGACCTACCAGTTACAGGAAGAATTACCGTGTTGGATTCTCGGCTTATTGAGCTTGCTAGACCGACGTTCTTGGATTACTACGCGTCGCCATTGTCCAAGAAAGTCGTGGGCGGGGAACGAGTCGTGTTGGTTCTACTTGAGAAGAAGGTTGGAGGTGGTTTGCTGTTTTGGAAGTTGGTTAATCAACATTCAACAGTGGGTTAGAATTGATGATGGAGCTAGCGCAGAACAAAGAGAAGAAGATTATCAAATTGTTGGGAGTTCTCGATATAGCGTTTTATAAAGGGAAATTTTATGCCTTTCAGATGACTAATCGTTTTAGGTCCCGAATTTGGGTCATGAATCCAGGTAAAAGTGTCGAATTCTTATATGCTTTCTAAGTTTCATTTTCATGGCAACATTTTGGGGGCTTATAGAATGGAAAAAACTTTGTCTACCCAATCTACCTGTTATGGAAAGATATTAATAATTGTTAAAAAATAATTTTAATTAATTAGTTGTATTCCACTATTAATTAATTACTTGATAAATTGTTGTGAGCACAAGTGAGAAGCAAAAAGTGTGGTAGGAACCATAAATTTATGGGAAAATGACAAATATTTAGGCGTTATAAGTACGTAGATTAATGACAAAATAAAGGAGAATATTGACACCTTTTTCTTGGAGATGGTCACCAAATAAAGAAAGTACCAAGTAAAAGAAGACATCTATTTATAAAAAAATATAGCAAATAAAGAAAATGAAGGGAGTTTTCTTTTATGATATTTAGAGGTTAAGTTTTTTTTTCATGAGGATCCGGGGATTAAGGTGCAAGACTGGGATTGGGATTTAGAATTATTAGTGAGTGGGAATTCATTAACATATTGGCATTATATTGTTTGACCAGTTTGTTGGAATTATTAATGAGTCGGATTTCATAGAATTACTGCTATAACCGTACTTAGCTAGTGGTTAGTAAGTGAAAATTAATAAAAAATGGTCATTTCTTTTGCTTTCAGAAAAAAAAATATAACAAATTAACCTCTGACTAATTAAAAAATTCATCATATACCCCCAATGTTTTTGATATTGATCACCATGTATCTCCGAGTTTTCGAAAACGTTCACCAAATTACCTTTTTCTAACGGACGTTAACTCATCGTTTGTATTATTTACAACTTTGTCATTATTCACCTGATTAACCCCTCCCTAACCCCTAACCCCTAACCCTAATGCCCTAATCAACCTAACCCCCTAACTCTAATGCCTAGTTACTTCACCAACTTCGACTTCCTCACTCTCAACCGCACATACCTCTCCGCAATAGCCAACCACCATACCATCATCCACTAGAAAGAAAGACAACACTTAGCAGGCAACAGCTTTGACGACCCTTCCTCTTCACGTGCCTCAGCCGCCAGCCTAACCTACCAGCTTTCGCTTCCTCTTCGCGCGTCGAAATAGCCACCCGTCAACCTCAACCCACCATCGGACCTCAACCCGACAACCCCAAGGCCCACGAGACCCCATCCCGGCATCCCCAGCCCCACCGCACCCAACTCAAGCAATCCCAGCCCACTAGACCCCAACCCGACAACCCCTTCTCACCTCTTCGCACGCCCAACCCATCAAACACCGGCCTTATTCCTTCGTCTTCACCGGCCCCCGGCTTTCCTATTTGCAAACGTAATAGGATGGTGTCTATAAAAACTTAAGTTGACAACTTTACAATAAAGGTCTAACAATTGACATTGGTGACAAGGGGTGGGGTCGCTCGTGGGGGTGGGGTGGGGTGGGGGAGGGGTGGAGCTGCTGCGGAAATGGGGGTGGGGGAGGTAAGTGGTGTGGGTTGGGGATGGGGAGGTGGTGGTTGTTAGGGTTAGGGGGTTAGGTTAATTAGGGCATTAGGGTTAGGGGGTTAGGGTGGAGTGATGGGTTGATTAGGTTAATAATGACAAAGTTGTAAATGATGCAAACGATGAGTTAACGTCTGTTAGAAAAAGGTCATTTGGTGAACATTTTCTGAGACTCACGGGTACGTGGTGAACATCTGAAGCATTGGGGTATATGGTAAATTTTTTTAATTGTCAGGGGTATATGGTGAAAAAACCGTTGAAATAATTTACTCCCTCAGTCCCATTTGAATTTCAACATTTAGTATTTGACTATCTTGAAGATACATATTTGATCAGTTATATTTCTAATCAATTAAGAATTTGTTAAAACTTTTATATTTTAAAATCCAAATCTAACAAAATTGCACAAACTCTTATGAATAGTGTGATCAACATTGTAAATGGGAACATTTTTTTTTGGAACGGAGGGAGTATTATAACCTTATTACTGAGTGAATTCATAAGAAGGGGGTTTGCACTCCGTTGTTTCCCTTTATGCCCTAAAAACTGCCTGATTGAATTTTCCACATTTTGTATACATATGAGTATCTTTTTTGAAATTAAAATTCATTCATTGATCTGAATTCATACGACATCTACAATAAAAGTCAAAACTAACAACTACATATCAATTGAAATATGCGTATCTTGAAGGCAGACATTTAATGATTAATATTACTAATTAATTAAGAATTTGTCAAAACTTTTATATTATGAAATCAATAGACAAATGTAACAAATCTCACATACCGTTTCTAAATTTTGGTCTATTATGAAAACAAAAATATCCCAACTTTAAAATTTTGTATTAGCTGGTGTAGGAACGGGCGTTTTGCAACCAGTACACATTTTCTCCTGTGATATTGAACTCAACAAGCATTTGTTTCATCTTGAAGACGTAAACTTTGTGTCATCTGAAAATAACAGTTGCTTATATTCAGTTATTGAGGTGTTTGCAATTCAACCTAATAAGTTACACATAATAAGGTAGTTGTCGTGATGGAAGATGATGAGTTGACGTGGGAAATTGTGGGATGATCCGGGAGATGTGACATTTTTCATCGGATACAATGTGTCATATGCTCTACCCCCTCTGCCACATAGTTTACCAATGTGAGAACCCGATTCAATTTGTTGGAAATGCTTCAAAGTAGTGGATGTGCGTGGGTCTTTAATTAATTCAAGTCAGTTGTTGGTGGTTTAGTAAGTCTAAGTTGTTAAGCAAGTTAGTGGCATATTATTAGGAAGTAATAGATAGTGGGTCAATGGTTATAGGTGTTAGTAGCTAGGGACGTGGTTTTCAATTTTGCATAAGTTTAGGTGAGTTGGTTATTATTATTTTGCTATAAATATTCAACTTGTACTTCGTTATTTAGTAAGGGAAAGCAATAAATCAGTGTGTTTGTTTTTCTTCAGCAATTCTCATCTTCTCTTCTCTTCTCAAATATATTATTAAAACCAACATGGTATCAGAGCTAATCCAGGTTCGATCCTAAGCCATATAATTAAAAAAAAAAAAAAAAGTCGTGAGTTTTTGAGCGTGAAACACAGTGACCATAAGTATGGCCGTCAATGGTGTTAACCAAAATTTCCAACCATCAATTCCAGTTTTTAAGGGTGAAAATAATCACCTTTGGAGCACCAAAATGCAAACGATGTTCAAATCACAAGAGTTGTGGGATATAGTCGAAGGTGGGTATGTCTAATCGACCGAGCCGTTGGTGGAACCTAACCAAAAGTTGCGTGAAAATCGTAAGAAGGATGTAAAAGCATTGTTTTTCATCCAATCGACAGTTGTTGACGATATCTTTCCTCGAATTTCCTCCACCAAGACATCAAAACAAGCTTGGGAAATCTTAAAAACAGAATATAGGGGTGATATCAAGGTAATTTCTGTTAAGTTACAAAATCTTCGGGGTAATTTTGAATCACTTAAAATGAAAGAAAAAGAGTCTGTACAAGAGTATTTGTCTAGGGTATCTAGTATTGTTAATCAAATGAGATCATTTGGTGAAAATATTAGTGACTCAACTGTTGTGCGTACAGTTTTGAGGAGCCTTAATAAAAGCTTTAACCATGTTGTTACTGCTATTGAGGAGTCTAAAGACATGTCCACTTATAGTTTTGATGAGTTAATGGGTTCTCTTTTAGCCCATGAGGATATAATTTCAAAGTCCAGTGAAAATGAGGAAGTTGAAGAAAAAGCGTTTCAAGTTGAGGGACACATGTCAAATGAATGGCATTATGAGGGTGGTTGTTGTAGTTGTGGTCGCGGAAGAGGTGTTCGTGGTCGTGGTAATGGTCGAGGTGGTCGCGGTCGTGAAGAAGGTGGAGGGCGTGGTTAATCCGAAGGACAACGTTCACCTATGAGTAGCATCCAATGCTACTATTGCAAGAGGTATGGTCACAAAGAAGACTGGTGTTGGGTAAGCAAAGAGACGAGCAAGGTGGTGATCAAAACAACTATGCTCAAAAGGTCGAAGATGAAGAGAAGCTCTTCTAAAGTTGAGTGTGCGGTTAAGTGTTCATGTTGAGATCAAAGTATATCGAGTTCAAGTCGAAGTCCATCGCAATATGGAAGTCGGGTGTCTAGCAAGAAGGTCAAGCTAAACTAATGACTTTGAAGCAAGGGGGTGTGTTGGGAACCATGCTTCAAAGTAGTGGATGTGCGTGGGTCTTTAATTAATTTAAGTCAGCTGTTAGTGGTTTAATAAGTCTAAGTTGTTAAGCAAGCTAGTGGCATATTGTTAAGAAGTAATAGTTAGTGGGTCAATGGTCATAGGTGTTAGTAGCTAGGGACGTGGTTTTCTATTTTGCATAAGTTTAGGTGAGTTGGTTATTATTGTTTTGCTATAAATAATCAACCTGTACTTCGTTATTTAGTAAGGGAAATCAATAAATCAGTGTGTTTGTTTTTCTTCAGCAATTCTAATTTCCTCTTCTCAAATATATTATTAAAACCAACACAATTTACTCGGTTACTACAAGTGACATCTTTTGTTTCACTAGATATGATATTGAGGGTCACAAGGGCGAAGCCACATGGGAGGCTGGCAGGTTGCTCGTCCCTTAGCTTACAGCTCATCCCCACGACCCATAAATTTTTAGTTATGTCCCTGCAGAGATTTTGTTAATATATTAAATGAGGTCTTTGTAGAGTTGAAGGAGACTGTTAGTTTGGTGGTTAATGACTTGGTGAAAAGTTTCAGTCCTCGACATCAAAAACACTACTCACTCTCTCTTTATAAGTCCCTGGCTTTTCCTGGAGGGCCATTATCCGGTTATCTCCAAATGAACTGAGCTGAAGTAACTGAACAAAAACTATGCCAAAAAAAAACCCTTAAGTTTTTCCTTTTTGTTTCTTGAAACCTAAAATCAAACAAAACAATTATTAAACAACTTGACCCCATAAAAGAAAAGGACACTATAAGCCTACACACTCACATTACTTTTTCTCTTTATAGACACCACCTGCAACCCTTTGCAATTCTCTTTCAGAACTCAATTACGAAAATAAACTGCTTGCTGTTTTGGAGTCTTTAGAGTCTTCATGTAAAATAAAATGATAAAAATAAGCAACTTTGATCATCTTAATTTACATTAACACTCTCCTGATCAGCCAATCAGGAGACTTTAGAACAAGACTTTAGAGTCTTCACGTAAAATTTCCACGCCTTCCCAAAGGTTAGAGATGGCCACTGGTGCGGGTTGGGTAGGCCAGTCCGTGGACTCTAGTGGGCTGGGCTGTGATTTCATGGCCCAAGACCGGACCGTGAAATTCATGGTTTGGGCGGGCTGGTCCAAGAGCTGAAAAATCTTGGCCCACACCGGTCAGTTACCGGTTTTCATGGTTCGAGGAGCGGTTTTGGCGGTTTGTGGGCCTAGCGGGCTAGACCGGGCTGGGGGTCCGGCATGATTTTTTTTTCCCAAAATTATTGAATCATTGAAATTATTCATTATTGTTACATAAAACCTTTAAAACTAATTAAAATATATATAATTATTAATATTAATGAATAATTTTATTATGTTTGAATTATAATATATGCAATTTGATTAAAATATACATAATTTGGTTGAATAATTACTTGGGCTGGGCTGGTCCGGTTCATGGGCCGGACTGGACCTGTTTCATGGACCGGACTGGGCGATTTTAGTAGCGGGATTTCGTGGGTTGGACTCAAAAAATTCGACCCACGATCCATCCACCAATCTCACGATTCAAGGCGGGCTGGACCTGGCTTTTCGCGGGCTCGACCCACACGGCCCACTAGGTGGGCTGGGCTGGATTGACCCGCACTATTGGCCATTTCTACCAAAGGTTAAGTGAAGTTACTTTTTTTTTTAAGGAGAGTCTTTAAGAACATGACTTTAGAGTTTCATGTAAAGTAAGATGATCAAAGTTTGTCACACTAGTACATTACCACCATTAATTAAATTTTAATGTCGATTTTTCCATTTATGTCCATAAGAAATCTCATTCGGTTTAATAAGGCGCCAAATGAATTGACTCGCAGAGTCGTATGAGGTAGGAAACTCTCAAGTACGATTCTAAGGGAAGGAATTGACTCGCAGCTAGAAGTCCCTACCACCCTGCAGATCTCAATCTAATGGAAGCTCCTGGAACCACACCGATGTCGCTGTCCTTGGGGCATGCCTCGGGATTTGCCTCTCGCTTTTGTTCGTCGGATTTATGTATGAATTTTAATCACCAAATTGGCTAAGATCAAGAGGGATAAAACTTGGTTTATCTAGTGGGTATTTATCAACCACTAGTAATATAATTTAATGTGTATAATTTAATGTGTGGTCGAATCCAACTCACCATCAACAACTGTTTTTTAATCGTCTATCATGCGGAGGTAATCTAGATAGATGCACTTATGTCAGATCAGCAGGTGTCAGCACCTGGACCAAAACCATAAGATTCCCTTTCCTATCTAATTTCTGTATTGAAATTATGACAATTATTGTATTGAAAAAAAAAGGGAGTCATGAATCACTACTACTTTAACTTTTTTTTTTTTTATGGTCTTGCTTTAAGTCTTTATATAGTATAATACTTTCTTTTAAGCAGTTGTAGTCCTGTTTCCATAACCCTACACACATAGTTGTTGTCGAAAAAATTGGGATAGAGATAAGAGTACTCGTTCAGAATCCAATGCTTTTGATTGTCACTAGTTTAGAAGTCTGAAACTCAATCATCCATCTCTAGCTAGCCTTATGGAAACAAAACCTCCCAATACCAACACAGAAATCTCCCTAAACCCAAAGCAATGGGCTGATCTTCCAAAGGACGTGCTCTTACATATTATACGATACCTTGATTTGAAGACGGATGTTCCTCGCCTCCGAGGGGTATGTCCCTCTTGGAGATCCGCGGTCCCTCTCCATGAACTCCCTGTCCATAAATATTATGTACAAGTCCCCAACAATTTTGCTCTCGACGAATGCAATCTCCCTAACCGTGATTCAAACAACAATCTCCTTGATGATCTGTTCCTCCTCGAAGCCAAATTCTACCTTTTTACTCCTCTTTCAGCTGATGATGGTGATTTTGGCGGATGGGTGGCCCGAGTGGGGGAAATCGGAACAAATAGACTGCAACTACTTAGCCCTTTAGATTGCTATCATTATAATATAGGCCAAAAATATATCTACACAGAACCACCTATTACCGGGGAAATCAATTTGTTAGACTGTCATGTTTTAGAACTTGCTACACTCTTGTGTCTTGTGCACGGTTTAGATCACAACGTCGAGCACGTATCCAAGAAAGTTGTCGGTGAATGGGACTTTACTTCAAGTCAATCTTTCTCAGTGATGGTGCAACTTAAGCAGAATATAGTTGGTTCTGGAAGTGATTTGCTGTTATTGAGGTCAGGAGATGAAGATTGGGTTAAACTTTCTTGCATTGTCTTGGTACATGATATAGCGTTTCACAACGGCAAATTTTATGTCTTTTTTTATAATGGGGAGGTTGGGGTGATCAATCAAGGCAATTCCTCGGTATCGAACCAGATCATCAGAGGCCCAGATATCTTTCAGTTCTCAGATTCAGATTTCGATGCATACTCTGACTTCTCTATTAAAGTTGATGGTTGTACGTATGATGAAATTACTGGCATTAAGTTGGTGCCATCTAAATCTAAGAATGGCTTGTATCTAGTTATTCAAGGCATTCTTAGTAGAACTTATATTATGTTTGTTTTCTTGATGAAAGACTTAGAAATTGAGTGGGAACGTGTGGAAGACTTGGGAGATGAGATGTTTTTCATTGGAGATTATTCGTCATTTGCTTGTCCCTCCTCAGTACTAAACCATGTGAATGTACCAGATAATTGGAAACTCAAATCAATTTGCTTTTATTCTACCTATTATGGTCCTCCACCCGAGGTATATGGTATAGACGCTCGAAATCCTTATATGCCAGAAGGGGCTGAGTGTCTCAAACATCTTAGTTATCCTCATTATAATGGATTCTTTCGATTTCTAAATGGTGTTTTGCAGTTCAAAGAGATGCCTATGGATGATCAAGCTGTGTGTACTCGACTGTTCTTTCCGCCCCGGCTTGGGTTAAATGGCGCTGCGCTAGTCTTGATGATGTTCAAGTTAAGTTAGATGGCTTGCAACTTCGTGACCCTTACGATGATGGTGTTGATGTTGATTATGGTGGTTATGATGAATATGCTTGCGATAGTATCTATGATTCTGACGAAGGTAGGATGTAATTGATGACTGATGAGTTTGCTTATACACTCTAGAAGAAGTATTTAGGATTTTAGTCTTTGCCAAGCGATCCACTGCAGTATTACTTATAAGGTAACTTTTCCCAGTTTCGTCTTATGTTTTGTAGAATGAAAGTTGTGAGTCTACTCTTGTGACTTGTGATGTACGTGGTGAATTTGTAGGAAAATAAGTTGGTAAAACTCAATGAAAGATCTTTGGCTTTTTTCTGTGCTAAGCAGGATTTTGCAATCAAGATTCAAGGGTGAAATTAACCTTTTCTTTTATAAGTTGGCCTTGCTTGGACGTAGTGCACATTAATATATGTGTGGACCAAAGCCACTCATGTAATATAGTGATCCTTTTTTTGTCATATAGCTACCTTTTGTAATATAGAGTTACAATAATCCGGCTAATTGCCAGTGCAAGGTGTTCCGTGGAACAGGGCCTCCAAACTGGAGGGCCCAAATTTGTACCATCAAATCTTCAATGGACATAAAAGTAAAGACATCCTTGTCTTCTATAATTGATATTTGCTGATTATACATTCCCTAAAATCTTGGCATAATGGCACAATTTCTCCCAAAATGAATCTTAGGAGATTATCAGTATTCATAATCCCCAAGTTCCTGTTAATTCTTCACTCCTTCATAAGATACAAACAATAAATCAGAAAATCATAGTTGTTCGAAATTGATTCATGAAAGGGGTGTTGCTGGAGTAGAGATGGCAATGGGTAGGATCTGGACATGGTCCTCTAGGATCCAAATCCAAATCCGTTATTTAGGAAAGGATTCAGATCCTACCCGGATCCATCGAGTAATAAGAATGAGGATCCAGATCCGTATGGATCATACAGATCCGGGTTCTAAACGGATCCTTGCCTATTTTCTTCAAACTACCCTAATTTTCACAATAATTAAAGATTTTAAACAATAAAGTCATCTAATATCAACCAAAAATTACATTTAATTTCTGAAAAATATCCATTGCACTATTTACAACTATTCAATTATCAAATTGTAGATTAATCTACTAATTCTGAAAAATTAACAATTATCAACCCAATTTCCGAACTAAATTATCCAGTAAATTCGCACATTAATTAGAACAATAATTCGAAATTCAAGCAAAAATTCGTTTAACATGTAATAACTAATATTATAATATTATGATAACATAATATTAAATAATAATAATATTATAAAAACCGGTAAATGGATCTGGATCCGGGTAATAATTTAGGACCCGATCCAGATCCTTTTTTCAAGGAAGATCCAGATCCTACCCGGATCCATAGGGTCCAAAATCTGAGGACCCAGATCCGTCAAAAATGGATCTGGATCCACGGATCCGGGTAGGGTCAATTGCGCACTGCCATCTCTAGGTCAGAAAGATATGCCATCCTATGATCCCGAGTAATTTATATCTCTTTTAATTGGTAAGCAAATTATTGACTTGGTTATAGTTGATTAGTTTCTGAATATAGCAACTAAAGATAGACGAAGATAGTATAAACTACTACTAGTTTTTAAGCCTGAGATATATCCTAGGTAATTATATTTTTCATTTATTTATATTTTACTTTAAAAAAATAGTTTTTCCACCTGCTACTTTTGAGGTTTTTCAAAATTGATGGGGTACCCCTGTAGTTAAAGAAGTGCACTAGGCCCCCCTATAATTTACAGAAATACATCAAGATGTTCTTAATAACTAATGATCGTCAACTCTATTAGTCATTAAGCTAAAATCAACTTAATTAACCCCTAACTAATTAACCATGATTTTTAAAATTTTTTTTTTTTTTTTATGTTTTCTCTCCCTCCCTTTCTTTCTCTTCCAATTCCTCCGCCCTGTACCACCACCACCTAGCCACTTTTTCCCTCTTCCGCCACCCCGAGGCCGACCCACCGTAAAACCATCCCCCACCCCTCCTCTAGCACCGAAACCACCCCACCCCCGACCTTCCTCCTCCCCTAATTCCTAAACCTTTCCTCCCCTCCCCTCTCCAGCCCCTAAAAACACCCGTTAACTCCCCCTCTCTCCTCCCCCAGTCTTGAAACTTAGTCATGTTCTCTTTCGCTCTCCCCGACACTCCCTCTTCCTATCACTCTCGCACCTCGTTACTCTCTGCATCTGTTCCTCCGCCATCCTCCTTCAGCTCGCCAGATCTTTCCCACTCTCTCCACGGCTGCTCGTCGCCACAACTTTAATTATGGAATTAAGGGTAGTGTAGAACATTTTAGATCAACTTTAGTTCATTTCGGATCGGATATCGAATCTGATCCAAAATTTGGGATAACTGAAATTTTCGGATCGGATTCTCAGCGCTCCGAAATTTCGGATCGGATATCCGATAATGCACACCCCTACTATTGATTGTAAATCTCCATACAATTATACATGTAGGCATATATGATAACTTTTCAACAACCATAACTTATACAATATTCACTAGTGGAAAAAAACGGAAGGGTTGCGGTCAAAACAGCCCTAAGGGCTGCTGTTTAGGCCCAAAACCGCAGCCCTTCCAATATGGATGGGCTGCGGTTTTGGGCCTAAACCGCAGCTCTTCCTTGTACAAAGGGCTGCGGTTTTTGCTAAAGCCCGCAGCCCTTCTCACCCAAATTTTTTTTTCTTTTTTTTTTGCATTTTATAGTTCGAAATATATCCAAAAACAGTTACCAAGTATATAATGTTTTTATTTGAGCATCACGAAATTATGAAGAACAGTAAAAAATATAAATTCATGAAATGAAATCAACAAGATCTGGATAAAAATATCATCAATTACAACTCTAAACCATTCACTCTCATATTCTTCAAATCAAAACGACAAATTATTGATCACAACAAACAAATGAAAACATAAACTACAGATCTTCAACATTATTCTCAAATTTCATAAACCGATGCAATAATTTTTCAAGTAAAACACACCAAAAATCACATCAACTAACCATATAAACGACAAAAAACAACCAAAAAATTCAAAAAAAAAAAAAAATACTACCTCCGTCCCAGAATAGTCTGAACACTTTCCTTTTATGTTTGTCCCAAATTAGTTTGAACACTTCCATTTTTGGCATGGTCCCATCATTAATATATTATTTCTTTTACACATCTTTGGCCCACACTCTACCTTTTATCAATTAAAAGTTACCCAACTTTCTCTCTCCTCTAATAAAAAATACCCCACCAACTCCTATCACATCCACTTTTTAAATAAAATAATATTTGATAACCACACCACAACTTATCACCTAAAACTACGTGTCCCAACAAGTGTTCAGATCTTTCTGGGACGGAGGGAGTACAAGAAACACAAAAAAAATCAGATCTAAGATATGTAGAAGAAGAAGAAGAACGAACCATCGTCATCTTTGTCGAACAAGCTAAAAGCTTCCTTAAACTCAGCGATCTGTTCGTCGGTGAGTTGTTCGCGTTATCTGAAATTTCGACTTGCTATTGTTGCGTCGTTGCTGTGGTGTTGCTGTTCGTTCCGGTGGGTGCGTGTTGTTGCGTTGTTGCTGTGGTGTTGTTGTTCGTCTCCTTCGCGTTCTCTCTCCTTCGTTCGTTCCGGTGGATGCGCGTGGTATTGCTGTTGTTGCGTGTTGTTGTGTTGTTCTGTTCTGCCGCATAGGGAAGGAGGGAGAAGGGAGGAGGAAGAGAGAGAAGGGAGAAGGAAGCGTGGTGTTGTGTTTGTGAGAAACCCTACCACCCGCTTAACATTTTATTAAGCCCGCGCGAATTCCTTTTAAAAATTTTTTAAAAAAAAAAAGCCTATAAAGGGCTGCGGTTAGCCCAAAAACCGCAGCCTTTTATTACTTATAGGGCTGCGGTTTTCGGCTAACCGCAGCCTTTCACTAAAAGGGCTGCGGTTTTAGCATTGACCGCAGCCCTTCATAAACGAAGGGCTCTGATTTTTGGGCTAACCGCAGCCCTTCGCTATTAAGGGCTGCGTTATTCAAAAAACGCAGCCCTTGAACCGCATCCCTTGCGTTGTTTTCCACTAGTGATTTAGTTAATTAACAGTTAACAAGACCAACTTAAATAACCCTAACACCAAACATGCAAGAATAATACCTAGAACCCATAAACCTGGGAGAAGATTCAACACAAAGTATCCATGTTGCTTCAACTACCCAGGTTTAAGCTTACAATCTAGTGCTCCCACCCATATGCTCGGTGACATGATGACACCTCCAAGCCTAGTTTCAGGTGCAAGGCATTTTATTGTACTATATTTAGAATCACTAACAAGCATTCAAGCAATGAAAGAAGAATACGAATACATGGCTAGTTCAGTTCATACCAATTTGACAGTAAACATCTATATATGAGGGATTGTATACAGGAAGTGGCGCGAATACAATGTCATATGTATTCATCCAAGTCACTCCCTCCATTCATCCAAGTCACTCCCTCCATGTTCAAATCTCCACCTACCGGCTTTGTGACACCAAGGTCACGAAGCAACAATTCATTCCATAATGTTATAGTCTTGATGACAACTACAAATAAACCAAATCCAAGAACATATTCATATGTAGAGTGACCTTCTATCTAATTTCAATGCAATTTCCTCCATATGTCCTTGTTATGGCTAATAAAAAGTTCAAAAAATAAAATTATAACTAATAGGAAATTAATGCAATAAAGATATTTCTTAATTATTACAGTGATCAATTGCAATAATTAGTTACTCACCAAATTATTCTCAAATTTCCCCTCAAGACACACACTTCAGGTATTGTTTTCATATCACCTTGTATCCCATTTTCTGCCATCACTTCGCTCGCTAAAATAGAGAATCAAAAAACATTATAGTAAGCAAAAAGATGATACATTGCTTACTATATTCATGTAAATGAAGTAAATTCACCATAGATCACAAATATATACATATTCAAACACAATGCATTGTAACTTACATTATTCAAAGATGTGAACAATTTTCAGTTCAGTTCAGTTCTGTTCTGTTCAATTCAGTTCAGTTCAGTTCAATTCAGTTCAGTTCAGTTCCTAAATGATAATCATTACTATTAATTAGTTATAATTTAATTCAGTTCAGTTCAGTTCAGTTGTTTTATGCCGAAAAGAACAAGCCAGTAGTTTAGATAGTATATGCAGGGTGAAAGAAATCGAGGTGTATTTTGATAAGGATTCATTAAGTCAATACTTATTCTATCTTTGTTGTAAACTCTATCTTGTATTACGTTAGCGTATAACTTTTAGTTTGTAGCAAATTACATAGCTTTGTAACTATAAATATCTCCTAACTCAATGAGAATACATAATAAGTTTTCTCATAAACGCTATCATGGTATCAAGAGTTTTGATCTGTAAGCTGTAACCACGCTTCCCTCCTTAATCTTCCTCCACGTAGCCATGCAAACACTCTCCTCCTTCTAACCTTTTCCCCACCTCCACCCTAAAACTCCAGGAAATGAAATTTAGCATGTGTGTTATTCTATCCCCCTCTCTCACGTACCAAATATGGTGGCTTCTCACCCAAAAAGCCAAAACCCCAAATATCCTGGTCCACGATCTACTTTTCTCTTAACAGAAAATATAAACTCTCACATTCCTTTCCCTATTAGTACCCTCCTTTTATTCTATTAAAAACAAAAAAAAAATTCTCTTCCACTATCAATGGCACTAAGCCAGATCTTGACAGGATCACAGGAGCACACTCTACTCATCATAATCGTTGTCGCTCAACCTCGTAGGGGATCTCCAACAAATTCTCTTATGGTGCAACCCACTTCTTCAACTATGGTGTTTGCTACCTCCTCTACTCTTGTGCTTGTTACCTCCTTTACAATAAACAAAAATTTACTCTTGAGTCCACTCCATGCATCTGTTGGGAAACAAAATAATACTCTACTATATTATATGGATAGGTGGAGGGAAAAAGGCTTTCTCACACTTTTTAATTCTCAAACTTACAGAAGGTATATATAGCAACATTACATGTAACTATAAAGCAATGTAGAGCACCATTTCCTACTGGGAAGTCGTGGAGGGCTTCTAAGTTCCTTGATCTTGTACATGCTGATTTGTGCGGGCCCATGAGAGCGGAGTCAATTGGAGGGAGTAGTTATTTTCTTCTCCTTACTGATGATTATACTCGTATGAGTTTTGTGCACTTCTTGAAGGCTAAATCTGAAGCCTTTGAGAATTTCAAGAAATTCAAAGCCCTGGTGGAAAATCAAAGGGGAAGGCATATTAAGGTCCTTCGGACAGATCGAGGCGATGAGTTTATATCTAATGAGTTCACTCAACTTTGTGATGAACATGGCATTCGCAGGGAATTCACAGCGCCATATACGCCACAACAAAATGGCATTGCAGATTGTAAAAACAAAACAGTGGTGGAAATGGCCAGAAGTATGTTGAAGGAGAAGGGGTTGCCGAATCAGTTTTGGGGTCAAGTAGTAGCCACAGCGGTGTATTTATTAAATGTTTCTCCAACGAGAGCTGTTATGAATCGAACACCGTATGAAGCTTGGAAAGGTAAAAAACCTCAAGTAAGTCGCACTAGTAGAATAATTGCTTATTGTTGCGGCTGAATTACTGCGGTTATACCCATACGCAGCAATAAATCACGTCAAAAGAAAAGGAAAAATAAAAAATTAACCTATTGCTGCGGTTGTGGCTGAAAACCGCAGCAATATATGTCAACGAGAATTTTTCAAAATTGTTTGACTGGTTTGACCAAATATATTGTTGCGATTCCCACCCAAAACCGCAGCAATATAATATTATAATTTTTTTTAATACTATTTGAACCTATTGTTGCGGTTCCTACAAAAACCGCAGCAATAGAATTTTAAATTATATATTAAAAGGCGCCACCTAGGGTTTCATTCTCCCTCATTCTTCAGACCTTTGGCGCAATAGTCTTCTCTCACTCTCAGATTTCAGCCTCCTTCTCCTCGTCACTCTTCTCCCTCTCTCACTTTGGATGTCACTCTTTCCCTCTCTCACTTTAGATCTTACTCTTCTCCCTCTCTCACTCTTCGTCACTCATCTCACTTCAGATCTGGAAACGAAAATGACTACTTCGTCTGAGATCTCCGCCGACGACTTCGAATCGAAGAAAACATTGCAAATCTCGACTTCTTCATGACGCGCGATTTTGTTTGCTGACAACGACCTCCGCTGACGACTTCGGATCTCACTCTTTCCCTCTCTCACTTCGGATCCACCGCCGCCGACGCGCGTATGGTTGTCGGCCATCCTGAATTGCTCGCTGCGACGCGCGATTTTGTTCGTTGAACCTTTTTTTTTCTCACTTCAGATCTTTATTTTTTGTTTTTTTTCTCTTTTGTAGTTAATTTTTTTTTATTTATTAGATGTAATGGCTAGGGTGGTGATATTTTAGTTTTTTTTTGGTTTTTTCATTTTTGTTTGTTAAGAATCAACATAATGTTAGGGTTTCTGATTTTTTGTTACTTTTTTTCATATTTTTCTTTTGTATCTTGTTGATTTTTTGTATATTTAATGTTTTTGTATAAGCATTTTTTGTTATTACTTTTAATTTGTGTGTTTTATTTTCTTCTTATATTTTTCCCTTTCAAATTTAATGGCAAAGAGAAATTTTTTTTCCTACCTGTACCAGTACCTATTGGTGCGGTTCCTGGCCAAAACCACAGCAATATACATTGTTTTTTTTTTAATAATAAAAAAAAGCGTATTACTGTTGTTTTGGCCAGGAACCGCAACAATAGCTTGGCCTATTGCAGCGGTAAAAAACGCAGCAATAGGTTAATTACTTATTGCTGCGTGGCGAAAACCGCCGGAATAGGCCACTAAATGACCGCAGCAATAAGCAATTATTCTACTAGTGTCACTGGAGAATTTTTCGGTTGTATAGCTTATGCTTTAGTTCCTTCTCACTTGCGCCACAAACTTGATAGCAAATATGAAAAATGCATATTTGTTGGCTATAGTGTTGAGTCTAAAGCATATAAATTGTATAACCCGATAAGTGGCAAGGTGATTATAAGCAGGGATGTCAGGTTTGATGAAGAAGGGAAGTAGGACTGGAGTACTGAAAACATGGTACCAGAAGCGGTTCAGCAGTGTCCAGAAAGTCCTAAATGTGAACTACAACAAGAACACAATGACAATAGTAGCTCATCTTCATCCAATTCAAGTCCATTCAACAGCCCATTTCCAAACAAAACCCGCTCATTAAGAGAGATATATGAATCATGTTCCATTGCGTTACTTGCCTCTGATCCTTCTTGCTATGAAGATGCAGCAGAACATCAAATATGGCAGGAAACAATGAATGAGGAGCTCTCAGCCATACACAAAAATGAGACTTGGGAATTAGTTGATATACCGAAGGATAAAAACGTCATAGGGCTCAAGTGGGTGTTTTGGACAAAATACAATCCTGATGGGAGCATCCAAAAGCACAAATCTCGCCTCTTAGCAAAGGGCTACTTACAACAAGGCATTGATTTTGAGGAGACCTTCTCTCCGGTGGCTCGATTTGAAACTGTAAGAGTTTTTCTTGCTTTAGCTGCTCAATTAGAACTGACTGTCTATCAATTTGATGTGAAGTCTGCATTTTTAAATGGAACACTTGAAGAGGAAGTTTATGTATCACAACCTCAAGGCTTTGTTGTTAGTAGGAATGAAACAAAGTCTATAGGTTGAAGAAAGCTATTTATGGGCTTAAACAAGCTCTGCGAGCATGGTATAGCAAAATTGATGCCTTCTTCTTGAATAGTAATTTCACAAGTAGTGGAAATGAGCCTACTCTTTACCTAAAACAGCAATGCAATGGTGATTTTTTGGTGGTGTGTCTTTATGTTGATGATATCATCTATATGGGTTCCTCACATTATCTTGTTGATGATTTCAAGTCCAGTATGATGAAAAACTTTAAGATGACAGATTTGGGTTTGTTACGATATTTTTTGGGACTTGAGGTCAGACAAGGTGAAGATGGCATTCTTGTGAGTCAAGAGAATTATGCAGTTGATTTGGTGAAGAAATTTAACATGACGAATTGTGAAGTTGTAGCTACTCCAATGAATATGAATGAGAAGTTAAAGCGAGACGTTGGAACTGAATTAGCAGATGAAAGATTATTTAGAAGTCTAGTTGGTGGTCTAAACTACTTGACGCACACTAGACCAGACATTACCTTCCCTGTAAGTGTGGTGTCTAGATTTTTACATAGCCCAACAAGACAACATCTTGGTGCAGCAAAAAGAATACTTTGTTACGTTCTTTCGGATCGTCAACTTTGGTATATGGTATACCAAAGTGGCAAATTTCAGATTAGTTGGGTTCATTGATAGTGACTGGGCTGGGTGTTTAGATGATCGCAAGAGCACCTTTGGAAATGTCTTTAGCTTTGGGTCAGGAGCATTGAAATGGAGTTCAAAGAAACAAGAAACAGTGGCTCTGTCATCTTCGGAAGCAGAGTATACAGCAGCAAATTCAGCAGCGCGTCAAGCTTTATGGCTTAGAAAGCTACTTGCAGATTTTGGTTATGAACAAATGGAGGCTACTAATATCTTTTGTGACAATAGGTCTGCTATTGCAATGAGCAAAAATCCAGCATTTCATGCTAGAACTAAGCACATAGATGTCCAACACCACTTCATATGCAAGCTGGTAGCTGATGGCAGAATTGAGTTGAAATTTTGTGGCACAAATGAGCAGACTACAGACATCTTCACCAAGTCACTTTCACAAGCAAAGCATCAGTTCTTTGTTTCTTAGCTAGGAGTTAGTGACTTTGAATCAAGGGGGAGTATTGAGTGAAGTAATAATTCAAAGTTCTTTATACTGTTTTTAATTAAGTGCATAATAATTGGTGGATAGTCTAATGGTTCACCTTCTTAGTCTCTTCATGAGTTTAAGTCTTTTGGTTTGCTTTATAGTTACAAGTAATGTTGCTATATATACCTTCTGTAAGTTTGAGAAATAAAAAATGTGAGAAAGCCTTTTCACTCTCTCTCTTACTTTCCTCTTTTGATTACTTGTTTGACTTTGCCCTCTTTTTTTTAATTAGATGAACCGTAACCTAGTAGTTTGCTCTGGTACCACAAATGTCGGGAAACAAAATAATACTCTACTGTATTATATGCATAGGTGGAGGGAAAAAGGCTTTCTCAAACTTTTTATTTCTCAAACTTACAGAAGGTATATATAGCAACATTACATGTAATCTCTATTATATAAGTAAAGGGGGGAGCAATAGTGTCCCTCTATTAAATTACAACATTACCCTTAATAATAAGAGATAATAACACCATACACAATAATCATATACAAAACATTCCAAAATAAATTCTCAATCAACTCAAAACCTTCCTCAATCAATGCAAAGGCATATTGGACATCAAGTTTGACAAATTAAATTAAATTGGGAAGTTACCATGTACTAAACCCATACACAATATACAAAATATGGAGTAATACATTGATAACTACAATCTCAAGAATGTTTTTATCTCAAAAAAATCTCATTTTCAACTACAAACACTTAAGAAAAAAAAAACTCAAGAGGCTTGGAACATCACAACTTTTACGATTTGCGAGCGCGTTATATACTTTCAATTAAGTATGCAATTTTTTCTTCTTGGTATATAGCACATGCTTCCCTACTAAATTTACAAAAAAACAAATCGAGTTAGATAAATATAAGTAGTAAATTTTTTTCAAAAGAATGAGTATTACTCACAATCGTAAATACACATAGTTCTTAAAAGACAATGCAAAATTACAATAAAAAATTCGCACTTTTGATTATAAAATAATCGTCAATTAAAAAAATGTATATAATGCGAAGAGAAAAAGACACTAGAATTTTACGAAAAATGTTACGTAAGTGCAATTTCTATTAAAAATAATACAAATCGATGTAATTTTTAAAATCAAAAATAAAATTAAACATTCTTAAAACCACACTTAAAGTGGGTGAAATCATACGTGTCTATGATAATGATTCAATTAAAATAATAATCAACCAATCGATTTTATGGTAGTTTATGAATAATAGCAACAAATAAAAAAAGGTCACCGCACGCAAAGCGTGCACATAAGGCTAGTTAACTATAAAGCAAACCAAAAGACTTAAACTCATGAATATGCACTTAATTAAAAATAGTAACAGTAACTTTGAATTATTACTTCACTCAATAGCATCTTCATTGGATATTCCTCCACCCAAAGCGTATATTATCGTCTTGACATTAACACTCAAAAAGTCTACTGCTCGAGGCATGTTCACTTCGTTGCACATCTATATCTTTTTCTGAAATTTCTACTCCTACTGCCTCCCATCTTACCTTACTTGAAGAATGGTGCCCACTCACTGTCACTACTCTCACTCCCCACACCATGCCTATTGAACCACCTATGACCTACCTCCACCTTCCAATCCCATCCACCGTATACTTAGTCCGGGAGAATGTTCAAGCCGGCTTACTTCGTGTTTCCCACATCTCCACGTTTGATCAGCTTGCCGACACACTCACCAAATCTTTACCACGAGCCACTTACAATCTACTTGTAATTGTCACTAATGCGCATCCAGGGCCAACAACTATCCTCAATAATCAACACAAGTTCTTCCGTCACATTTTTTTTCGTATGAAGTAAAATTCTTTTCCCTTTTCAATTGTACGAGTAGAAGTGAAAAGTCTATAAATAAAATTACCAATTTTCAAGATATTATTATAAGTATTTTCCATCTTGTTCCTAGGATTCCCCTTTCTCTCTTCTATTATAGGAGTAGAAACAAAAAGTCAATAGATTTAGCAGTATTGTATTGTAGATGTGATATAATTCGAAGTCTTGATAGCATAGTTTACGACACTAAGCTATAAAAAATTATAAATAAGAAATATAAATTTTAATGTTGATGTATGTTTTCTACTTTCTCTTTTCTCTTTTCTCTTTTCTAAAGATATAAGGAATTCATTATTAGGTGTCCCTAAAATGGTCATTGGTGGAAACTCCATCCACTCAACACTAGATTGTGGGCTCAAATTTGAGAAATGATATAAGGTTCCATTCTGTTCAACTTATTTTTACTTATTTTAAAAAAATAGCATAAGATAATTAACATAATATAAATTCAGATAAGATAAAATTAGTCTAATAATATAAACATCATCAAGTCTAATAAGTTTCGAAAAGATAAGATAAGATAAGGTAATCTAAGTTAAGTTCAGATTATCATATAAGATAAGATAAGATAAGATAAGATAAGTCAAAATAAATTGAATACAACAAGTTGCCCGATTTGTGGTTTGGAAGATGAAACACAAGAACATCTCTTGTTTGCCTGCAGATTCAATTACTCAGTTCTGAAGAATGTGCTAAGATGGTGTGGGATAACAACTTCTCACAACACTGTGCAGTGGCTGTTAGAGTGGATAGCCAGATGTAGGAAAACTAAATTCCAAAAGTAAGTCTTAGCTGCTGCCGTAGAAGCAATGGTCTACCACATATGGTACGGTGGACTAGAAATGATGTTTACAGGAACCAAAAAGTTGTGGCTGTAAATAGTATAGTTTCTACAATTCAGAAAGATGTTATGGTGTAATACCTAAAAAGATAGCTAGATCAGTTAAGGAATGGTTAAGGAGCTTAGTTGTTCAAGTTTGTAACTAGCTGTGTTTGAGTGCCTTAGTGAAGGGGGTCCAACCTAGTTGTTTGTCTTCTCTAAAGTTCTCTTTATGTTGTTAAATGGTTTGTTTGAGCAATATACTTATTCTTACTTAGCAAAAAAAAAAAAAAAAAAAAAAGATGAATGAAATGGACCTTAATCTAATAGTTAATTAGATGTATCTAATAAAGTTTGTCTATATAACAAATAGGATTTGTATGTAAGTGTATAGTATTTGTGTTGTTTTTCTCTTGTTTTGTTACTTTATAAACAATACTAGAGATGGACATTAATAGTTAGTAGAGTCCCCTAGATCAAGAATTATGGTTTGTCCTCTCAAAAAAAGAGATAGAAGAGAGAAAAGAGGGAAGGAGGTGCATAGGTTACATTTCAAGAAACTTACTATAAGCATAACAAATCTTAAGATTTATTCACTAGAGATAGGCATTAATAGTTAGTAGAGTCCAACATAGTAAAATTAATTTTTTAGTTGTCTATTTGTAGTTATCTACCCAAAGATAAATGTATTAGGCTATGTTTGATTCACCTTATTTTTACTGATCTGATCTGATTTGAACTTATTTTTTCTTATCTGAGCTAATTTTTTTCTGATCTGATCTGGTGTGGTCTGATCTGAACTTATCTTTTATAACACATATTATTACTATCACAACTTTTAATAATAATAATAATAATAGTAGTAGTAGTAGTAGTAGTAGTAGTAGTAGTAGTAGTAGTAGTAGTAGTAGTAGTAGTAGTAGTAGTAATAATAATAATAATAATAATAATAATAATAAATATAAAAAAATTATAATAATAATAATAATAATAATAATAATAATAATAATAATAATAATAATAATAATAGCATAATTATGTTTTTTTTTTTTAAAAGAACACATAGTATATGAAACATACAATTTAAAATAAAAGAACACATATTTTAGGTAAAAATAACATATTGTTCATGTTAAAAAAACATATTGTTCATATCTAAGGTCCGTTTATAACAAGAACTTAGGCAGTAATGAGAAGAACATATAATGATAATAAAAAAAGAACATATATTGACAGAGCATACAAAATCTATTTAAAGAACACTTTCTAAAAATAAAAGAGAGATGTTATTTTTTATATTGATGGCATGTTCGGATTTAACTAACAACATGGTCTTTGTTATATCAATCAATTGTTCTTTTTTATTATAAATAAACATATAAATTATATATGATCATATGGTCTTGAACAAATTGTTAAATGTTCTTCTTATATCGTTGTCATGTTCTATATAAACTTTGTTTTTAAAGATAAGTGAAATCCCTTGTAGGGGGAATCTGAAGGTGATGCAAACACCATTAGGTTATATCCCATGCTACTTATGCTTTATATCAACTAGTAACATATACTTTATATTCTACTATCAAAATTGTTAAAAAAAATAAACATCATATACTATTGTCATGTTCTTTACATGTACAACATAAAAAATAACATCGCATATTAAAATTGTTAATTAGAACAAATATAAAAAAAGAACATGTACAAATGCCAAAAGAACATTCTTCTTCTTAAACACAAATAGCTTGAAATAGTGATAACAATGACATTTATAATAATAACAACGACATTAATAATAATGACCAATATTGATAATTAATAAGTACAACAACGACAATGATAATAATCCTTTTGAACAAATGTACTA
>CANSNZ010000437.1:65000-149855 GCA_947646795.1 Beta lomatogona
GACGGTGAACGCACAAAATTTAACGGTCAATGACGGAATTGCAGAAAAGGTTTCATTTCGCAAAAAAAATTGGTTTTAGGTTTCATTTCGCAAGAAAATTTGGTTTTAGCTTGTAAGTTGCAAAAAAACTTTTAAAAGGTTGTTTTTCGCAAAAAAATGGTTTTCAAAAGGTTGTTTCTGACAAAAAACTCTTTAAAGAATTATGTTTTGGTTTATCAACAACTTTCTACTAATTTTTTATATTCTTAAATTAAAAATTCATATCGCGGAGGAAAATATGGTTTAACCGCAAACCGCACTGCACCAAACCGTTTTGCGTGGTCCGGTTTGGGCAAAAGTGCGGTACGGTTTGGGTTGGAAACATGTCACACCATATATTTGCGGTTTGGTTTGGGTCACATCCCAAACCGCACCAACCCAACCCACAAACAATCCTACCACTAGGCTCAGGGGTTTCTTAAAGCATAACATATCTTATAAACATTAATAATTACTAGAGTCCAACATAATAAAATTAATAATTTTTTAGTTGTCTATTTCAAGTACATAGATGTATCAATCTCCCAAGTCCACATGTGAAAGTCTGAAACAATACAAGATTATCAAAAAAAATCAGATTACAAGAAGTAATTAAAGTCCCTCTTCTTTTGCTGGATCAGTTCAATTACCACTCTTTTTTTTTTTGCAACAAAATTCTCCATTCATTGTATCGTAGGATGTTTAGAAACTCTATTCCTTTCCTTAAGAAACAAAAAAAAAAAAAAAACTTCAATCGTTGGCTTTGGATTCATGAAACCCCCAAAAATAATCACTTGAACACCGAGTCGTCGGGAGATGAGCAATCAGCTCCCAAACCACCCATCGGCCATCTTCCTGTTTCATCTTTGTTTTGAAAAACCAACCATTATCTTGAAAAAGGAGGGACTCATTAATTTATAGAAAAATGATATATCTACCTTATTTTTATCACATTTTGTCTTTCTTAAATATTGGAAATCAGTCAAATCACATACATTTAATCTCTAATTCTGAACCGTTACATATTCTGTGCTCTAAAGGTATCAAAACCATGATATATGAAGTATATATATCTTCCATCCCGGGACCCTTGCTGATCCTAAGTTCAATTTTCATTCACTATTGTTTCTAAACTAAAGTACTTGCCATTCGTTTACTTTTTATAGTTTCAATCTCATTCATCATCTACAGCTTAATGGAAACTCCAATAGAAACCTTCGAGGAGCAGCACAAGAATTGCCCAAACCCAAACCAATGGGCTCATCTTCCAAAGGATGTGCTCTTACATATTATCCAATACCTTGATTTGAAGAAGGATGTTCCTCGTCTTCGAGGGGGTCCGTCCATCTTGGAGATCCTCTCGTCACCCTACATAAACTCCCAAGTGCATAAATATTATGTACAAGTACCTAATCTTGACCACAACAACAAATTCCCCCTCTTTCTCCTCGAAACCAAATTTTACCTTTTTACACCTCTTTCAACTGGTGATGGTAATTGTGGTAGCTGGGTTGCTAGATTGGGTGAAACTGGAACAAACAAACTGCAACTGCTTACTCTTCAACCTATAACTCCTTCCATCAAATTCAGTTTCTTATTCAATTCTCCCATATTTTCCAATTCAATGCCAAACGCTCAAAATTTTTGGGTAATTTCTCTATTTTCTCTGCAATACTGCAATTAAATTTTTGATGTAATATCCATAAAAAGTACATAAAAATATTGTCAAATCAAATTTTCTATAGAAGTTATGTAAAAGCCAACAAAGAAAATTATTCCCTGTCCGGACCGAAAATCAAAACTTCAAAAAATTCGGACCAAACAACTGTTTATTTTTTTGGTCTGGACCGAAAAATCAAACATACAAAAAATTTGGCCTAATTAGGGCTCTAATATGTAGGTTCACCCTTGGGCCTCCAAAATCTCAGAAACGGGGCTGGGCGCATAATGCAATTTTAAAGAACTCCTAGTACACTTAAACCACGCACACAAATCAATAAGGCACTCATTCACTTGATCTGATGTTAAAGCATATCTAGCACTGAAAGACGCATCGTTTTTCAGTAAGTAGTAAAACTTACGAGGACTGCATAACTTGCTACATTCAACCAACATTTTCCTTATAACCTTTAGGAGAGCTAGGACAATAGTTCCAGTGTCAGGTTTGACCACTCTCAGTGTTCCAGTGTTAACAAACCTATTCACAGAAGGTTCAAACACAGCCTCTTTAGCTTCCCTACGTGGAAGTCGCATAAGTGCATCTCTATCATCATGGTTTCTAAACTAGTTATTAATCGACTCAATCATAGTGTCAGGATCAATATCCCTAACATCATCAATTTTATCAGCATCTCCATTCGTTCCCCGGTAAGGATGAGAAGGTTTTGGAACATAATTTAGCTTTAAATTGTTTAAAGCATCAGTAATTTCATCCATCACATAAAATCAGGAAATTTTGATTTTTTTTCCCACGGAGGAGCTTGGTTCAGGGGATTGGGGAGCTTAGGGTGCAGGCGAAATTGCTTGGATTTTGGAACGAAAGGGGTAAGAGGCAAAGGGCAAATAAAAAAAGAAGAGAAGGGAAGAGAAAAGGCGCAACTATGTTTATACACTCGAGACCACGTGGAGGACCGTGGTCATGCTTCAAAACGCATAGCAAATAATATCAAACGCATGTTAAGTGAAGAAAAGTAAATAAATAAATAAAAAGGAAACAAAATGGCAGAACTCAACAATAACTCCCACGAATTGCGGCTGAGGGAACTCCACTACCATCACATTAATTTTTTTTTTAAAATAAACTACCATTATCTATTAGTTTTTGTTTTGGTAAACACTGTTATCTTATAGTTTGGGTAAACTTTCACAATATTATTGAGACTAATATTACGAAGTACTAGATTACATTCACTTTGCAAAAAAAAAAAACATAACACCAATAATGGTTGATTGTGAATTTCGGGATGATTCGGATTGTTGTTTTATAGCTTCGGATGACGTTAACAATGACGAAGATATATTGGATGGAATCGACATAGAAGGAGAAGGTATTTTTATATTATTTCAGTGCTCTTATTTTTCCTATTTTTTGTTATTATTTGTTATAGAAAATTAAATGTGATGATGTAGAAGATAAAGTTTTTTTTTTTTGAATGGAATGTAGAAGATGAAGTTTTGTTTGGTGTTTGTGTATGTTCTTTTCATATTTTGATATATTCAATGTTATTTCCTATGTAAATAAGAATTTTTTTTTTTTGATAATTTATGTAAAAAAGAATATAATATGTAAAAAAGAACATATGACTCATGGAATTAGAGCACAGTAGTAACTTATAAAACATCCAATAATAATATAGAGAACATATTGCTAGTTCAATTAGAATATGGTATTGACTTGGAAAAAAAAACATTATATAGTTGATTGATAAAAGGTACATATGAAACCAATATGAAAAAAAGAACATATGACTCATGGAATTAGAACATTATAGTAACTTATAAAGAACATCTAATAAGGATATAAAGAACATATTGCCAGTTCAATTAGAATATGGTATTGACTTGGAAAAAAAAAAAAACATTGTATAATTGATTGATAAAATAACATATGAAACCATTATGAAAAAAACAACATATGACCATGAAAATAGAGCATGATAGTAATTTATAAAGAACATCAAGAAAGATAAACAATGAATATGTCGTTCATTAACTCCAATTAGTTTTGTTATGTCAACCAAGTAACACTTAAATATTTTGCTCACTTTAGAAATTGAAACTATAAATCTTTGATGGAAATTTTGTTTTTTATTTCATTTAGTATGAAAATAGTGATCTGTCAAATTAAAATTTTGTATGTTTGACATAATACAACAACCATCCTATCTCTTTGTAATCGATGATATCATCTCTTTGTAATCGATGATATCTTCTTTGTTAGCTATACTTGTATATATCACTAATATTTAGGAGATTCCATCTTATGTAAAACTTATCTCTTATCTCTTGTAACTGCTCACTATAGCCGTAGGTTGTATTTAAGTGAATTACTTGTTTAATGAAAATATACTTGTCCCAAACTTCTACACAAACCACCCATCTTCATTTTTCATCTCTGTATTGAAATTTGAAAATACAACCAGTATCTTGAAAATAGCATGAGTGTTAACGTTTCATCACATATTGTCTTTCTTGATATTGGAAATCACATACATACTAACTTCCTATTTGCGAACGGTTACATTTTCCATGCTCTTACTAAGGTATCAAAATCGTTATATATATTACATCCCTTGCTTTTGCTAAGTTCAATTTTCATTCACTGTTGCTTCTGTAAAAAAAAACTAGTCATTCGATTACATTTTGAAGTTTAATGGAAACTCCCACAGAAATTTTCCAAGAGCAGCACAAGAATTGCCCACACCTTAACCAATGGGCTGACCTTCCAAAGGATGTGCTCTTAGGTATTATTCAATACCTTGATTTGAAGACGGATGTTCCCCGTCTTCGAGGGGTCTGTCCCTCTTGGAGATCTGCTGTTCCTCTACATGAACTTCCAGTGCATAAATATTATGTACAAGTCCCTAATCTTGACCCCAACAATAAATTCCAGCTCTTTCTGCTCGAAACCAAATTTTACCTTTTTACTCCTCTTTCAGCTGGTGATGGTAATTGTGGTAGCTGGATTGCGAGATTGGGTGAAACTGGAACAAACAAATTGCAACTACTTAGCCCCTTAGATTGCTATCAGTATAAGATAGGCCATAAATATATCTACACAGAACCACATATTACCGGAGAAATAAATTTGTTAGACTGTCATGTTCATGAACTTGCTAGACCGTTGCGTCTTGTGGAAGAGTTGGATCACAACGCTAAGTCTTTATCCAAGAAAGTTGTCGGCGAATGGGACTTTACTTCAAGTCGCTTTTTCACTGTGTTAGTGCAACTTGAGGCGTGTGTACTCGGTGAGAAGGATAATTTTACGAGTAATTTGTTCTTATTAAGGTCATGGGAAAAAGAATGGGTTGAAGTTCCTTGCAATGATTTGGTAGATGATATAGCGTTTCACAAAGGAAAATTTTATGTATGCTTTTATAATTGGCAGGTTGGAGTGATCAATCCATGCAATTCCTCTATAACAATTCAGTTCATTTGTGGCCCAAATGTTTTATGTAGATACGGTTTTTCCCTTGAATTCCCTTGTAATCGGCTTCCGGACTGCATTGAAGTTGATGGTTGTATAATTGAAGGTATGTTGAACTTTAAGTTGGTGCCATCTAAATCTAATGGTTGCTTGTATTTTATTATTCATGCGCCAGAGAATATGATGTTGGTGTTCATGATGAAAGATTTAGAGAATAAGTGGGAAGACTGGGAACGTGTGGAAAACTTGGGAGATGATATCATTTTTATTGGAGATTTTGCATCATTTGTTTTTCCCTCTTCTGCAGTGAGGGTGAATCTGCCAGATAGCATACTTAATTCAATCTGTTACTTATGCGGTCCAAAGTTATCAGTGTTTTATAGGGGACAGGGTGAAAATGCCCAGATGCCAGAAGGGACTGAGTATCTCAATCATCTAATTTATGTGTCTTATGATAAATACTTTTATATTTTAAGCATGGAGAATGGTGTTTCGCGGTTTATAGTGATGCATAAGCAGGACAAAGAGATGTATGGTCGACTGTTTTTTCCACCACCGGCTTGGGTTAAATGGCGCTGCCCTAGTCTTGGCAATGTTGAAGTCAGGCTGGATGGTTTGCCATTTCAACATGATCCTTATAAGTTTAAAGGATTATAATGATGATGTTTTTGGTTATGAAATTTATGATTATGATTATGGGTATAAATCCGTGGATGTTTGGATTTAATTTATGAGATGTAGGAATTGTGATGAGTTGCTAAAACTCCAGAAAAATATATTTTTTGCGTTGCCAGAGGATCCCACAGGCATTGTTATGTTATTTTTCCTAGTAGGAAATTCAATTTACCCAATTTTGTATTATGCTTCGCATGATTTCTATAGCTTTTTAGTTGAATCGATCTCCTCCTAGCTTTTTAGTTTGGATTGTGAATTGTTAAGTGTGGGAAGATCCTGAGTTGGTAAAATTCCATGAAAGATTTTTAATTTTTTTTTTTTTTGGTTAAGCAGCATATATGATCCTGCATCTTTTTTATTTGCGTTTGATGAGTGATTGCAGTTCTAACTTCTTGTGGCGAGTGGCATCCTTTATTTTGCACTATGTGCCAATTTCTCTCAAGAAAAAAAAAAGAGATATATGGAGATTTCATATATCATATACCTGGGAATACTATGTGTATGGTACATCCAAGATTAATTTTTTACTCATTTAGAACTCTCCTTTTTAGAAAGACGTTGCTCACTTGGATTATTTCAAATAAGCAATGAGCAAAAAAAAAAATCCTTCGGTGTACCATGCTCACGGTACACCCGGGTGTATGATACATTTGTACATATATTGATGCTAAAAATTTATTATAAATCACATGTCGACGGGTGTTGCTATCTACTTCATCTGTTTCAAAATATTTTGACACACTTCTCCGGCACGCTTGCCAAAGGCAGTACTTTAACTAGTAATATCTCTAATTCCATGTAAAAATTATAAAAAAAGTTGATATTTTAATTTGAAAGTATATATCGAGATGAAGCTAATAAGATTCCATGTGACTATATTTTTCCTTATGTAAAAAGCACAAAAACACGATCTAAGGCGAGTTTGTGAATAGTGCAAAAGTCAAACTATGTCATATATTTTAAAACGGAGGAAGTATTACCCTACAAAATATGAAATTTGTTTTTTGATCAATTGGTACGATTCAATTCTAGTGTTTAATATTATTTTTATTTTTTTTGATAATTTGGGTTGTATTTTATTCATTAAGTAAAAGCTTCCAACAACGAAGGAAGACTTTAGAACATGCAGTACCCCATCATCAAATCGTTAGCTAAAGAAAATATAGCTAACACAAGACATTGGGGGGAAGACTACAATTACAACCAAGCTATGAAATCATCCGATCTGACTAGGCCTTGCTTCGCTAATGTATCAGCTACAACATTTGTCTCACACCCTTTATGGATTAAGTGAATACCATTTCCCATCTTCATACTTCTTCGAATGAAATTTATGATGAAAGTGAGATTCCATGGCCCTTTGACATCACTCGTACACCACTTCACAACATTTGCCGAGTCGGATTCAATAACAAGCCTTTGAGTACATATTCATGGGCCATGATGTAACGCCCCGACTCCTAAGCATCATTATTAGGTTAACTAATTACAAGAATTAGCAGCGGAAGACCTTCCTAGCTTAGTCGGTGCGTCACTGCCGTACTTTCCGTTCGGGAAAGTACAAGGCAATTAAACATTATTTCATAAAATGAAACTAAACCTTTTTATAATAGTAAATCTAGAAAGATATAGTTGACTTAAGCATAGCTAGAGTTACGTAATTTAGTGATCATAAACTTAGATTACATAACTGTCATAGTCGTATAATTTAAAGTACTCTATTCCTCACTGCTACGCCATCCCAGCTTCATATGCATACCTAAAGCAAAAAAATAAAACGTCATGAGGCGAGGCTCAGTAACATACTACTCTAACATCGTGAAATCATTTCAATTCATTTTATTTGCAAACAGGGAGAAGAGAATATAGTAAAACCATTTCGTAAACATACACTTCGAATCAGGAATTAAAAAAAAAATCATTTACATTGTCATTCATTAATAATCTCCATTATCACATTTCATTATCAGAAAACTTTCTTTGGTTACTTGGCGAGTACAACAGAAGGCATAGCCACCGAGGACATAAGTCCTCCATCAGAAGGTGGCATATAATGCCATAACATAAGGCAAAGCCACCGAGGATATTCATCCCCCATCAGAAGGTGGCATATAATGCCAGGCATAGCCACCGAGGACGTTGTCCCCCATCAGAAGGTGGCATATAATGCCATCATGCGGGTGCCACCGAGGACCTTGTCCCCCATCAGAAGGTGGCGTTGCCGCCAGATAACAGAACGGCACGTGCACGGCCCAGAGAACATAGTACTGCCATTCACCATCTTGCACTTTCATTTATCATGTTTTGTTTCTTTTAAGTACTTTTCAAAAATCATAGTACAATCATTATATAAACGTCATCAAATCATCGTTTGCATAATAAAACAGTTCATATCCCGCACACCATAAATAACATAGCATAAACATTATATGAAAGCATCATGAAACATAGTTGGAAGGGGAGTGCGGGTGTCAGCAGTAGACGTTACCTCAAATCCTGCTTTACAACCTTTGATAGCCGGGGGAGGCTTGTAATATCTCTTCCTTTTTAATCTAATCAATTCAAGGATTAATAGAAGACTTATTAATATTTTATTCTAATTTTTGAGTTTCTTGATCCATTTCCATCACGTGTCCATTTTAGGAGGTATTTAGGAGTTTGGTGGTTGAGAAAATCCATAGGCATTCTTTCTACTTAACAGCCTAGGTCTAAGTTATAATTCACGACTTCTGAATATGAACGTCTTATTATAACCATTTCATATTTTATGAATTGAACAATAAGCACATGTTACAATTTTGTGAACTTTAATTCAAAACTACACTATATTAGTCATAGGGTACCTTTAAAAATATTTGTCATTTTTAATAATTAAAAACAGTGACCATTAGTCTTATTGTTCGTGACTCAGGTTTAATAATTTGTACTTATGGACCTCGTAAAATAACACCTTAATTCTTGAAATCTAAATTCTATACATAAGTGTCTGCTACTTTATTATATACAAATTTAACAAGTAAATTATGCTTAATTAATATTACTCTTTAGTTGATATTTTATAATTGTAAATAAATATGAAATACTATCAAGTATTATCACATAGTATATCATTATTTTATAGTTAAGTTTCATAATAACCAAATTTATAATACGTTTTTATTATGTTTGTGTTATTAACTAAATTAGAACATGAACATCAATATAATTGACTAACCATCTTAAATACTCCATTCATTTACTGATTTGATTAAATCAGCCCAACACACTAAGCCCAACAATAAGAGTAATTTGTAATAATATATTTTGGGCTTAAGTACCAAATGAAGACTAAAACTTATAAACAGTAAATGAAGAGGTATCCTCATACCTCTGCTCAAACCGAGCAGCGTTGAACCAGAGAGCAGGGGAGGAAGAAGGCTCCGGTGGGCAGCAGTGAGGCGAGGGTGGAGGCAGCAACGTGGGGTGGCATAACACCGGTGGTCTGGTGGTGCGCACAGCGGCACAGGAAGAGCAGACCAAGCAGAGGAGAGAGAAAAGAATGCGAGCGAGGGGACGAGAGAGTGTGCTGGGTTGTCGTGGGTCTGGGTAGGCGACGGCGTGGTGGTTGGCGCAAGGTGGTCGTCGGTGGAGGGTGGTGGTGCTGCGGTGGCTGAACGAAAACAGAGGGGAGATAGAGAGTGCGAAGAACAGAGAGTTTGAGGGTGGTTCTGGAGTAGCGGTTTCCGGCGAAGGTTGGGGGATGAAGATGGTGGAAAGTAGAGTGGTGAGTGTGTGGTGGTTTGAGGGAATAAACATGGCTATTTATAGCCATGGTTGGGGTTTAATTTCTGTGAATTGGGTGGATTGAATTTGATGAAAAATTGGATTTTTGGGTGGGTTTGATTTGAATTGGAATTTTTAATTGAAGTTGAGTTTTTGTGTGCAAGAAAATTAAATCTGAATTAGAAATTCATGGTTGAATTTTATTGAGGGAAAAATTGAAGGAGATGGGGAAAATTACATGAAGATTTTTGGAGGTTTGATGGGTCATTGTTGATGTGAAATGGGGAGGCATTTTTTTTTTTTTTTTTTAAATCTTTCTTTCCTTCTCCTTTTCTTTTCCTTTTTATTAACACCCAATATTTGTTATTATTTGCAAAGTTTGCAATCCTTGTAGCAAATAGTTATATACTGAAAACCTCATTATATTGTATCATTTCTTATTGTATAGCAAACAAAGATTTTCGTCACACCTTATAATTAAAGGAAAATTTAACCCCTATTTATCATTATTTAAATTAAGCATGTTTAAATTTTCGAGATATTACACATGAAGAGCTTGATAGCTCGATGAATTGCTAGAACCTCAACATGGTTAATCTCAACACATGGGATGGGACTAGAGAAAATACATATGAATTTGCCGTCATGATCCCGAAGTACTCCGCCAATGGCAGATTTTTGGAGGAATGTGTTGAGAGAACATTGACGTTCCATTTTAGACAAGATTGCTGGGGGGAGACCACACCAAGTCAAGTTGCGGATTTTTAATACCTGGAGCAGCAGGAGAGAGAGGCGAAGTTCTAAGACACAGAGGATTTCGCAATACCTCATTTGGACTATAGGGAAAAAAATCTCCCCATCCACTTATCCACCAACATGTTCGGAGAAGAATGAGCTCATGGAGCTGCTCAAAGGAGCAAGATTTATTTTTAAAACATCTCGAGTTACGCTCTTTCCATATCGACCAGAGAATGATGAAAAAAATTGATGACCATATTTTTTTGAAGAAAGAGTCACATTTGGGGAAGGACCAATGATCAAAAGCATCTCTTATTGAAATTGAAAGTGTTTAATATTGTTAACAGCCTGATGGGAAATTGGAAATACTTAAATTGTTTGGGAAAGTGCAAATACTCCTTTAGTGCACCACCCTGTAGAGAAGTAAGGGTCAGAAAAACATAACAGGGTCCTATGGATTTTCCTAAAATTGCCCCCTTCAGCTATAGTTCAAACAAGAGATAAGATTAAAAACGAAAGTAGAATAAATGGAAAAGAGTACCCAAAAACTATTGAGTTGAAGCCGTTGTTTTGCTTCAATGGCTTAGATTAGGGACCCATTTGGCAAATAGAGTTTAGAGTTTAGAGTTTAAAGTTAGAGTTTAGATATTTACCTTTTTGTTTAGCATATTTGACTGCAGATTTAACTAACTTTTCACATAAATATGTTTGGTAAAACTTAGCTGATTGCTAAAAGCTGATTTGTTTGTATAGAATGACATTTATGAATATATTAACTGATATTCCCTCCGTCTTTTTTTAGTTGCTACATTTTACCATTTAGACATGTCTCTTTTTAGTTGCTACATTTGCCAAACATACTACAAATGGTAAAAAAGACCCACCCCACTCCTATAATTAGGCCCAACTAATAAACCCAACCCCCACCTAACCCTATTAACTCCCCCAACACCCCCCAACCTAACCCGTATTATATCTCCCTCCAAAACCCTAATGACCCATCCCCCCTCACTTTTCTCTCTCTCCCTCTGACGCCTCTCATTCTCTCTGGCTTTCACTTTTCTCTCTCCTATTCTTCCTCAAATCTTCAGATTTAGGGTTTCTTACTTCAAATCTCTAAAAAAAAACTTGAGATTAATAATCCTTGCGTTCTTGCGATTATTTTGAAACTAATTTTTTGGTTTTTTTGAGTTTGTTTAACATTTGAGTCCCCAGTTCTTCTTGTTTTTCCATGGATGAATTAACCCCAAACTCGAAGAAACGCCTCTTTGAGTTGCTTGACGAGTTTGATTATGAAGCCAAAAAGGCGAGGGTTGCAAAAAAGGTGCTGGACTTTGGGAATTTATGTTGGTCTTGCGGTGCTCCTTCAAAAAAAACCACCAGATATGGTGTTTTCTGGTCCAAAAACGCAACAAAAAACATAAAAAATTGAAGATCCCCCCCTAAAGGCTTCGATTCATGGCGATCTTACCTCTTCTGGTTTAAAAGCCATCAAGAAATTGTTTTTTAACGTCCCCTAAATTTTGTTGAGGAAGATTGGTCCACTCCTTTTGTTAATCCTCTCTTATAATTTTTTTTTTATTTTTTTGAATGAAATACCTGTGGGTTTGCGTTTGAAAGCATGATTTTGTTTGCGTTTTAGGTTGCATGTCTAGGGTTATGATTTAAGTTCATTTTATTCATGTTTAGGGTTATGATTTAAGTTGATTTTGCTTGATTTATGTTGATTTTCGTGGATAACACTTGATTTATATTGATTTCACTTAATTTCAGTTGATTTGGACTGATTTTAGTTGATTTCAGTGGATTTCACTTGATTTATGTTGATTTTAGTGGATTTATGTTGATTTCACTTGGTTTTAGTTGATTTCGGTTGTTTTGAGTTGATTTTAGTGGATTTCGCTTTATTTATGTTGATTTTGGTTGATTTGCGTTGATTTTTGTGGATTTCACTTGATTTATGTTGATTTTAGTTGATTTAGGTTGATTTATGGTACTGTACAGTTGATTTGAGTTGATATTGGTTTATTTCACTTGATTTTAGTTGTGTGAAGCTGATATGGATTCTTTGATCACAATTTGATGTGATTTATGTTGATTTTAGTTGATTTAGGTTGATTTATGGTACTGTACAGTTGATTTGAGTTGCTTTTGGTTGATTTCACTTGATTTTAGTTGATTTTGGTTGCTTTGAGTTTATTTTGGTTGATTTGAGTTGATTTGAATGGATTACCTTGCTGATTTTACTTGTTTTCACTTGATTTTAGTTGTTGTTTTAGGTTGATTTAAGTTGATTTGAATGGATTACCTTGCTGATTTTACTTGTGTTTTTAGGTTGATTTAAGTTGATTTTAGTGGATTACCTTGCTAATTTTACTTGTTTTCACTTCATTTTAGTTGTTTTAGGTTAATTTCAGTTACTTTTATTCAAGTTTGCCTCATTTAGTAACTGATTTAAGTTGTGTTATTGTAAGTTGAATTATGCTATTGTTCATATGATTTTATTTGATTTTAGTTGATTTCATTTGATTATAGAGGATTTCACTTGTCTTTAGTTGATTTTAGTTGAATTCTTCATGTTTGCCCCATTTATTAACTGATTTCACATGATTTTAGCTGACTTTGTTTGATTATAAAGGATTTCATTTGATTTTGACTTATTTTAGTTGACTATGTTTGATTTCACATGATTTTATTTGACTTTGTTTGATTTCACATGATTTTTGTTGATTTCACTTGACTTATGTTGATTTATGCTATTGTTTGCTTGATTTTAGTTGACTTTGTTTGATTTCACATGATTTTAGTCCATTATGTTATACCTATGTTTTGTATCTTTTTGTTTGTCTGCTTTCACTTGATTCCTTTGTTTTGCTTTTTCTTGGTTGAGGGGGATGGGTCATTAGGGTTTTGGAGGGAGATATAATTGAGCCTGTTACGTTGATTCATGCCTCTGTTTTCTATCTTTTTGTTGTTGTTTGTTATGTGTGTGTGTGTTGGTGTAGACCTCAATGATGATAAGGGATTTTACATCCAATAACTACACTTCATTATGCATATATTCAGTCCTCGTTGACTAGGATAGAGTATGATAAACTGATAAGGCATGCGAGTGTCATTTGTTGCTGAGTTTCGCCTGTCCAAAGTTTATGAAGTGAATAATTTGTACATGAGAGGGTTAATCTAATCCTCAATGATGAATGAGGTCTTCTGATTCTTATATTGGACAGATGTAACTTGACCCTTTGACCTCTTATTGCCACCAGTTATTTGTGCTCTCCTTGTCTTTGTTTGAACTTGTTTGAATGCATGTGATAAGTATGATGGATGACTGAGGACTCTCTGAGAGGATTGACCTTCTTTTAATGATTGTGACCTCTGATTTAGTATGATTGAACTTGTCATAATGCTTAAGTATGAGTGACAAAATTAGAAATCTTATTTTATTTGTAACATTGGTTGTTGCCTATTCAATGTGATTTTCTCTTTTTGTCACTCATATTTTTGTGTTGTAAGTTGTTTTAATGCTTGTGACCTCTGTGTGTTGCTGTCCTTGCTGTTATTAGTTGTTGTAATCACTTGATTTAGGTTCATTTATGTTGATTTATGCTACTGTTATTTGTTCCTGTAATCATGTTCGTGTTATTAGTTGTTGTAATCACTTGCTTTAGGTTCATTTGTGTTGATTTATGCTACTGTTATTTATTGCTGCCATTGTTGTTATTAGTTGTTGTTATTTGTTGCTGTTATTTGTTGATTTCACTTGACTTATGTTGATTTATGCCACTGTTAGTTGTTGTTGATGACTTGTGGTAATTCGTTCATAAATATGAGTGACAAGATTAGGAAATCTGATTCAATATGCAGCAAATGTTGTTGCATTTCTAATCTGATTTCCTTTTTTTGTCACTCGTATATATGTTTGGTTCTAATAGATGCAATTAATAACTGAGAAATCTGAAATGGATTTGTTTATATAAATGGACTAGGTAACATACAAAATGTGTTCATGTATACTTTCAAAAACTTTAACCTATATGTGGTTGGTTGTTACTTACAAAAAAGTTTGATTCTTCACTTTAAATCTCAAAAAAAACCTTGCTGATTTGTTGTGTTTCATATCATGCCTATGCCATCATCGGAATCTGATTCCCCACTTGTTGCTTGGTTTACTTCCTCCTCTGGTTTTTCTACATGACCTTCCTCTCCCTACTGTTTGCTTTCTTGCACCAATTGAGGACTGAGTGTAATTGATGCTGGTAATGCTCCTCTTCTTTCTAATGATTGTTTCCCCATATGAGGAATGTGGTAGTTATTGTTCCCTTTCACAATGAGAGTCTCCTTCATGCATTATTATTGTAGAGTCAACCAAATGTGATTGAATAGCTTTGTCATATCACATATGCCTTCTTGCCTACCTTGACTAAGTGTTTAACACTCCTTGGTGCAATTCTGTCTTTGAGTGTTTGAATTGCATTAAAAAACCCTAGATCAAGCACATTCAAATCAAGAGATTGTGATGGTTGATTAATCAATCTGATATCAGATCCCCCCTTTGTTGCCACCAGCATGAATTCAGTGTCATCCCCTGCTATGTGTGGCCTTGCATTATCTTGGACTATCCAAATCTGCTTGCATTCTGATTATGGCCATTTCTCTCTAATTGCTGGCAGTTTGTGTTTGATCAGTTTTTCCCTTATGACCTCTTTTGTGATGCTAAGTAAAGGTTTGGTTTCCACCACCCCTGCATCTCTGTTTACACTCCACTTCTTTGCTGCCACCTCTTTTATGAATGGGAAGATGCCTATCTTCCCATAAAAAATGACCTCCCCATTGATTGAAATTATGGGTCTTGCTAGTGCACCCATGAACATGATTTTCACTATGAACCTCTTAGATTTGCACCTTCTATGTGGCTCTATTTCACCTAGAGCGTGGTAGTATCTTTGACTGATTTTCCTCATACAAAACCATTTCTCATCAACATGCACTACATTGTACATATTGTTGATTCTTGATATTTTATGAATTGTGCTTGGTATGATTGAATTCAAGCACTAAAAGACCCTAGCAGCCTTGTGGGCTGGGGTGAGGTGGGGTTTTATGGCATTTGTGTGTTTCCTTACTAAACCCCTTTTAACCAACCTATGCAAGGTTGATCTGTGCATCCCTAGTGCTGCTGCAGTTGCTCTTACACTTGTCCTCTTCCTTAATGGAATTGTCATTAAGTGTGCTGGATCCAATTGAATCCTCTTTCTTCCAACTCTGCTTGTTCTCTTCACTAGTGGAAAAAACCTCATCCGATCTAGTCAAAATGGGTCAAACTGATCCAGTTTAGGACCGGAACGGATGAGGTAGCAACGGATGATGTTTGTTAACCGCTCAGGTTGAAAACCGGATCGATTACGCATTAACTGATCCGGTTGTCACAAAAACCAGACCAGTTATTTAGTTAACTGATCCGGTTTTTTATGAAAATCGTATCAGTTAACTAAATAACTTATCCGGTTTGCAATGAAAACCGCATCAGTTTGGGGTCATTGTGAAAAAAAATACCACCATGAAAGAAGAGAGGAAGAAATTCAGATTTATTCATCTAAAATAAAGCAATGAACTTATAGTCCGAATCGAATTACAAACCCTAAAAAAGTAGTAATGAAACAGCGAAATATAATACAAATCGAACAGCACTAAACAACAAAAGTAAACCCCTAGAATATAGAAAAATAGAAAATTGAACACTAAAATATGTTACACCAAACTAAAGATTATAAAACAAAAACGATAATTATAAAACTGGAAAAAGTTAAAGACGAAATAAAATTACAGGAAATAAAAACAAAAACGAAAAATATAAAACTAGAAAACTAGAAAAAGTTATAGAGGCAATAAAATTACAAACGAAAATGAAAATTACAAACTAAAAAAATCAACCCCAGATCTGGAAAGAAAGAAAACGAGGATGTTAACGGAGGCCGGTGGTTGATGACGAAGGACGAGGCCGGTGGTTGGTGGTGATTGATGAAGAGCGATGATGTCGGTGGTTGGTGGTGATTTATCAGTAGAACTGTCTAGGGGGGCTATAGCATTGCTATGGATGCCAGACATGTTCAAGCTGAGAAATTTTCCACAATTTCTTCAATGAAAACTTAAGGAAAAAAAAAGGTAAACTTAAATCACTCAATGGTGTTGAGCTGAGAGTGATACTACCCCAAACCCCCTTTACCCTTGCAATGGTTGAATATGTTGTTTCTCTACTTGATGAAGTTGGGTGGTGAAATATGGAAGAAAGGTGAAATGAGGCCTCTGAAATGGTTGTTGTTGTGCTTATATACCCACTGTAATTTTGGGTGTTGTAAATTTTGGGGGGGAAAGTTGAAATCCCCCTGTTTAAAAGTGAATTTTAGTTTACTTCGATTTTTTGGGGGGAAATTTCAACACGTGCTGTAATATTTTAGTTTTGCTTTTCCTGCATTTTTTGGAGGGAAATTTGTATTCCCTAGTGAAAAATGATGTAAATTGGTTCTATGAATTTTTTGGAGGGAAACCCAAAATCCCTGTTGAAATAAAATGTAACTAAGTTCTTGTTTGGAGCAAAAGTTTAAAAGTGGTCCCCTTTTTTTACCCACAAAAAAACGGCCAGTTTTTTAAACAAGTGGGGCTAAGTCCCCTTTTCCTACCAAAATTACTCCCTTAATTAAACTTTCTCCCTCTCCAATCCCTTAATTTACCCTTTGCACAGTGGGCCCCCATAGTTTCCTTGGTCTTTGTGATAAAGCAAATGCAGCAACAAACAAAAGACATAGGGAGTTTGCTAGTATTATAATTATGGGCAAAAAAGTCATTCACACATTCTCTCACCTAATCCGCTAAAGAAAAAGCTCCAAAGAGGAGCTTTTTCATTTTGAGAGTTTTCAACCCAAAACAGTCTCTTGAAACTCACTTTACGAAACACCCCAATAGGGTTTTTGACTAGTCCAAAACTCTAAAAGTGGCCCAAAACTCTATTTTTCCCCCAAAAGTACTCTAATTGCCAAACACCTCCGAACTCCAAGATTAGCTAGTGTTTCGAATTGGAAGGTTTTTAACACAAAGACAATTACTTTGATTTTGCTTGGTACATATTGCAAATCTTTATGTATTGCTTATATAGGAAAATTAGGGAGGTGAATGATATCTCAGATTAATTGCTAAACAGTTTAATCTTTTTATTTTATTAAATAAGTGAAGATTAAACTGTTGTAATGGAAGTGAAATTGACCCATCTCTTTAACTTCTCCTGAAAAGATTGTTTCATTCAAATTTAAGAGTAAATACTATTGGGAAATTGTTAGGAAATTGCAATTTTTAGAAATTGAGTGGATGAATAGCCATTAATCAGATAGATTTGGGAGAAACGAAGAAGGTGAATAGCTAGTGAAATTGACTCATATCTCTTCAGCTTTTTTCTATAGATGGGGAATCTGAAGATATTGGATACATCCCTTAAGCCAACAAAAGAAAAGAAATTAAATGAAGATGCATATTTACAACTGGCAAATAATTAATAAAAATACATTAATCTATTGTTGCAGTTTCTCTAAGAACTGCATGAATAGGTTGTTTTGACTGCACCTTTTTTTTCCTTCTCTTACACAGTCTATTGCTGCGTATAACTAAAACCGCAACAATTTAATAGCAACAATAAAATGATATTCTACTAGTGAAGCCCTTATTAATCCTCTTCCCTTTATACTTTACTTAGAGCTAACAAAACCCTATACAACCCAATCCCGGCCCAATAATAATAGCGGGTATTCTCGAACTGATTTCAACCCTCATAACCCGTTTATTAAACGAGTTAGCTTGAGCCGCATGGCTTGAAATTTTTATATTCAATTGTATGAATTTTCAGTTAGACTTTGGGCTTTTGGGCTATATCATGTCTATGATGGAGAAATTGTGATGTAATGTACCTTACCAGGTTGGCTTCAAGTCAAGAGGCAACCCATTTATCTTTAATATGTGTCAACCCAAATGCAACGCAAGTCGACCCAGCTCTAACTTTACTCCCTTTTCTTTAATGGAAATGAGTCATTTAAATTTTAACCTACCTTTTCATTTCCTGCTCATAAGACATTCCAGTGTCTTATATTTAGGGATGGCAATTAAGCGAGGCGGGTGTAGAGGATGGTACCTCTACACCCGCACCATCATAAAATTCTCATCCCCATCCCCGCCCCACCATCCATTGCGGGGAAAATTCCGCACCCATCCCCGCCCCACTGGGGTACATATTTATACCCATCCCTGCCCCACCACCCGCGTTGATACCCGCACCCACTTCGTATCCGCATTGTACCCACTTCATCCCCACCCACCACCCACCACCCACATGGGTATCCGCACCCGCTTCGTACCCGCGTTATACCCATATATTTATATTTTGCAAGATCAAATTATTAATAATATAAGCATATAAATAGAATTTTAATAACATATATGTGGGGTGGGTGGGGGTGGGGCAAGGCGGGCGAGGATGGGGCTGGTATAGCATAAAATCCATACTCGCTCCACCACCCATTACGGGTATGATTTTAATCCCCATCCCTTCCCCATCCCCGCCCCACTTGGGCGGGGATGGGACGGGTCTCCTACTTGACCCGCCCCACTGCCATCCTATATTGATGGGAAGACAAGGCTTATATTCTCATTTCCAATTCCCACCCCTTAGTTCCCCCCTCCGACAAATGAAACATAGGAGTTGGACCTCTCTTTTTATTCCCAATCCGAAGCTCCGACCTCTAAACAAGCACCCCATTTGGGTTTTGCGAAGCCCTTCCTAGAAGGTACATAAGTCCATTTCAAAAGGTTTTTATTCTTGACTTCCCCTCTTCCACATTTGTTTACTAATTGCAAAAATGAAGGTTTACTTACGAAAATAGATTAATTTAGTATGTAGTGATATTCATGTTGTTATGATTGGAACTTAATTAATTTCATACTCAAATGAATAAAATAAAAATATATTCAATTAAAATTAGTGAATCACTGCAAGAAACTTAATTTAAGGATAACAATTCTTAAATTTTATTCACTGGAGATAGCAAAATTTTATCATACACTCGAGTGTACCGTGAGTATGATTGCTCATTTCAAATCATCCAAATGAGCAAAATACATGTACTAAAAAAAAAGAAGAGTTCTAAATAAGCAAAAATTAGTTTTGAGTGTACCATACACATGATACATCCCGATCTATTATGATGAATGAACTCCTAGAGATATACTTTAGTAATTAGTGAGTCTAACTCTGTAAAATTAATAATCTTTTTGTTGTCTATTTCGTGTAGTTAGTCCACCCAAAGATAGATGCATGTATCACTCTCCGTAGTCGACAGGTGAAACAGTACAAAGTCGATAAAAAAAATTCAAATTACAAGAAGTAATTAAAGTCCCTTTTCTTTTGCTGGATCAGCTCAATTACCATTCTTTTTTTTTTTTTGGCAAAGAAATTCTCCGTTTGTATCATCATAGGATTAGAGGTGGTAAAATTGACACGACCCGCTAACCCGACACTAAATTAACGGGTTTGTGTTAAGGTTTTCAACTCGTTTAAGTAAGCGGGTTGACCCGACACAACCCTTTTTTTGGTTAGGGTTGAACATTTAAACCCGAATCCTATATGACAATCCGTTTAACTACTATTCTACTATCAATATTATTAGTTGGGCTTGAAGTAATTCGAATATTATTCATAAATATATGAGATTTACTCATTGGGTGTTCGATTTGGTTTATTTACGTAATATATTAGTATATAAGACGTGGGTTAAGAAATATATGACGTACATTTGTTTGATGTATGTATATATGCTCGTTTGATAAACAAGTCAATAACCGGTTTAACACTAGTACAAAAATGTTGATTTGTTCGGTTCCCAAACCAGCATTTGCGTCGGTTTTGTCGGTAAACAGGTTGACCACCCTCGCTCAACCCTAATCCAACCCGTTTGTTAAACGGGTCATGTTAGGGTTGAGTGTTGTTGACCCGTTTAATAAACGGGTCGGATTGGAGTTGAGGGTGGTCAACTTATTTAACGATGGACCCGACATGAATTTGACACGACTCGTTTACGTGATTTACATAGGATTTTTAGAAACTCTATTCATTTCCTTAAGAAAGAAAAAAGAAATAAAAATATCTAATTGTTGGCTTTGGATTTATGAAACCCTAATAATCCCTTGAACACCGAGTCGTAGGAAGATGAGCAATCAACACCCAAAGTCCAAACCACCCATCTTCCTTTTTCATCTCTGTATTGAAAATACAACCATTATCTTGAAAATAGCATGAGTGTTAACGTTTCACCACATTTTGTCATTCTTAAATATTGGAAATCACATACATTAACTTCCTATTTCCTAACCGTTACATATTCCATGCTCTTACCCAGTTATCAAAACCATTATATATATTACATCCCTTGCTTTTGCTAAGTTCAATTCTCATTCATTCCCTGTTGCTTCTGAACAAATAAACTAGTCATTCCATTACATTTTGAAGTGTAATGGAAACTCCGATAGAAACCTTCCAAGAGCTGTACAAAAATTGCCCAAACCCAAACCAATGGGCTGATCTTCCAAAGGATGTGCTCTTACATATTATCCAATACCTTGATTTGAAGACGGATGTTCCTCGTCTTCGAGGGGTCTGTCCTTCTTGGAGATCCGCTGTCCCCCTGCGTGAACTTCCAGTGCATAAGTATTATGTACAAGTACCAAATCTTAACTGTGAAAACAAACTCCCGCTCTTTCTCCTCGAAACCAAATTTTACCTTTTTACTCCTCTTTCTGCTGGTGATGGTAATTGTGGTAGCTGGGTTGCGAGATTGGGTGATCAAACTGGAACAAACAAACTGCACCGTCGGCCTTCAACCATCACCACCGACACGCGAGAGGAGAGAGAAATATTGAGTTGGGGCTTTGGGGTTTCTCAGGGAAGAGAGAGAAATGAGATTTGGGGATTTCCTTTTGGGTTTTGGGTGAGAGTGCCACGAGATAGAGATGGGATAAGTTTTGGGGTTTTGAATTCTTCCTTAAACCAACCAAGAAAACCAAATAAAGGAATAATTGACTTTGGCTTCCTATTTGGGCCAAATACTGCTCAACTAATTACACACAAAACCCAAAATATATTATAATAATAATAATAATAATAATAATAATAATAATAATAATAATAATAATAATAATAATAATAATAATAATAATAATAACCTCATAAAATTAAATAAATAAATATATTACATCACGACAAATAAAAATAATACTCCACAACTCAAATAAAATAAGAGTTTTCAGAACATAATTAACTTAACAAATATAATCAGCATTTATTAAACGCTCATAAAAATAGGGCTATTACATACTACCACCCTTATTTAATGTTTTGTCCTCATAACTTGAAACGATTATTTAAAGAAAGCCAAAATCTCAAGGTCGTAAGATATTAGCTAGGCATCCCCTCAATTCTACCATCAGCTTTTATATCTCCACTTCAACTCAATATTAGAATCGAGGAGCAAAGAGAACAAAAGGGGAAAAATTTTCAGCATAGGATTCCAGTTATCTCATTTGCAGAGATCCCATTTTAAACTTTTTTTTTTTTACTTAACCGAATCATACAATTTTCTGAAAACACATAACATCATTAACAATACAAGATAATACACCTTCACATAAACGAAATCATATAACACATGCAAAAGCGCAAACACTTATATGTTCAATCTTCTATTTTCCTAATTCCCAATCATCAGAATCTCAAATCACTAATAACCCAAATTGATTTCAAACTATCCCAAGAATCTTTACCCTTGCTAGGTAGCTAACTCGGCATACGGTCGCAAGGTTGCCCTGATACCACCTGTAACAGCCCGCACTTCCTAGCTGCTAGCTAATCACACTTAACATACACAAAACACAATTAACACTTAACAAACCTCGAATTTACATTTATTCGCAGCGGAAACAAAACATATAAAAACGATCCTGTATTTGTGGGTCAGGGGCCCAATACAAAACAACTTAAAAAGCAAATAATAAATTACGAATACTTTCAAACAAGGCATCTATCTATAACCTCAGCCCACCATTTCATAACATAAAAATCTTCTTCCTGATCAATAATCACATTCCAAGTCCTCGAGATCAATCCTGCAAAATCACTAACAATGGACTCTGCCTCCACCAGGGCAGGTTCCAAGAACAAAATCAGAAAAACTGAGTACACACACTGTTCAACCAGAAATTCATTTTAGTGGCTTAAAATATAGTTGTGCGGTTTATTACTCATCAAGTGGAACAACCCCAAAATTTCAAAATACTTAAAATCAAATAGTTAGAAATGTTTTTATTACGACACCAGCAATCCCTAACTAGAAAGTCAGATAAAGAGTACTCATACATCTACTACAGATAATAAGTTTCTTGCCATAAGGACAAAGTTCAACAACAGTTGAATACATAAGCTCATCCCAAAACCTCATTTTTGGTGGCTTAAGACCATTCATGTACAATTCATGCTAGAATTCAGTATACTTCACAAGTAAGGTGCTTGCTTAAAATTTCAGGATTACTATGCTTGCACAATCGCATTTAAGGAAGAACTTATATCATGAAGATCACCACTTAGATCATTCAAAACCCTTTGGGTCTATAGCATTTAATTTATTTGGGTAAAGCGAACACGAATAGAGAGGGGCTCCTTACACAAGGAGCCGACTGTCTCTAAACTAATGGAGGTCGTCCCCCCACCGTTTAAATATTTATGCTTGCAAGCCTTAACCAGGACATGTCCCGTTTTTAATATCTGTTGGACTTCACCCACCCAGCGAGGGTTCGGAAGGAGATCACCCATCCTCCAAGGGTTGTTGTTCATACCGTACCTTATTTGGTATCGGTCTTTACCCACTTGTATCCGTAGTTTATTTGCATAAATAGCTTAAATATACAGTTTATCAATACCACACATATTCCAAAGAAAACAAAGTCATCCATGAAGAGGAAAAAGAATAACAACTACTATAGTATCGCTAATCATTGCAAGACTTGAATCTTCTTTCGAAATCTTTTGTTTTACGTCAACAATTTCACATATTAGTTAGGTATAAAGATATAAGGAAATAATCAATTCTTTATTGCTTGTAAAAGTCATATAGGCACTTAGTGGGCTCATTTAAACTTTATTAAAGGGTTGAGTTAACTTGAACATGTGAAACTTTTGTCAAAATAATTGCAGCAAAAACATTGAACTTGAAATGAACATAACTTCCTGCACGGTACTCCGAATTAGGAATTTCTGAAGCTTAACCTCATGAACTTTTAGATCATAACTACTCAAAGGAGCAATACCCGCTCTATAACACATATGGAGCATTTTGCTCCATAAATGTTGTTTACTTTCCCCTTAAAACAACAACTAAATCATAATACTTATTTTCTCAATAATACAAACTTAAATCTTTCAAAACTTATACTCTTGTTCTCAATTCGTATCGCATACTCAATTCCAAAGTGTATCAACAACTTAAACTTCCATCCGTAAATTAATATAAAACAAAAACAAAGTTGAAATGTAATTAACATATTTTAAATACCTGAACCTCGATATTCTTATTATAACACAAACTCGAATCTCAAATAATCTCACTTACCTCAAATATTCTTATAAATGGAGTAATATACATAAAACGTATTCGAAATTAAATGTCTCTCCGCAGTCGAACCCATAACATAATCAAAATGTAAAATATGTTTCTCAAAGACTTATAAAATAACTAACTATTATCGAGACCCAATTCCAAGCTCGCACAATTAACCTGTAATATTTTACTTGTAGATATAAGGTTTCCTCTAACACGTTTTGGCAATTCCCTTCATCATAATAGTTTCTCTTTGTACTTGGACTTTCGTCTTTAACTTATCGCATCTAAACTATAGCATTCTAAAATTCTCATGATATGAATTTTCCCCTTAAAGGTTTTCTTATCCCCAATACATGAACTCTCATTGCTAGAATATAACCTTATTACATTATCATAATTCACCTACAATTACTATGGCAAGTCAAAATATCTCACTCCATGTTTCCATGTTATAATTGAATATTCTATGATGCAATTTTCCATCTGAACTTTAGTATTTCCCAATACTCAAACTCGTTGTCCTGATCCTTCTTAAATTTATAATTCACAACCATATGTCCCATGAATTTGTACTGAAAGCTCATATTAGTCTTAACACCATATGCTTAGTATTGTCATTATATAACTTTAATTACCATGCTCTCTATTATCTAGATTTATATATTTTTTTCCCCCAACTTCCATTTATATAATCTTACTCACCCAATAGAAGAAATTATGCTCCAAACACTTTTACTTGACCCCTTTGCGGATATGATCTATTATTACATAAGTATTGTAAATTATATCTCTCTAATCGATACTCCTCTAAATCACCACCAAGATATGGATCCTTTATTTCACTGATACGACATTCTTATCTCAACTCCTACTCCTCAATATTTAATATCTCTTATCTCTAATACTTATTTTGGCTACACATCCTCTGAACTCACAAACCTCTCGTAACAACTCCATTAACCCATAAATCAATATCTGACCTTTGAAATTCACATCCAAGTCACTATTCTCTAATTGTCTAATCTAAGTCCATCACATAACATCTTCATTTCTTAGTTAGAACCTCCCAACAATTACTTTGTCCTTCAATTTTGACATCGTACACCTTCATTCTTACATAATCGAGCTCCATAGTATTTCCGGAGGTACCTTCGTGTGATACCATTCAACCTTGTTTATACGCCATATGTAAATCTTAGGATAGTTGCCTACTTCAAATAATACACTCAAAGTGACAATTGTATTTCTTAAACAAAACTTTACAAGTACTCATCTCACACCAAACTCATTCTAACTTAGATTCCAAAATCCATAAAACATAATTCATCTATGATATTCCATAAAGATATAACTTGTTTTACAAGACTCGATACTTACGTGTTTCCGAACTTAAATCCGAAAATAATGTTCATTAAATTAACCCAAATTTGAGAGACTTTTTCTATGAGAACTTCATAAAAATTTAAGTAGTAGTAAAGATCATCTTCGTCATTATTAGAACCAGAAAAACCTGATTTATAATTTCACAATTTCATATTTGCTCATAACTCAAATTTATAATTTTCAAAGTTCATGATCATATATAATCAAAATCTCAAACCATAATGAAGATTTTTTTTTTTTATACTTTTAGAATTCCATATAAAACTTATATCGCAAATATTTTGACAATTGTCTTATACCTGAAATTATAACTCAACATCTTTGCCCAAAATTCCTTTGTTTCCCTCTGAAACTTTCAAATATAACTATAGTTTAGATCGAAAGCGAGTTCATAAAGATATCGAATCGACGTTCCGGCTTAGTTCGTAAATCGGAGTACTTGTTGTAAAACCACTTATATAGTTAGATATACTAAAGATCCTTGCTTTAATTCTCATAGCTACACTTTCATATAAAAGATCAACTTACTAGGCATAAGAAAATCTATTATAAATTCAATGTGGAAAACATGCATATTTAATAATAACACACATTTATATTTTTGAAGGATTCAACTACCTCCAATCAGTTTTCCATAATCAGGATTTCACTCAATAAAACTCATTACATATTTAGCTTTCCCTCATAGCTTAAAACCAGATATGTAGTCAACAACTCTTGTAAACACATAAATAAAACTTTGAATAATTTCGTGTTTATATAAGAGGCTTATTAAGCTTAGCACATGAAATCACATGAAACACGGATGTAGGTTCGAAGGTGGAAGGACATGTGTGTACCTTGAGACGATTCCCAATAATTCGACATTCTGGATCACCAACTATAGCTCGAACTTCAGAAATTATCACCATATACACACTCCAACAACGACCTCAAAACAATAACAATTATCATTAACCAAACTCACAACAATTTAGATAAACAAATTGATTCACTCATACTTTCTAAGCTCTTCCATGAACTAACCACAACCCTTATATGCAACCCATTCTACTAATCCAACTCACAACATCAATATCTAACTCTATTTAATCTCTTTCTTAATACAACCTACTATACTGATCAAATTAAATCCCAAAATAAAACTTAATAAAACCCATTTTCATAGCTCCTAACCTTAACATCAAACATAACCACTCCAACTACAGTAATAATGATAACAAGAAAATGAATTCAAACTTACTCAACTAAGAAATAATTCACCAGAATATAAATCTAAATTAAAGCTAAAACTCAATCCAAAAACCCAATCCAATCACCACAACTACAAGAACACACCAACACAATATCAACAACACAACACCAACAACGCAATATCAACAACACAACAACAACCACACAGCTGCCACAACAATGACTACCCCAGTAGACGACAACAACAACAACAACAACAAAGAATAGAAACAACAACAACATGCAAAGGGGAAAGTACCTTTGGTAATTCGCCAGACAACCAATAAAATGACAGCAGCAACAACACGGCAACGAGACCACCGGTAGCAGCACTGCGACAGAGGAGAAAGAGCAGACCAAAATCACCACCACCAGCGCACAAGAAGGACAAAAACAGGAACAGGAGCAGGGCAACCACGAAGTAGCAGTACCACAAACCGAACACGAGCAGAGGAGAGAGAAAAATGGAGACAACAACACTGCTCGCGACGGCGAAAGAAGACGAGGTTCCGGTTGCAAGAACAGGCGAGGACGAAGGGCTAGACCAAGGCGGCAGCACCGTCGGCCTTCAACCATCACCACCGACGCGCGAGAGGAGAGAGAAATATTGAGTTGAGGCTTTGGGGTTTCTCAGGGAAGAGAGAGAAATGGGATTTGGGGATTTCCTTTTGGGTTTTGGGTGAGAGTGCCACGAGATAGAGATGGGATAAGTTTTGGGGTTTTGAATTCTTCCTTAAACCAACCAAGAAAACCAAATAAAGGGAATAATCGACTTTGGCTTCCTATTTGGGCCAAATACTGCTCAACTAATTACACACAAAACCCAAAATATATAATAATAATAATAATAATAATAATAATAATAATAATAATAATAATAATAATAATAATAATAATAATAATAATAATAATAATAATAATAATAATAATAACCTCATAAAATTAAATAAATAAATATATTACATCACGACAAATAAAAATAATACTCCACAACTCAAATAAAATAAGAGTTTTCAGAACATAATTAACTTAATAAATATAATCAGCATTTATTAAACACTCATAAAAATAGAGCTATTACAGATATATTCCAATGTCCATCAAGAAAAAAAATAAAGAGATGTATGGAGAGTTCATATATCATACACCTGGGTGTACTATGTGTACTGTACATCAAAGACTAATTTTTCACTCAATTGATAATTTGAGACTTTCCTTTTTAGTATGTACGTTGCTCACTTGGATAGTTGGATTATATCAAATCAGCAATGAGAACAAAAATAGCCTCGAGTGTGCCATTCTCACTAGTGGTCGACCCATGATTTTCAACTTGAGGGTACAAATGTACAAGAAATACAAAAATTGGGGGGGGGATTCTCATAAATTGATAAAACATGCCTTGTAAATTATTGAAATATACAAAATATGAACAGTCAGACAACCTAAATTAGAAAAAAAAAATACATAAGATTAAAAACTAATTGAATTAGCGAGAATGAACAAGAATTTTCTAAGAATCTAGCTAGCATATACTGCCCCGGTTTCTTTTAGTTATCATACCATATTTCTTTTTTGGGCCGTTTTGATTTAATTGTACTATTAACTTATTTGGAAACTTTTACCCCTTCAATTTATATAACTACTCTCACTCTACTAATGTATATGCTCATCAGCTCTTACCCACCACCCTCTGCCAAAATAAAATAAAAACTCCTTTTTTTTTTTTGTTAAATTAGAACAAAAGTGTTGGACTACATTATGTTACGGACTGTAAGTATGGACCCGTGCGCACCAATCTTCTCTCTCAACAACCCTTGGGTGACTTGAATCGAGCATACCAAGTTTTGATACAAGAGAAGCAGTCGCGAACCTTGGCTCGGGGCCGCGAAACTCACGAAAGCATTCAAGCTTTCCATGTTGCTGCCGAACGTGGGAAGGGGTGGTTTGACAGAATTGATAAGAGCAAACTCATTTGCTCCCACTGTAAACAGAAGGGACATGAAATAAACACATGTTTCAAATTACACGGAAATCCGGCGTGGTACGAGGAAAGACTTCGTGCGCGTGCTGCTGGGCGTGTGGAAGGTGCTGCCGGTGGATCGCATACGGCGGCTGGTGGTCCGAGCATGGCTGCTGGAGCAGCACGTGGTGGAGGTCCTACTGGGGCGGTTCGAAGCAATGGCGGGGCAAAGGCTCATGCTGTCCACGATGGCAGTTTCGGTTCTTCAAGTGAGGGGGGGATTCCTCTCTCCAATCTTACTCCTGAACAGATTCAAACTTTAATGAATCTCATTAATAATGAGCAGAGTAGTGGTGATCGTATGACAGGTGAGTCGTGTGATATGGAATGGATCATAGATACGGGAGCTTCCCATCACATTACTAGTACGTTGTCCTGTTTACATAATGTGCGTGATGTGGAGCGATGTCCAGTTGGCCTCCCCAATGGCAATTCTGTGCTTGCTGCCAAGATTGGAGATGTTTCCCTTACACCTCATCTTATGTTGCGAGATGTTTTATATGTTCCTGAATTTCATTGTCATTTGATTTCTGTTTCTCATTTGGTGCATGATAATCAATGTAATATCCAATTCACTCCCTCTTTGTGTGCTATACAGGACCTACCTTCAGGGACTCTGATTGGAGCAGGTGAACGGCGAGGGGGTCTCTACTACTTTCACAACGTGGCTGTGGTGAATGCTGTTGGTGTTGATGGATTGAGTACATTTGATTTGTGGCATCAAAGGTTAGGTCATCCCTCAGAGAGAGTTGTGAAGATGCTTCCTGCTATACGTTCTAGTCCTCATAAGAAAAAGTTGAATAAAAATTTGTGATGTTTGTCCTATGGCAAAACAAACACGCGATAGTTTCCCTGTTAGTTTGAATAAAGCTAGTCGTTTGTTTGAACTAGTTCATTGTGATTTGTGGGGGCCCTATAGTGTACCCTCTTCTTGTGGAGCAGTTTATTTTTTGACCATTGTTGATAATTATTCCCGTGCTGTGTGGGTTTATTTGTTGCAAAATAAAACTGAAGTTTATAAATATTTCACCTCCTTCTTTTCTATGGTGGACCGGCAATTTGATACTGCTGTTAAGCTTGTTAGGAGTGATAATGGGACTGAATTCAATTGTATGCTTCCCTTCTTTCAACAAAGTGGGATTTTGTTTCAAACTTCATGTACTGGTACCCCTCAATAAAATGGGCGGGTAGAGAGAAAACACCAGCATATTCTCAATGTGAGTAGAGCATTAATGTTTCAAGCTAATGTACCTATTCAATTTTGGGGTGAGTGTGTGCTTACTTCAGTTCATGTCATTAATCGTACTCCCTCTGGTGTGTTGGGCAATAAAAGTCCTTATGAGATGATCTTTGGTCATGCTCCTGAATTTGATTTATTGCGGGTTTTTGGGTGTTTGTGCTTTGCTCATAATCAAAAAGCCAAAAGAGATAAGTTTGCTCCTCGGAGTCGCAAGTGTGTTTTTCTTGGATATTCTTCGGGGAAGAAAGGGTGGAAATTGTATGATTTAGAGAGTGCGGATATTTTTGTTTCAAGGGATGTGTTGTTCTATGAAAATTCATTCCCCTACCATTCTTCTATTTCACCACAAAACACCTCCACTGATGGCCAAATTCCTTCCCTTTCACATTTTCAGGATGAGCCCACTCCTTCGCCACCCATACTGGCCCAATTCCCTGCTTCACCAAATCTCGCAGCACCCCCCGCTGGCCCATCTGCCTCTTCAGGCCCATCACCAACCCCTGCTGATTCATCTGCTGCCTTACCCGCATCGCCAAGCCCAGCCCTTGATCTCGCTAGCCCACCCGCCTTGCCCAGCTCCCCTACTACGCCCAACTCCCCTGATTCCCCATTCTCGTCTCCTACCTCGGGCCCATCTGCCCACAACCCGCTTGACCCCTTGCTTTTGGCGCCTTCTGGGCCTAATGCCACTCCTTCTTCTCCTTTCGGTCGTGGTCTTCGGACCAAGCAACCTAATATTTTGTTGCGTGACTATGTGGTTAATTCAGTGGAGACAGAGAGCCCCCCTCCAGGTTCATCACATGCTTCTAGTCCCTCAGGTACTACTCCTTACTCTATAGCTCACTTTGTGAATTGTGATAATTTTTCTGTGCCACACCGTGCATTTCTTGCAGCTGTAGACGCAGGGGTAGAGCCCCGCAACTTTCAGGAAGCTATGCAGTATTCGAGGTGGCGTGAAGCCATGCAGAAAGAAATTACTGCTCTTGAAGATAATCAAACTTGGGTGATGACTTCTCTTCCTCCTGGAAAGAAGGCATTGGGGTGCAAATGGGTGTACAAAATCAAATATAATTCTGATGGTTCTGTTGAGCGTCTTAAAGCTCGCTTAGTTATTCTTGGTAATCATCAGGTGGAGGGGATTGATTACAATGAGACCTTTGCCCCCGTTGCCAAAATGGTCATTGTTCGTGCTTTCCTTGCTGTTGCTGCTGCTCATAATTAGGAGGTTCATCAGATGGATGTTCATAATGCCTTCCTCCATGGTGATCTGGATGAGGAAGTTTATATGAAATTTCCTCCTGGCTTTGCTTCCGGTAGTCCTGGTCAGGTGTGTAAGTTGCAAAAATCTCTTTATGGCCTTCGTCAGGCCCCCCGTTGCTGGTTTGCTAAACTAGCTACCTCTTTGCGTCGGTATGGCTTCTCTCACTCATATTCAGATTACTCTTTGTTCACTTACTGTCGTGGCTCTGTACGTCTGAATGTGCTTGTGTATGTGGATGACATCATCATCTCTGGTAATGATTCTCTTGCTCTATCATCTTTTAAACATTATCTCGATGATTGCTTTCGCATGAAAGATCTTGGTCCTTTGAAGTACTTTCTTGGGATTGAAGTTGCCCGTAGTTCTGATGGGTTTTTCCTCTCTCAACGCAAGTATGCTCTTGATATTATCACTGAGACAGGTTTACTTGGTGCTAAGCTCGATGCTACTCCTTTAGAGCAGAATCATAACCTGGCTCGTGCTGACGGTCCTCTCTATTCTGATTCCTCTCAATACAGGCGTCTTGTGGGTCGTCTCATTTACCTAGCCTTCACTCGCCCGGACTTGGCCTATGTAGTCCATGTGCTTGCTCAGTTCATGCATGAGCCTCGTCACCAATAATTGGGAGGCTGCTCTTCGCGTGGTTCGCTATTTAAAAGGATGCCCGGGTCAAGGCATCGTCCTTTCCTCGTCTTGTGACTTACATTTGACTGCTTGGTGTGATTCTGATTGGGCTATTGCCCTCTGACTCGTCGTTCTGTCACTGGGTGGATGGTGTTTCTTGGCGCTTCTCCTATTTCCTGGAAGACTCGGAAACAGCATACTGTCTCCCGTTCGTCTGCGGAAGCGGAATATCGCTCGACGGCGGATGTGACTGCTGAATAAAAATGGTTACGTGCTCTTCTTGGTAGTCTTGGTGTTTCTCACTCGGGTGCTTGTTCACTTTTCTGTGACAGCAAATCAGCTCTTTATATTGCTCAAAATCCCGTTTTCCATGAGCGTACGAAACACATTGACATTGACTGTCACTACATTCGTGACGCTATCCAGGATGGTCTCATTGCTACTGCTCATGTCTCTACCACTGAGCAACTTGCGGATTTCATTACCAAAGCCCTTGGTACGCGTCAGTTCATGTATTTGCTAGGCAAGTTGGGCATTGTTGATCCCCATGCTCCAACTTGAGGGGGGGTGTTGGACTACATTATGTTTATATTATGTTTTGGGTTGTATATTTGTTTAGTGGGCTTACAAGTTGTATAGTTTGTTTAGTGTGTGGCCCAATAGTGTAATATAGAGCCTAGGGTTGTATTTATTGCTGAGAAAACCTTTTGTCCAGATAGACGTAATATACACAAAGCTTAAAAACACCACCATACACAGCTGCTTGTCGTAGCAAAAAGCATAGAAATTACGGTTCAATTACATAACATGAGCAGTAGATGTCTCATGTGGAGGAATAATAGAAAGGTCTACACAAGCAGTTTTTTCCGAGTTAAAGACATTAATACAATCCGGGGGAGGGTTAGCCAAAATACAAATGACATTAAAGCCATCTCTTCTCCCTTTAGCTTCCTTAGCTAGTGCATCAGCAAGTTTGTTGAGTCCCCTGCATTCATGTATTAGCATGGCGTTTGGCATATCTTGGAGCAACACCCTGCATTCATTCACAATCCATTCAAGATTAGTAGCTGGGTCCTGATCCCCATTTAACTCTTTGCAAGCATTTAGGCTATCCATTGAAATTATCACGTTTTTCCAACCTTTGCTAATCACCCAGTTTAGAGCCATATTAATAGCTCTCAATTCTGCCTCATGGGCATCCAGCGCATAGGTAGAGACTAAAGAGATGGAGACCCTCTACCCATGAACCCAAATGATTCCTACAAACCGCTGCTAGGAACGACTCTTTATGTTGGGTAAAGGGAGAAGAGATGGCTTTAGCCAAAATACAAATACTAAACAACAGAGCCTTATTAGAGATAAATTATGGTGGGTAAGACTTTTTATTAGCAAAGTTTATTCTTAGAATTCTTGATATGGTAGTTGTATAATGCCTATAGGAAAGTGATGAGAATTGGGTCAACATAAGGAGGAAGGAGAAAATATGAGAGAGTCCGCCCAAAGAAAATTAGAGTTTGAAAAAGAGATGAGTGTGACTGTGTGAGAGAGAAGAGGATGGAGTACCCTGCTTTACCTTTTTTTTCTTACTAAAGCTGGGTTTTTTTTGGGAAATGAGGGTACAGTTTGTATCCCATGTTCCTACATACGTCAGCCACTAATAATTGCGGTACACGCGGGTGTATGATACATTTGTACATATATTGATGCTAAAAAATTATTATAAGTCACATGTCGACGGGTGTTGTTATCTACTTCCTTCGTTTCAAAAATTTTTGACACACTTCTCCGATCGACACGCTTGTCAATGGCATAACTTTATTTTTCCTTATGTAAAAATCACAAAAATACGGTATTAGTAATATTCATGTTTATTGATTGGAACTTGTTAGGGTTTTATTTTAATACCGCAAGTGTACGGTGTCGTAGCACATACGGGTCGAACTAAGGGAGGTGTAAGATTAAACACTACTTGATTTTAGATTACAAATAGTTACACAATCCAAAAATGAATAATATTCTATAAACTAAAGGCTAAACTAATGACAAAATATGGCAAACTATATGAATATGATAATTAAAGCACTAAGATTAAGTATCACCACTAATATGAATTGATCAAACCATAACTCGCTTCCCAATTATTCAATTATAACTTAGGTGAGAATGACATTTCCTTATGACTTAGCAATAAAGCACAGCTGCGAACCGAAACTAAATCTCAAATAATTCATCAATACCTAAGCTCACTTTCATGATAGCAAAAGGCCTAACCAACATGTATGTCTCCTATATTTCATGGCTTGCATACACAATTAGAAGCATTAAGAGCCAATGCCAATTAATTCCCAATTCCAATTCTCGCCCATTTTCATGGGAGAATTTTAATCAATGACAAGACGATCTGAATTAAGACTCAACTTTCATTGATGAACTATTTTGATAAAATAACAATTTAGCAAACAAACATATAATCCTAATCTCTACTCCAACTTTCGTTGATAATAAAAACTAGGGCTAAAATAAGATGCAAAATTGACTACTAGAACAATCTTGTCAAACACCTAAGCATATTATTCAATAACATGGGAATTAGAGCAACAATTTACATAATCAATCCATACTAGGGCTCAACTTAATCCTAGATATAAATACTACTCACTAATCATGGCAATAAGAACCATAAGCATAATTGAAGACATGATTAAATAGATCAAAGAGAGAGAAAAGAGTAAAACTTGGTTAATAATGCTTAAATGGTAGAAGATTCCAAAATACTTGATCAAATTAATCTTCAATCTCCAAGTTTTTACAAAGAAAACTGAAACTAGGGATAGAAATATGATAATAACGTGATCATCCTCTAAAGAAAATAATTCCAAAGTACTTGCATTTTTCCGAAAACTCCCTAAAATAAAACGAGAAAATAACATTAGAAATCGCAGCCCGCATATTCTTAAATGAAATTAATAAAAATATATTCAAATAAAATTAGTGAATTGCTACAAGATACCTAATTTAAGGATAACAAATCTTTAATTTTATTCACTAGAGATAGCAAAAATTATATCATACACCCGGGTGTACCGTGAGCATGATTGCTCATTTGAAATCATCCAAATGAGCAAATGCATGAACTAAAAAAAGAAGAGTTATAAATGAACAAAAAATAGTCTTGAGTGCACCATGCACATTGTACACCCAGGTGTATGATGCATGAAAACCTAGATATAGACATTAATAATTAGTTTTAGTTGTCTATTTCATGTAGTTAGTCCGCCCAAAAATAGATGTACCACTCTCCGGAGTCGACATTGAAACAATACAAGGTTGATAAAAAAAATTCAGGCTACAAGAAGTTATTAAGTCCCTTTTCTTTTCTCGATCAGTTCAATTACCATTCTTTTTTTTTGGCAACGAAATTTTCCATTTGTATCATCATGAGATTCGAGGTGGTAAAATGACCCGACCCGCTAAATCGACGCGAAATTAAAGGATTTGAGTTAAGGTTTTCAGTCTTTTTAAGTAAGCGGGTTGACCAGACACAACCCTTTTTCTTGTTATGGTTGAACATTTGAACCCGAATCTGAAAGACAATTCGTTTAACTACTACTGTACTATCAATAATATTAGTTGGGCTTGAAGTAATTTGAATATATATTATTCATAAATATGTAAGATTTACTCTTTGGTTGTTCGATTAAGTTTATTTAGATAATTTATTAGTATGTAAGACATGGATTAAGAAATATATGACGTATATTTGTGTAACATATACTCCCTCCGTCCCAGAAAGATCTGAACACTTGTTGGGACACGTAGTTTAAGGTGATAAGTTGTGGTGTGGTTATTAAATGTTATTTTATTTAAAAAGTAGATGTGATAGGAGTTGGTGGTGTATTTTTTATTAGAGGAGAGAGAAAGTTGGGTAACTTTTTGATAAAAGGTAGAGTGTGGACCAAAGATGTGTAAAAGAAATAATATATTAATGGTAGGACCATGCCAAGAATGGAAGTGTTCAAACTAATTTGGGACAAACATAAAAGGAAAGTGTTCAGACTATTCTGGGACAGAGGTAGTATATATATATGCGCGTTTGATAAACAAGTTAACAACCCGTTTAACACTAGTATAAAAATGCTAATTTGCGTCGGTTCCCAAACCACCGTCATAACCCCCAGCCGACCCATTTGTTAAACATGTCAGATTAAGGTTGAGTGTTGTTCACCAATTTATTGAAAGGGTCGGATTAGGGTTGAGGAACGGACCCGACACGAATTTGACACGACTCATTTACCCGCTCTACCTAAGATGTTTAAAAACTCTATTCATTTCCTTTAGAAAGAAAAAAGAAATAAAAATCTCTGATTGTTGGCTTTGGATTTATGAAAACATAATAATCCCTTGAACACCGAGTCGTCGGAAGATGAGCAATCAGCACCCAAACCACCCATCTTCCTTTTTCATCTCTGTATTGAAAATACAACCATCATTGAAAATAGCATGAGTGTTAACGTTTCATCACATTTTGTCTTTGTTAAATATTGGAAATCACATACATTAACTTCCTATTTCTATTTCCGAACCGTTGCATACTCGATGCTCTTACTAAAGTGTCAAAATGGTTATATATATTTACACCCTTGCTTTTGTTAAGTTCAATTCTCACTCATTCCCTGTCGCTTTTGAACAGAAAAACTAGTCTTTCTTCCTTCAAAAAAAAAAAAAAAAAGAAACTAGTCTTTCTATTACATTTTGAAGTTTAATGGAAACTCCCATAGAAAACTTCCAGGAGCAGCACAAAAATTGCCCAAACCCAAACCAATGGGCTGATCTTCCAAAGGATGTGCTCTTACATATTATCCAATACCTTGATTTGAAGACGGATGTTCCCCGTCTTCGAGGGGTCTGTCCCTCTTGGAGATCCGCTGTCCCCCTACATGAACTCCCAATGCACAAATATTATGTACAAGTACCTAATCTTGACCCTGAAAACAAACTCCCGCTCTTTCTCCTTGAAACCAAATTTTACCTTTTTTCTCCTCTTTCTGCTGGTGATGGTAATTGTGGTAGCTGGGTTGCGAGAGTGGGTGAAACTGGAACAAACACATTGCAATTGTTAGACTGTTATATTCATGAACTTGCAAGACCAGTGCGTCTTGTGGAAGAGTTGGATCACAACGCTAAGTCTTTATCCAAGAAAATTGTCGGCGAATGGGACTTTACTTCAAGTCGCATTTTCACTGTGTTAGTGCAACTTGAGGATTTTGGTAGAAGTGATTCGCTGTTATTAAGGTCAGGAAAGAAGAATGGGTTAATGTTCTTAATGCTTTGGTACATGATATAGCGTTTCACAAGGGCAAATTTTATGTCTTTTATAATGATTGGAAGGTTGGCGTGATCAATCCAGGCAATTACTCAATATCGAATCAGGTCACCTATGGCCTAGATGTTTTACGTACAAGTTTGGGGATTTATTATAATAATTTGGGCATTTACTTGATACCTCCTAAATCTAATGGTTGCTTGTATCTGATTATTCATGATAGTAAGAATATCACGTTTGTTTTCTTGATGAAAGATTTAGAGTGTAAGTGGGAACGTGTGGAAAACTTGGGAGACGAGATCTTTTTTATTGGAAATCTTGTATCATTTGCTTTCTCCGGTTTTGCAGTGACTGTGAATCCACCTATTGGAGCTACTGGTTCTCCCTTACACCAACATGCTTAGCTCACCTTAATCAAGCTTCCTCAACAAGTTTACTAGTTTGTTATATTGGTTTTATATTGGTTACAGGTTGTTACAAGTTAGTTACACATTAATTATTATTACATCATTTCTGTTTTAGAGCTGTAAATATATATATAGCTATAAGTTGTAATCTTTTGACTGTTTTTTCGATTGATAAAAATGAGAATTTTATTCTGAATTCTCTCAAACACTTTTCCTTCTCCCCTGTAAATCACTGAGCTTATTCAAGCTTTTCATGGTATCAGAGCAGGAATCTACGAATTCCTGGCTCAAATTTCTCTGAAAATCTGCTATGCAATTGTTGCAAACAACAGATTAATTTTTCTGATTGAAATTCTCTGAAGATTACTGAATTCATTTCTTCCACAATTGAATTCATTTCTTTCGCAGTTATTGATCTGAACTTTCTTGCCGAGCTGAAATTCTTGCTGGAAAATTGAGTAGTTGATCTGAACTTTCTTGCCGAGCTGAAATTCTTGCTGGAAAATTGAGGTTAAATCTTCTATTTCTTGATGAAATTCTATTGAATCCTGATTATTTCACCTGATTTGAAATCTTCTATTTCTTGATGAAATTCTATTGAATCCTGATTATTTCACCTGATTTGATAGATTCCGATATTTTGTTCTTAGTCAATTTCATAGTTATTGATTCTGAATTTTTCGCCTGAATCTATAAGTTTGCATACAATTTTTTTTTCAATTCTTGATTCACAATGCCTGAAACACAAAGTTCAAATTCTTCTTCACAAAATCCATCCTTACCTCCCAATCAAGATCCTACCAGCATATTTTACATTCATCCATCTGATACGAATGTGAATCAAGTTGTTACTGTAAAGTTCAATGGAACTGGTTACAACGATTGGAAGCGCTCAATGTTGATTATGTTATCCACTAAGAACAAATTGAGGTTTATTGATGATAATTTTGATGTTCCTGCACCTGAAACTGATCAGTATGCAGCTTGGGAGCGCTGTAACAACCTTGTTTTGTCCTGGATACATGCTAATCTTGATAATATTATCAAGAAAAGCATTCTATATTTCAGTTCTGCATCTGAAGTATGGAAAGATCTTGAAGAACGCTTTGGTCAATCATCCATGACTCAAGTGTTCTCTCTTGAACAAAAGATGGCAGATCTCACACAAGGCTCTATGACTGTGTCTGAGTTTTATACTACAATTAAAACCCTTTGGGATGAGATGCATGATACTAATCCTATTCCATACTGTACATGTAACAAATGTACCTGTAGTTTGACACAAAGAATTCTTACTAGAGATCAAGAATTGAAATTGATTCAATTCATGATGAAGTTAAATGAAGCATTCTCAACTGTCAGGGGAAATATATTGATGACACATCCCTTGCCTAAAGTGTCTCAAGCATATAGGATTTTTGCACAGGAGGAGAGACACAAAGAGCTCACTCAGCTTACTACTAACACAGAGTCATTAGCTTTTGCTGCTGGCAGAAACACCACTTTTGCTGCTGACAGAAACACCAGATACAAACATCCATATCAGCCTTATTCTTCAGGCAAACCTTCCATTGCTGGTAGTAAAAGACCTGGATCATATTATTATTGCACACACTGCAAAATTCCTGGACATAGCCTTGAAAGGTGTTTCAAAATCCATGGTTTTCCACCTGGTTACAAGCCTAAGGAAAAGAAATTTGCAGCTGCAGTTCAAGCCACACCTTTTAACACTGACAGTTTGTCTTCTGATGCTAAGCTTAATGCTATTTCTGTGGAGCAATACAATCACTTGTTGACACTTCTCAACAATCAAACCATGACTGCATCATCCCATGTACCTGCTTCTTCTTCTCATGAAGATAATAACATCTCTGGTCATGCTTTAATGGCAGGTAAACATTGCTATCTTTCTTGCCAAGATACACAATGGTTGTTAGACAGTGGCGCATCTGATCATATATGCAATAATCTGTCCTTGTTTCATACATATGCTGCTGTAACTGGTACACAACACACTATCACTATTCCGGATGGAACACATGTCCCTATACAGCACATTGGGTCTGTTATTCTCAGTCCAGACATCACCTTGCAGAATGTCTTACATGTCCCAGATTTTCAGTTTAATCTCATCTCCATACACAAATTGTGTAAGGATCTGCATTGTCAAATTTCCTTTACTCATGACAAATGCTATGTGCAAACTCAGGACCCTTCTCAGAAAGGGCACTCAATGCTTCTTGGTAAGCTACATGCTGGATTATACAATGTTGCTGCCAACCATGTTCAAGTGCAATCTTCTAATAATGCTGCTAAAGCTGCTGTTCAGACTTGTTTTGCTGCTGTTAATAATGCCAAATTATGGCATCTGCGCCTTGGTCATCTACCTTTTGATCATCTCAGTATGTTGATTCCTTCTTGTGATGCAAAGACTTGTTCTAAAGACTTCATTTGTACAGTTTGTCCTGCTGCCAGACAAACTAGGAAGTCATTTCCTACTAGTTTCATTAAGACAAATAAGGCTTTTGATCTGGTTCATATTGATGTATGGGGGCCTTACAAGGTCAAGACAATTTCAGGATGTACTCAATTCATCACTATTGTAGATGATTTTACAAGATTTACTTGGATACACTTGTTGAAGTTTAGAACAGATGCTGTGGCTGTTATGAACAATTTTCTTAACTATGTGAATACTCAGTTTGATGCTAAGGTTCTTTCTGTACGTTCTGATAATGCAAAGGAGTTGATTGAAGGTGAAATGAAAGATTTGTTTCTTCATAAGGGTATACACCATCAGACTAGCTGTGCAGACACACCACAACAAAATGGTGTGGTGGAACGCAAGCATAGACATCTATTGGAGACAGCAAGAGCTATTTTTCTTCATTCCAAAGTCCCAGACAAGTTTTGGGGAGATAGTATACTGTGTTCTGCTTACCTTATTAACAGAATGCCATTATCCAGCATTAATAACATATCTCCTTATGAAAAGTTGTATCAAGTTACACCCTCACTTGATCACTTAAGGACCTTTGGATGTCTTTGTTTCATCTCCACTTCCAAAGTTCAGAGATCCAAGTTTGCTCCAAGGGCACAACCTGCCATGTTTCTTGGATATTCAGTGACTCAAAAGGGCTACAAAGTCTTTAATCTGATTAATCACAGAGTTCTTGTTACCAGAGATGTCACCTTTTATGAAAGACATTTTCCCTTTCATATTCTTTCTTCCACCACAGAACCTGACTCTATCTTTACTCCTAGTGTAACCTATGATTGCTTTGATGATACTTTTCCCTTGTCATCATCACCACATCCAGTTCATTCTACTCACCAGCAACCACTTTCTCACACACATACCTTTTCTACTGCCACTCCCATTTCCACTTCATCTTCCTCTTCTCTCAATTCTACATCACTTGTCTCCTCACCAGCATCTCCTGCTCCTATTTCTTCACCTCCATCCATTTCTGCACCTGAACAAACTGTACAAACTCTTGTTGATCTTAGTACTATTTTGTCTCCTGAACAGCCTGCTCCACCTATTAGACAATCTAATAGAGTTCACAAACCACCTGCTTATCTTAATCAGTATTATTGCAATACTTCCACTGCCAACATTACTACACACTGGTGCAATCTTGTTTCTTTTTCTTCTTTTCCATCTTCTTATAAATCCTTCTTAGCAACATCCTCTGAAACCATACAAGAACCTTCTTCTTATACAGAAGCTTCATCCAAAACTGAGTGGATAGAAGCTATGGACAAGGAAATACAAGCACTTATTGACAATAATACTTGGGATCTTGTTGATCTTCCCTTTGGGAAGAAGCCAATTGGCAATAAATGGGTTTATAAAGTAAAATTAAAGGCAGATGGTACTTTGGACAGATGCAAGGCTCGGTTAGTAGCTAAAGGATTTAATCAGAAATATGGCATAGACTATAAGGAGACCTTCTCTCCTGTAGTTAAAATGCCCACCATCAGATGTCTACTTACTATTGCTTCTTATAACCAATGGCCAGTCTACCAATTAGATGTGAATAATGCTTTTTTGCATGGGGATCTCAAAGAAGAAGTCTATATGAAGGTGCCTCTTGGCTTTCCAAATCCTCAAAACAAAGTGTGCAAACTTAATAAATCACTTTATGGCCTGAAGCAAGCTTCTAGGCAGTGGTTTGCTAGATTGGTAGAAGAGTTTACAGCACAAGGCTTTCTACAATCAAAAAATGACTACAGTTTGTTCATTAAAAGGGTAGATTCTCACATCACTGTAGCAGCAGTATATGTGGATGATATAGTCCTCACAGGGACTGATATTCATGCTATCAATTCACTCAAGCAACATCTTCATCAGATTTTTAGTATTAAAGATCTAGGGATTTTGCACTACTTCTTGGGAATCGAAGTTGCCTACCTCTCTGAAGGAGTTTTAATGAGCCAGAAGAAGTTTTCTAACGAACTTCTTGCTGAATGTGGCCTTAATCTGACTAAAAAGGCTCTCACTCCACTCCCTGTCAACATCAAATTACAAGCAAAAGAAGGTGAACCTCTTCCTAACCCTGAATATTATAGGTCTATTGTGGGAAAACTTAATTTTCTTACTCACACTAGACCTGACTTATCTTTTGCTGTGCAAAGTTTAAGTCAGTTCATGCATTGCCCTCGATCTTCTCATCTATCTGCTCTACATCATACACTTCAATACCTTCAGCACACTCTTGGTCAAGGCATTCTTTTGCAAGGTCATGACAACCTTACCTTACAAGCTTTTTCAGATTCTGATTGGGCTTCCTGCCCTGATTCAAGGAAATCAGTCACTGGCTACTTACTTTTACTGGGGCAGTCTCCTATTTCTTGGCGTTCTAAGAAGCAAAGCACAGTTAGCAAGTCTTCCTCTGAAGCAGAATATCGAGCCATGGCATCAGCAGCTTCAGAGGTAGCTTGGACAGTTCGTTTATTACAAGAACTTGGAGTCTCCCAACCTCAACCAGTGACCTTATTTTGTGACAATCAAAGTGCTTTACATATAGCACGCAATCCTGTGTTTCATGAGCGCACAAAACACATAGAAATAGATTGCCATTTCACTAGGGAGAAGGTGCTTGAAGGGCTCCTACAACTTTCCTATTTACCTACACAATCCCAACTAGCTGATGTTCTTACTAAGTCCATGCCTTCACCTCAGTTTAATAAGCTTCTTTCCAAGTTGGGTTTGTTTACTCCACCTCCCAACTTGAGGGGGGGTATTGGAGCTACTGGTTCTCCCTTACACCAACATGCTTAGCTCACCTTAATCAAGCTTCCTCAACAAGTTTACTAGTTTGTTATATTGGTTTTATATTGGTTACAGGTTGTTACAAGTTAGTTACACATTAATTATTATTACATCATTTCTGTTTTAGAGCTGTAAATATATATATAGCTATAAGTTGTAATCTTTTGACTGTTTTTTCGATTGATAAAAATGAGAATTTTATTCTGAATTCTCTCAAACACTTTTCCTTCTCCCCTGTAAATCACTGAGCTTATTCAAGCTTTTCAACCAGATACGATACTTAATTCAATCTGCTGCATTTTTGCTACTTTTTGCTTATTTCCTGTGGTTTATAGTGGAAATGCCCAGATGCCAGAAGGCACTGAGTGTCTCAAACAGGTAAGTTATCCGGCTTCTAAGTACTTACAGTTTTTAAGCATGGAGAATGGTGTTTTGCGGTTTAAAGAAAAGCGTGAGCGGGACAAAGATGTGTATGCTCGACTGTTCTTCCCACCTCCGGCTTGGGTTAAATGGCGCTGCCCTAGTCTTGACAATGTTGAAGTCAGGTTGGATGGTTTGCCATTTCCACATGCTCCTAATTATGATTATGATTCTTATGTTGATGTTTATGAGGATGATGATGATGATGTTTTTTGGTTATCATAGTCATAATTACGATTATGGGTATATATAAATCCGAGGATGTTTCGATGTAACTGAGTAGATTGTAGGAATTGAGATGAGTTGCTAAAACTCTAGAAAATATATTTTCTCGTTGCCAGGGGATCCCACTATATCCAGGCATTGTTATGTTAATTTTCCAAATAGCTAGGGAGTTTAATTTTGTACCCAATTTTGTATCATGCATCGCATGATTTCTATAGCTTTTTGGTTGAATCGAGCTCCTCCTATGTATTACTTTGGTTTGTCAATTATTAAGGGCATTACTATTTACCGCCCATATTTACTAAAAATCGCCCATATTTTTTTTTGGAAATTCCTAAACTACCCCTACATAAACATCCTCACTCACTCTCTTCCACTCACTCTCACCATCTTCCACTCACTCACACTGGAGGAAACGAAACAGATCTTCGTTTCCTCTATGGAGGAAACGAAAAAGCACCTCGTTACCGTGAGTGGGTGGCGGAAATTTTTTTTTTTTAAACTAACCACATTCCGTTGCGGTGTTGCGGGAGGCGTTGACGGTTCTTCGTCGGACATTGTGGTGCTCCGGTGTTGCTGTGACAGTGGTGATCCGCGACGATGAGGTGGTGCTCTGGTCGGGGTGGTTGTCCGCGGTGGTGGTGGTGCGCAAGTTTGGTTGCAGTGATGGTGGTGTGCTCGGAGTATATTTCCGGTAGTGTCGCCGGTGGTGCCGGTGGTGTCGCCGGTGGTGCCGGTGGTGGTGGTGTCGCAGGAGGTGAGAGAAAGGGGTGACAAAGTAGGAGTAGAGTGAGGTTGGATGAGAGGTGAGAGAGTAAGAGTGGGGTGAAAGGGGAGGGTATGGGTGGCATTTAAAGGGAAAAATACGGGCGATTTTTAGTAAATACGAGCGGCAAATAGCGATAGGGATTATTAATTGTGGGAAAAACGTGAGTTGGTAAAATTCCATGAAAGATCATTTAAAAAAAAAAAAGTTTGTTAAGCAGCAGAGAATCCAGTAATCATGCATCTTTTTATGAGTAGATTCTTCCTGTGGCTATTGGCATTCTTTATTTTGCACTAAGGTAGATGCTATTTTTTCATAAGTATAAAAAAAAGATATATAGATGCCCTTTTTGTCTTGACCCTAAAAATAGCCCCAAAACTTCTTAAAATTGCCTCGTGTCCATCAAATATTTCCAATTTTACCCTTCTTTTTTTTCTTTTCTCTTTCCCTAAACCACCACCTTCTGCCACCACCACTTTGATTGCCACCACCTCCAGCCCCACCGCCAGGGGCGAAGCCACAAGGGGGGCTGGCAGGGGTTCGGCCCCTGCGGCCCATCCCCGAGACCCATCCCCACGGCCCTTATTTCTTTAATATGGCCCCTGCAGTTTATTAGGATATATACTATTTATTTGCAGTTAATAGCACAACTATTGATGTGGCTTAGTGGTGGAAACATATAAACATAATGTAGTAGGTCAAAGGTTCGATTATGTGTAGTGGCATATTTATTTTTTATGTAAAACATATATATGACCCTTCATCTTCTTGACTTCTTCCTTTTCTTTTTAATTTTTTTTACCAAATTGTTTAAACCCTTCTTCAAATCCTCCATTATTTTTTCACCTTCTTGAATCTTTACGTTTTTTATATTAAATTTCAACAGTCAAAATCCAATTCTCAAGAGCATTTATTTTTCAACTCTTGAAATTTACCTTAATTGAATTGGTAAAGGTTCGATTATGTGTAGTGGCATATTTATTTATTATGTAAAACATATATATGACCCTTCATCTTCTTGACTTCTTCCTTTTCTTTTTAATTTTTTTTACCAAATTGTTTAAACCCTTCTTCAAATCCTCCATTATTTTTTCACCTTCTTGAATCTTTACGTTTTTTATATTAAATTTCAACAGTCAAAATCCAATTCTCAAGAGCATTTATTTTTCAACTCTTGAAATTTACCTTAATTGAATTGGTATTTCTTCGTTGATCCTTCCTTTATTTTTAATGATTCAATTCTAATTTAGTGAATTAGTATGATGCATGTGAGTTTTTTTTCTTCTAAATTTAATTTATATTGTTTATTGTATAATTCATGAGTTTTCCCTTTCTATGTTTCTTTTATTATAGTCAAATGAAAATGTTGAAGTTCAACTGAGAAATTATGTTTGGTTATTTGTTAATTAATTTTGTCTTGTTAACAACTTTCTTTGCGGGGAATTTTGTTTATTAATTTATCCTGTACATGATTTTATTTTAAATTTTGCATATTCATGAACATTGTCAAAACCACTCTTCAAAAACAAATGGAGGATGATTTTCTTAGCGACATTTGGGTAGTGTAGATTGAAAGTTGCTTAGAAAATATTTGAGTTAAACTCTTTTATTGATGATTTCGCTAGTCTAAAAGTACATAAAATGCAATTTAAATAGAAATTTTTTGAATGTTACTTGGTTGGTTGACAATTCGATTGAGAATATTGGTTTTTGAAGTATATTTTGAACATATGTTTTTACTTTTAATTTTCTTGGCCCCGGTAGCTTTGAAATCCTGGCTTCGCCCCTGCCCACCGCCACCACCCAACTTTCGAAACTTTTTTGAGGATGGGGTGAACGTCCAGTCTGGACGTTCCACCCATGGCCCGAACATCTAGCCTGGATGTTCGGGCCAGGGTTGCAACGTCCAGGTCAGATGTTTGGGTCATGGGTGGAACGTCCAGGCCGAACGTTCGCCTCATGTCCCCAAAAAAATTTTGATTTTTTTACGAGGTGGGTGGTGGCAAGTGGCAGTGGAGGTAGGTGGTGGCGGGTGGTGGAAAAAAGAGAAGGGGTAAAATAGTAAATTAAAAGTGATCTCGGGGCAATTTTAAGAGATTTTGGGGCGATGATTTTTTTTTTTCTTTTGGTAAGTAAGTAAAGTATATTACTATATCAAAAAAAAAACAACCTAAACCCCCCAATAAGGGAGACAAAACAAACTGGCTTCATAAGCCAAACTACAACTCAGCAATCCATGCTTTATCTCTATTGCTCCACCTAGCAGAGCTACAAAATTGACTCCTATACTTCACTATATACATGATTTCTGTAGCTATACAATCAATCCTAGGAACTTTTGCTGACCAGTAAGCTTCATTTCTGGCTTTCCAGACATAGTATACAACAGCTGCTAGTACTAAGAATAAAACTTTCTTTCTGACCTGGGAACCAGAATAAGTTATTCTGGTCCACTGAAACCATTGTTGTAATGGTCTTCGATGCATTCTTACACCAATCCAATTCAGAATTTGGTGCAACAACTGTCTGCTAAAATCACATTCAAAGAAGAGATGACTGTGAGTTTCAGTAGTTAGTCCACACAGGCAGCACAAATCATCTTCACAGACATTATATCTGAACAATTTATCTTTTGTTTGGGGGCGATGTTTAACAATCTCCATTACGAAATGTTTTATTTTTATCAATTGGTACGATACCTTTTTAGTGTTTAACTAGTTGTTCCCCCCGGGCAATGCCTCGGGTCATTGCATATAATTTATTTATTATTTTTTTATGAAATTATTTGAAATTCATGCCTCATATCAGCGTATGCATTTAGATAACATGTAACTACCTCCAATGCTTCATAACTTTCAATTAGTATAAATTTATTGTGATATCAATCACTTTTCGCAAAATGGGTCACTCTTTTAAGTCAAAATGAGTCATATATACACACAAAAAAAGTTGCTTACCTTAAATGAGTCACTTGAATATAAGTAAAAGTGACCCCAGTTAGGACAAAAAGGTTACATGGGTCTAAAGGGTAACTTTAATTTTCATCTTAATAGATAACTCATATATAAATTTATAAGTGTCTATTTAAGACAAATAGTTACCCGTGTCTCACAAATTCATTTCATACAATGGATCGGTTCTTTAAGTTAGTTGATTTGACGTAACAAAGTTTGTAATATCATTTTTCAGGTCATAAAGACACGTTACGTTTCCGTTCCTATTTATACATTGATTGAAATTAAGTACAATATATTTTTCTCAAATTTCTCCTTCGGATAGTTAATATATGTGTTTTCTATCTTATAAAAGGCTAAGCATAAATTAAGGTTTGGTGGGCTCATTTACTCATTCACTTGATAAATCAATTAATGTATAGAGTCGAATTGGTATGTCAACTTAAGAAGAATAATTACTTCTACTTACAATAAAAAAAATCAATATGAGCTTGTAGATGAGTTGGTTAGTGCATTTGTATCTCAAAGGATAGGTTGTGGGTTCAAGTCTTAACACCCACATTTTTATTGTCAATTTGTGTCAATTGCTTAGGGGGAGAACATATCCACTGAAAACTAACCTGAAACTGAAAACCGACCTTTTTGCTCATTTTGCAGATTTTTGCTCATTTTATGTTTTTTGCTCATTTCATGTTTTTGCTCATTTTAAGAAACTTTTGCTCATTTTAGCAAACTTTCGCTCATTTTACGAAGTTTTTGCTGATTTTACAAACTTTTGTTCATTTTATGTTTTTTTGCTCATTTTATGATTTTGCTCAATTTAAAAAACTTTTGCTCATTTTACAAATTTTTGCTCATTTTATGTTTTTGCTCATTTTATATTTTTGCTCATTTTATTGTTTTGCTCATTTTAAGAAACTTTTTGCTCATTTTATGTTGCAGTTTTCAGCATAAGGAGTGGTTTTCACGTGATCCTATTCCGTGTAGGATCCGCTGAAAACAGCTCTTAATCTGAAAACTGAAAACAAGGTAACTTTTACCCCTTTTAGGGTAACTTTATATACTTTAGGGGTAACTTTTGCCTGTTTTAGGGTAACTTCATTATATTAAGGATAACTTTATATATTTCAAGGGCAACTTTATATATTATAAGGGTAACTTTTAGTACGTTTAAGATAACTTTATTATGTCATAATAAATTTTCATCTTTCTAGGGTAACTATGAGTATTATAAGGATAACTTTGAGTATTATAAGGGTAACTTTAACTAATAGTATTACAGTAACTTTTAAGTCTTGATATCCCCCACCTTCTTCTTCAACCTTCATCTTCTTCAACCTTCTTTTTCTCCCTCAACTCTAATAATAAAAAATCAGGATACCAAAAATCAAGAATAAAACCTCTGCAAATTGAAAACAGCAGCACTACTTAAAGAAGAGCTAATTTCCTCGATTAATTTGTGAAAACATATCAATTTCATCAAAATAAGTAAAAATCAAAAAATAAAACAAGAATCAAACCTCTGCAAATTAAAAAGGAAGCCGAGAAAACCTAATACGAACAGTCAATCAGACACAATAATAATTGAATAAATTCGCAAATGAATAAGAGAGAGAGAGAGAGAAAGAGGTGAGAGAAAGCGTATGAGAAAGAGATCGAGAAGAACGTGAGGATGAAGAGGAGAGAGATCAGAAAAAGAAGAAAGATGAAGAAGAGTAGTGTCGATTGTGAGGGAGCTCGTTGTTGCTATGGCGGTGTTCTTCGTTTTCGCCATTGGTTTGTTCAACCCACAAGTTTTCTAGGGTTCGAATTCAAGCATTAGAATACATTAATTCATCCGAAATGGCAGATTTTGCTTTTGAATTATGCATAGCTACCATGAATTTGCTGAAGTTCCTAGATATCAAATGGTGAGAGGAGAGAGAATTTGGGGGTTTTTTTTTCTGGGGGGAAGAGGATCGAGAGAAGGGGGGGTGAGGGGAGGGACAAAGAATTCCAGTCCTTAGATCATCTTAGTAATTTTATTTGATGGCCCAGATCTTCTGTTTTCAGTTTTCACATTAATGAGTGTTTTCACAAGATCCTATTCCTATATATATATATATATATATATATATATATATATATATATATATATATATATATATATATATATATATATATATATATTGTGAATAGCCTGATGGGAAAGTGGAAGTACTTTGGTCTTCTTTAATGCAACACCCTGTAGATAAGTCTTAGTTATTTACTTGGTTGTTCGGTTATGTTGTGCATGTGCATGTTAAGTTTTGATGATGAAAAATAATATAATATGTTATAGTATGAAAGTTTGTGACAGATGGTTGAGAAAGGAATACATAAATGAAGACTTTGAAGAAGTGAAGAATCAAGATTGAAGTCCAAGTTTATATTGAATTCCAAGTTTAGTTACTATATGCAAAATGTAATATGCTAGAACTAGATGATATATTATGTGCCAAGTATAGAAATATAAAATCGGGATAATTATTATTTTCTTAGAGTTAAGGAAATAAATAATTATGTTAATTTTATATATCTATATAAAAAGGAAGTTTAGTTTTAAAATAAAAAAAGATTTTATAAAAACTGATTTTGATAAAACGTTTTGTATATAAAAGATAAAAGTTTTTTTCGGTAAAAATCATAAAACGTTTTTAAAGAATTTTGATAAGAAGGAGAAAAACTGATTTTTCAATATGATAAAGTTTGTTTAATAAAAAAACTGATTTAAGAATTGATCTAGTTAATATAAGATATGGAGAAATCCTTATCCTATTAGGAAAAGGAAAATCAGTTTTTTTATAAAAGATAAAATTGGTTTTTGAATAGGAAAAGAATTTTATCCCTTTATTTTAAGAATAAAAATTGTTCAAAAGATAATATATCTTGGAGAAGGATTTTTATTCAGTTCACCAAGATATATAAGGGATTGCAACTCGTTTTATAGCTCGCGTTTTCGGAGAGAGAAAAATCGGAGATATTAAGAGTCGAAAAACAGTTTTCTAAGGCACGTAGTATAGCACGAGTTCTAGTCGATTAGGAAACTAAACAACGTTTGTAATTGTCCTCTATTTGCTTGAATAAGAAGCACGTCGTTGAGGAATCTTTCTTTCTCGTAATTCTTATATTATAGGAGAGTAGCAACACTTAGGGTTAAGTGTTGGGGAGCACTACTAGAGTTAGTAGTGGGGGAATCGAATTGTATCGAGAGTTTGGTATTTTACGATTCAAATAATAAAAGAGAAGTTTGTGTGTGGACGTAGATCTCAGAGGTGAGATTGAACCACGTTAAATTCCTGTGTCTTATTGTTTGGTTTAAGGATTTTATTATTTGATTTCATTGTTTTATTGTTTGATACAATTTCGTTCGAGCAAAAACGTTAATCGGAGATTTTACGAGTGAATAACACAGTGCACCGGACCTTGTGCCATAAGAGTGTTTTTGCGAAAATCGATCAGTTTTAGCCAATCAATTCAACCCCGCCCTTCTTGAGTGTCACCTTGTGTTCCAACAAGTGGTATCAGAGCAGGTTATTCTCGAAAGGCTCATCCCTAGAGAATACACATCATGAATATGCAAGATGACTCTCGAGATAGACACACCAAGTGCCCGATTTTCAACGGAAAAGACTACGGATGGTGGAAAGCTAGGATGAGGATCTACATCCAAGGATCGGATTATGAATGCTGGAAAGTTATTAGAAAAGGACCAATCCTTATCCAAGGAAAAGACGCTGAAGGAAAGATGGTCGACAAGGATGAACACTAGTAGAATAATTGCTTATTGCTGCGGTCATTAAGTGGCCTATTGCTGCGGTTTTAGCCGCGCAGCAATTAAGGGCGCAGCAATAGGTAATTAACAAAACAACAGCAGCAATAGGTTGCTTTTTTTTAATAAAAAAAAATTTATACATTTTATAATGTCATATACTAGTATACTACATTCTATACCCACACAACATTTTCAAAACCACAACCAAATTTGTTGAATTCATTCAAGCATCAAATTAATTAACAAATTACATAACAACATTATACATTTGACTTTATAAGTTTTATGTTGAAATAAGAAAATACACATATAAAATCTAAAAAAATATATACAAATGATATCTAAAGAAAATACAAATTAATTTAATTCACCATAAACCTAAATTACAAATTCAATTAGATCTACAAAATTAACAAAAAATTAAATTGAAAAAAGATGAGTACAATCCACAAAATAAAAAATAACAGATGTACAAAAAATGAAATACAGATGTAAAAAAAAATGAAATACAGAACGAAAAAAAACTATTTAATCTTCGAGCTTCACGAGTATTAACAAAAACAAATCAGATTTTCGAACTAAAAAAAGGCAGAACTTAAAAAAATAAGAACTAAAAAAAAAAAAATCAGATTTTCGAACTAAAAAAAATCAGATTTTCGAACTAAAAAAAAATCAGATTTTCGAACTAAAAAAAATAAGAACTAAAAAAAATAGAACTATGAACTAAAATAACGAAAAAATCAGCTTAGATCTCCGATGTATGCTGCGTTCGACGAGAACCGGCGATTTGCGAGAAGACGAACAACGCCGGCGACTTGAGAGGATGTTGAATAACGACCGACGACACCGGCGAGTTGATGAAGAACAAGGGGAGCAGACGAACAACGCCGGCGACTTGAGAGGATGTTGAATGACGACCGACGACCGACGACTTGAGAGGAGGTTGAAGAACGCCGGCGACTTGAGAGGAGGTTGAAGAACGCCGGAGATCTGAACAAATTGATGCGTTGATGATGATGATTCGTTGATCTGAACAAACTGAGATTGGAGTATGATGAGAGATTGAGAGTGAACAAACTGAGATTGGAGTATGATGAGATATTGAGAGTATGACGCGAAGAATTGAGAGTGAGAGGAGAGAGAGAGAGAGAGGAGAGAGAGGGGCGTGAGAGGAGAGTGAGAGATGTGAGGGAGGCGGGCAAGTTTAGGGTTTAGTTAGAGAGGTGCGATCTTCCTACTTAAATACTATTAAATAATATTGGGCATTTCTATTGCTGCGGTTTTTGTCGAAACCGCAAAGAATAGATTAAAATATTATTTTTTAAAACATTATTTTAATATATTGTTGCGGTTTTTCGACAAAACCGCAGCAATATATTAAAATAATATTTTTTAAACATTATTTTAATATATTGCTGCGGTTTTCGACAAAAACCGCAGCAATATATTAAAATAATATTTTTTAACATTATTTTAATATATTGTTTGCGGTTTCGAAAGAGACCGCAAAGAATATATTTCAGAATAAAATGTTATCGTTGGCCAAAGCTTATCGTTGCAACTATATTCTTTGCGGTTTTTAATAAAAACCGCAGCAATATATTTATTTTATAATTTAACTTTTTTTTTGTCGTTATATATTGCTGCGTATGGGCAAAACCGCAGCAATATCACCGCAGCAATAAGCATTAATTCTACTAGTGGAAGATGACTACGATTCGGTCGACTATGCAAAAGCCGAAAAGAACTACAAAGCAATGAGTATTCTCCAATATGGAATTGGACCTGATGAATACTCAAGGATCTCGGCTTGTACTACAGCAAAAGAAATATGGGACACACCTGGAGTTGGCCCACGAAGGTACGAATGAGGTAAAACAATCTAGAATAGATTTGCTTGTCCAACAATATGAATTGTTTACTATGAATAATGACGAATCTATTAAAGAGATGTTCACTAGATTTACACTAATCACTAATGAATTACGTTCTCTAGGCAAAACATATACTTCTGAAGATTTAGTGAGAAAGGTGTTAAGAAGTTTAACAAATCGATGGCTCCCAAAAATAAACGCTATTCAAGAAGCTAAAGATTTGAGTAAACTTTCACTAGAACAACTTATTGGATCATTAATGACTCATGAACTTGTCTTAGATTCTAAAACTAATGAACCAAAAAGTAAAGGTATAGCCTTGAGAACTGAATTGGAAATTGAAAATAGTGATAGTGATGATGATATTGATTCTCTTACTAAGAGATTTAAAAATTTTCTCAAAAAGAACAAAAATAACAATCCTAGAAAAGATGAAAATTTCAAAGGTAAGAGCACTACTTCTAATTTTAAGAAAAGTGCTACTAATTCGGGTTGTTTCAAGTGTGGAGAGTTAAATCACAGGATTAAAGAATGTCCCCTATGGGATGATGAAAAGCCCAAGGAAAAACGGGAGCAATCCAAGAAAGAATTCAAGAGAGCAATGATAGCCGCCGTTTGGGGAGATACGGATTTCGATGAAGAATCGGAGGCACAAGTGCCATGAAGAAAAATTATGTCCGAATGCTTGTACGCACAATACGAGAGAAGGGCACAAGTGCCGGGACGACTCTCACTTGTGTCTAATGGCGAAAAGTTCAAACTCCCAAGATGAAACTGAAGATAGTGAGGTAAGTCTTCTTTCTCTAAAACCTTCAATACATCGTCTTTCAAAAAACCAACTTGTTACTTTGCTTGGAAATATCATTGATGATTGTCAAGAGATGAATGATGATTTTTCAATCATGAAAAAGGAAGTAAAAAATTTAACTAAGCAAAAGATTGGGTTGGAATTGGAATATAAGGATTTATTAAAGGACTGTAAAGAACTGATGAAAAAGAATGATGAACTGGAAAAAACTGTCGAAGAAATAAATGTTGAGTTAAGTGCCTTAAGGTACGAAAAGTCCCTCACAAAAGAAATCGTTGATAACACTGTGCCGTACACTGAGCTAGAAGCAAAAAATTCGAATCTTGAAAAACAAATTGAATCTTTAAAACTTGAGTTAATTAAAGTGAAAGAGTCTAGACAAAGATCCAAAATTGTTCCACTTATGCTACCTCATGATGCTAAGTTAAGTGACGAACTTGATAAAGCTAAAAGAGATTTGGAAATTTCAAGAAAAAGAAATAGCGATCTAAACACTTCTGTGGAATTCTTAGAATCACAATTGACTATTGCTCGGAAAATGTATGAAAAATGGTTAGATGGTCAAAAGGCCCTAGACTATATTTCCAAGTACAACTAGCAATCGAAACGGAATTGGTTTAGGATATACAGACTGAGGCACAAGTGTAAGGCACAAGTGCCAAAAATTTTGAAAGAGACTTTCGTAGAAGAAAATATGTTGATTTACCCGAGTATTTGATTTGCAACTTCGTGGAAAGAATGGACACCTTATGGAGAACTCGTAACATTAAGAAAAAGAGTGTTGCGAAAAATGTTAAGTATGTAAATCAAATCTGGGTTAGAAAAGACTTGTTAGAGGCTCAACGAAAGAAAAGGGGACCCAAACAAATTTGGGTTCCTAAAACTAACAAGTGATCTTTTTGCAGGCGAATGTGAGAGGAAGTAGCCTATGGTATCTAGACAATGGTCGCTTATGACATATGACTAGTGATAAATCTCAATTCCTCTCACTAGTAGCCTACCATGGAGGGTGTGTTACATTTGGCGATAACAAAAAGGGATAAATATTTGGTATTTGAAACGTCGGCAAATCCCTAACACACTCCATAGAGAATGTGATGTTGGTAAGTGGTTTAAAAAAAAAAAATATAAATTGTTAAGCATATCCCAATTGTGTGATCAAGGTAATTATGTTGAAATTCATGCATGAATATTTTACAAGATAATTTGTGGCTTTGGGATTAATTTCTAGAAATTGGTTGAGTATTATGCTTGTTGTCCTCCTTTAAATAAGTTAATTGGAGTAGGATTGCATGTCTTCTTGAAACATTGTGAGTAAAGGTCTACTTGATATAAAGAAGGACTCGTAATGGTCTAATGATGCTGTCCTAATGTCATGATCCTAAGTTGCCGAACTAATAAGCTATATGATCCTAAGTTGCTGAATTTTTGAGCTATGAAATGCATATACTTTCTCCTATAGCAAGCTTGATCTTTAGCCCAATATTCTGATTTTCTATTCACGAGTTTGATATTTGTGCCTTATTATTTCTTTCTTTCATATGTCCCACCTTATCTTTAATTCTCTATTATTATCCTTCTTTTCCCCAACCATTGCTCCAAAGTTCAACAAGTGCTTTTAATCTTGATTCATGATAATTTATGGGGAAAGAACATTTTGATAATTTGATGGAAGAAAAAGACGCATCAGTTAAGGGGGAACATGAAAAGGTTGGAATGAAACTCAAATACGTGAAAGAATGAACAGTACTGATTTACACTGTGCAAGGCACAGTGCCGGAGATGTATCAAAAAGACAATGAGATCCGAATTAAGTTATTATCTTTGATCTCTTATTGGTTGACTCTAGTAATATTGTATGATCTGCTTCTCCTTCATAAAAAAAAAAAAAAAAGAAAAAAAAATTAATTGAGAAAAAAAGAAAAGAAAAAAAAAGAAAAGGAGAGTAAGACATTTATTTTAGATAAGTCCTAGAGTTCAATTCAAATTTGAAGAACATTATCAAAGCTTTGAAGATCATCATTTTCGATTCCAAGTATATCCGAAGATTAGTTATATTTGAAAGGGAATAGATTGTTCGGTGGCACGGTGCCACACACGGTGCCACGATGAAGAAAGTCTTATGATGTTTATTTGCGGAAGTTGAAAATATGAAAAAAAGGGTTTAAGCACTTGTTGAGTCAATTGCCATTTCAAATCTTCAAGCTTGCATTACCTACATTCATCTTACATTCTTAGCCACCAACCATGATCCTTCATGATTATTTCTTGCTTCATAAATTCGGATTGTGAGTTGGGTTATATTTTTGCTTAATGACTTCGGATTGTGAGTTGGATTATGACATAGCACCAAAGCATCCTTAGTATTTATTGCTTGAGCTACTTAATTTATTTTGCTGACTATATCTCACTTTGTCTCGCTAAACATGTTGATGCTCTCCTTTTTGATAATGTCAAAAGGGGGAAGATGGGTATAATACTTAGACTAATGAATAATTGGTTATCTTGGTTACCATGTTACTTGTGAATGATGTTATGCTATTTTCCCTTATGTGATTAATGGTGCATATTTTAAGGGGGAAAAAGTGATTACTTAATAATATTATATTGAGTGTTTGTCATCATCAAAAAGGGGGAATTTGTTGTGCATGTGCATGTTAAGTTTTGATGATGAAAAATAATATAATATGTTATAGTATGAAAGTTTGTGACAGATGGTTGAGAAAGGAATAAATAAATGAAGACTTTGAAGAAGTGAAGAATCAAGATTGAAGTCCAAGTTTATATTGAATTCCAAGTTTAGTTACTATATGCAAAATGTAATATGCTAGAACTAGATGATATATTATGTGCCAAGTATAGAAATATAAAATCGGGATAATTATTATTTTCTTAGAGTTAAGGAAATAAATAATTGTGTTAATTTTATATATCTATATAAAAAGGAAGTTTAGTTTTAAAATAAAAAAGATTTTATAAAAACCGATTTTGATAAAACGTTTTGTATATAAAAGATAAAAGTTTTTTTCGGTAAAAATCATAAAACGTTTTTAAAGAATTTTGATAAGAAGGAGAAAAACTGATTTTTCAATATGATAAAGTTTGTTTAATAAAAAAACTGATTTAAGAATTGATCTAGTTAATATAAGATATGGAGAAATCCTTATCCTATTAGGAAAAGGAAAATCAGTTTTTTTATAAAAGATAAAATTGGTTTTTGAATAGGAAAAGAATTTTATCCCTTTATTTTAGGAATAAAAATTGTTCAAAAGATAATATATCTTGGAGAAGGATTTTTATTCAGTTCACCAAGATATATAAGGGATTGCAACTCGGTTTATAGCTCGCGTTTTCGAGAGAGAAAAATCGGAGATATTAAGAGCGAAAACAGTTTTCTAAGGCACGAGTATAGCACGAGTTCTAGTCGATTAGGAAACTAAACAACGTTTGTAATTGTCCTCTATTTGCTTGAATAAGAAGCACGTCGTTGAGGAATCTTTCTTTCTGTAATTCTTATATTATAGGAGAGTAGCAACACTTAGGGTTAAGTGTTGGGGAGCACTACTAGAGTTAGTAGTGGGGGAATCGAATTGTATCGAGAGTTTGGTATTTTACGATTCAAATAATAAAAGAGAAGTTTGTGTGTGGACGTAGATCTCAGAGGTGAGATTGAACCACGTTAAATTCCTGTGTCTTATTGTTTGGTTTAAGGATTTTATTATTTGATTTCATTGTTTTATTGTTTGATACAATTTCGTTCGAGCAAAAACGTTAATCGGAGATTTTACGAGTGAATAACACAGTGCACGGCACTGTGCCATAAGAGTGTTTTTGCGAAAATCGATCAGTTTTAGCCAATCAATTCAACCCCGCCCTTCTTGAGTGTCACCTTGTGTTCCAACAGGTTAAGATTTGAGTATCAAAAGGGTTGAAGAGGAAAAGGCAACGTTTCTACATATTCCTTACTTGAATTGCTTTCTTTCTCGCTCATACTTTAACCTAATTAGAAAGTTTGGTAAAAGAATAGAAGCTAGATTAGAAATTGTCCAATCCTATTCTTATATGTCCAGTTTTAAGTTTTAACTTCATGTTTGACATCATAATTCTTGCTCTAATAAAATTGACCAATTACCCAAGTTGTGTTGTTTTCTCTGATCTTTCCCCCAAAAGAATAAGCTTGGAAACAAATAATTTGTGTTGAAAATGCTTCTTTACATAATGTATCCAGTAATATTTTCGGAAATTCTCTTAATTTTAATCCTTTTATTTAGAACTCCTTTGAGGAAGCTTTTAATGAAAGGCTTAAGCCAGTTGAAACTTGGTAGAGGTCCTGTAGTTGCTCAAACTTTATCAGCCACCTTGTTTGTGCTCTTTCTTTCAAGCTTGTATGGTCTCTTTGATGTTCATAGGCGCTTAACAGATGCTGCTGCCATTAATCCGACCGAGCAAGTTCTTATGGTTCATCATCTCCTTGAATCTACTCTTCTTGGTAATTATTAGGAATTAACCATTTTAATGTGGGTATAAAAAGAAAAATAGAACTATGAAAAAATATTATATATATTTTCATGTGTTTAGTTTGTCATTATAGAAATTTTTTGAAAAAAAGATTCAACTAGTTTAGATTTGGATTTGCTTAGTTTAATTTGGGGATATATGAAAAACGAATTAGGTAATTGAAGGAGCTAGTCAAAGCAAACATAGATCTTGTTATTGATTAACAGATTAACTAAACCTAAATTTTGTTATTAATCAACTAGTTTAACTGGTAAAATCTTTTATATATATATATATGATCAAAATGCGGTTTTTAATAGATATGATTTGACATGACTAAAAGAATTCATGATCATATATCATTATCTAATTCAATTGTTTTTCTTACATTATTTTTTAAATAGGTATCTGCTTGTTCCTTGCTCTGATAATAGACAGACTACATTATTACATGAATGAGATTCGTCGATTGAAGAATAGATTAGAAGATTACGAGTTCCACGTCCAAAAAGGAAAGGAGTTGCAAAGTTAGTGCACCAATATACACAAGGTGGCGATGCAAGTTAACAACTTGAAAGCTTATTACAAGAAGTTCGTTGTATATTAATCATAATTGCTCTGAACCTCTTATAATAATTTGGTATGTACAAATTAAAAGTGACATGGATATGTATTGCATCGTGATCGTACCCTCTCGAATATAACGCTAAATCGAGACAACAATTGATGTCAATTTGCAATATATAAGGTGTTGTGTTCAAATTTCAATTGCAAATATGATCTTAATTTAGAATTATGATATCTATGGACCTAATAGCTAATATCTAATACTCCCTCCGTCACATAATATAATGCTTACTTCTTTCTTTTCACGGGAATTAAGGAGAATGGAGGGAGTATTAGGATTCTCAAAAAAAAAATTAATAAAGTACCTTTGTCTTGGAACTAATTCTTTATATTTCTTTCCTTAAAAAAACTCAGAAAACAATATATTCTATTTCTTTTGAACGGTGCAAAACAATAAATAGGAGCACATATTTTAAAAGAAAGGTAAAAATATTTTAGAAAGTTTGTCTAAAAGTTGAGGATAAATTAATCCAAACAAATTGATAAAAATGAGGTAGGCACAATATTTTGGGGCACTCAAAATGGAATGTAAGCACTATATTATGAAACAGAGGGAGTAGTTGACAACTAATAACCGCTAACAACTACTACTTTCGTATTTTTTTAGTTGCACCATTTGTTTTTTTGGCACTATTTATCAACCAACTTTGTTAAGTTATCTCGCACCATTATATAAGAAAAAAAACATAGTCAAGTGGGGTCTTGTTAGATTCGTCTCAATGCGAGGATTCCAAATATCAATTTTTTATAATTCTACTTACACCCAATAAGATATATTAACGTTTAAAGAAGCGTCTCGACAAATGTGGAAAAACAAATGATGCAACTAAATAAATACAGAGGTAGTATTAGCCATTTAGCCTAGCACAATTTACGAGACTTACTAGCTGCTATGCCACTATTTTTTGCCTAAGAAACCAAGTACTACTCAATAAGTTACTTTCTTAATCATAATTGAACTTAACAAGTTGCTTTTCAAGGTCATAATTAACCTTAATCAATATTGCTACTTAAAAATATTGCTAGCTACTTAAAGACGTGTTCTAAAAGATTAAACATAATGCATGAATCAAGGAGTTAATAAACCAAAAAGTCTCGTGTAAATACATTCTAGACTAATCGAATGTAATTATCATGAAATTTTCACGTCGGCATTTGGCTTATGCCTGATCGCATGTAATTATCATCAAATACAATCTTGATTTAACCTATTTCTACTTGCAAAAAGAATTATTGAAGGAATCAAAGCAAGAAAGATACACTTGTAAAAAGAAAAAAAAAACTTTAGACCATTACTATCGAAAATTATTCTATCAAAAATTGAAGGAAAAAAAAATTGAAAAGAGCAATTCATGATTTACCAAATCGGTTGATTCAGTTAATTCTCAGTAAAACTGGACAAATCAGGGTTATTATCCTTTGCAATTTGCATCATATTCTCACTACCTTTTCCATTATTATTATTATTATTATCATTATTAACATTATTAAGGGACTCAAAATTGCCCTTAATTATTATTGAGGAAATGGCAGCTGCTAAGGCTGACGCAAGAGTTGGGTCCGAAGCAAGGGCCGCTTTAGCAATACTTAGTGGGTCAACCAAAGGCAAGTTATTATTTTCTCTATTGGGCTCACTTGAACCATTAAAATTGTTGGGGGTTTGTCCCAATAACTGTTGCATAAGGCCCGCCAAGCCCAACCCATTTGTGTTTGCACATGGCATGTTATTATTGTTTCCTTGTGGTTGTGAGCCTTGTGGCCTAGTAAGGTCCAATGTAATAGTTGGAAATGGGGCTGAGGCTGAGATTGTGGCTAGGCTTGGGAGGCCCGGGAGAGCCGTGGGCTGTGAGAACATAGGCGGGTTTAGAAGTCCGTCGATCGGGGTTGACGACTTGGAGCCGGCTATGAGCATCGAGGCGGCAGATGATGTAGTGCTGGCCATCGCTACGGCCGCGTTTGGTAAGGGATGGTTGTGATGTCCCTCGTAGGTTGTAATGAGAATGGTGCGGTCTTCCGCACATCTTTGTACCTATTGAAATTACAATCATATATGATAAGTTGTGTAAATATTAGGATGAAAGTCAATGAAATGATGAATTCCTTAAGCTAGACCGTAAAAAGTTTTTGAGAAAACCGAATATTGAAAGCATATAGTTTTACATTTTGCCTTGATAGAGCTGACTTATACCTCTATTTATGTACCTTTTTTACGTGACAACTTTTAATTACGGTTATGAAGTCGAAGAGAAGTCCAAGAAAAGTAAAGCTAAAAGTTAATAATACATTAATACTATATTACTATTTTTTTTTATCCATATAAGCCACGAAGGCATTATATTACTATTGAGTATATAAGGAATTCCTTTTCTTAAATATAATCCAAGTAGTAAACTATATATATAGCACTACGGCCTCATTGGAAATTTTTCGCCAAAGTCAATTTACCAATTAGATGTGATAAGCTATCTTGACCGATCTCTTAAAGATAACATAAAATTTTCTAACTTTGTGGAACTTTGGTCAAATTTGTCCAAAGTTATGCATGGATATTGTATGAAATAAATTAACTTCTACTACAAGTTTTAGCATCTAAATATTTCCATATTATCTTTAAACAGCGAAATATCACCAACTTCCTTTTGGGTCGAAGTTAACAGGGAACACCTAGTTAGGTTAAGCTTATTATATGTGGTAATTGCAGTAATGTAAACATGTAGTAAGGAAATTAATGTCTAAAGTCTCGCGTTATCCTATTACTATATATCGTACACCAATCAATTAAGAAGCACAATAACACAAAAACATCCTTTAGGAACATTCTCTTAGTTTTTGTCTCATTTCCTAATCCATTTACTTCGTACAATCTTAGTGCTTTTAGTAAAGTTATTATTAGTCATATATACAGCACACATTAAATGTGCACGTACCTCGTACGTCTATATAATTTGTACGCGGTGTAATAAAAACTTTTTAAATTAACATATGCATCATTATATATATATATGATGCCCTAAAGTTGGTCTTTCAAGGAAATAGTAAGTCTAGCTGGTAAGAAAATCATTCATTAATGGATAAACTCTAAATTGAGAAAGAAAGAAGGACTATTTGCTTGCCTGTTTGCGAACGGGACAAGAACTTCCCATGGTGCAACGATAGTAAGCTCGTGGACATGGGTTTCCTTTTGCCATTTTCTGCCCGTACTTCCTCCATTGGCATCCATCACTTATCTGCATATTCATCAATATTCCTATGTATGTCATCATTTTAGAAGTGTTCAAGTTAAATATTGCAAAATAAACGATTGATCATTAATCAAGCATATGAAAGAATATGAGGTAAGATAAAGTTGCACTAATTTCTAATGCATAAGTTGTTGTTGGAGTAAATTTATTAGTTAGTTTTCATACCGTTAGTTTGAACTAGGTTTATACCAGGTTCAATCTTTTTCTTCAAAATGATTTTAAACTTATTATAGTGTTTTTACTTTTTAATATGATATCGAGGAGGAAAACTATGTGGCAACTGGCTAGTAGTATGTAATAACACATAACTACGTACATGACTAAATTAATTCCTTATGAATACGCTGAACTTATTGCTAGAGTTTTCATGGAGTTTAGACAATACCATATTTGCTTCTGATCGAGCTCGAACCGACACACGAGCTCTTCTCATGGTTACTTCATGAGCCTCCTCAGCCTCTACGGTTGCAGCAGGCGCCATACCAACTCTTTGCATGTTAGTTGATATTGAACTCTTGCCTATACTTGCACCATCTTCTCTTTCATGGCTTCTATTTGAGTATTCATCATCTCTATAATTATCAATAATATCACCAAAATTAGGATTGGACCTTCTTTGATCATCTATATCAATGTTAAAATTAGCTTGCCTTGGTCCCAAGAATTGTCCCATTTGCTGTTTTGTCCTTTCATTTATTCTATCATCTTCATTTTGTGTCTGAAATCATATGCACATGAAAGTCCACAAAAATAAGTATTAGGTAGATAATGTTGTGAAATAGGGTACAGTAGTATTTAGAGAATCAATGCCATAAATTGATATATCTACCATAAAAACAGAATTATCATTTGTTTGACCATGAATTTGACAATATGTTCCATAACATATGTGTATGGGTATAACCCAAGTACGTTAGCGGACCTCCCTAATGAGGCCGCGAACACATTAATGGATGCGAACATTGTAAAGTCGCCTACAAGTGCTCTAGCAAGTCAGCTTATCAACGTGGACCGACAACGTTGACGGTCGCCTAACAAGACCAAATACCCCACTAGTACTATTCTGCAGGTACATTCTCTCACGCTCACAATTCTTATCTCTCTCTACTTTCTCTCTCTAAATCCTAGTTGGACACGTACTAACTTCAGCGTCGGAGGGGTTTCCTCGCATCCCCCGAGGGTAGTTCACGTTTGCTTCTTGTGCAGCTATTCACCAGCGAACGTTAACCCCAATCTTTGGCGGACTTCTCTCAAGACCGCCAACTGTTTCAACAACGAAACAATATGATATTTTTGTATGATTAATTTCTACGTCTTTATACCTCGTCCCCTTTGAATATGGAGTTAAATAAGTAGTTACAACAGAGGATTTCGATTCATTTTTATCGGTAACGTTAAAGCAAACTATATAAAGAAAAGGTCAAATGAAATTAGAACTTATACCTCCGTTGTTGGGTGGACTTTTCTGGATTTATTTTGATCAACTTGGTGTTGTCTAACTGTTGACATTTGCATTTGTAGGGCTTTGTAACTGTTGGTCACTTGATTAAGTAACGTCTTCAATCTTTGATTCTCGACGTTCTTTCGCGCTATCTCCTCCCTTAGAACTACCAACTTCATCCATATACAAAAGATTTTGATTTAGTTTCGCTTTATTTCAAGGAATAACAAGAAAAGATGAACCAAACACCTCTAGCTAGTTCAGACCAATTTATAATTATAATGGATTAACATAAAGAAGCACGAAAATCCAAGTTTATGAGACGTTTATGTTCACGAAATCCCACTTGTATTCGTGCTAATGAAGTCCGAAAATAGTTTAGATGAGATCTCTCAATTGTCCAAATATTCCTATTTTCCAAATTTCACATGCTACATGTTATAAGTGTTAATAGTTTACCTCATCCTTGTTATTTTGATTCTCATCATGTATTTCCAACACTTCAACTTCATCATCATCCACGATAGTTTTTTCGACAAAATCGATAGTCCTAGACACTTGAAGCTTTAACCCTGTCTATTTTACAATAAATGAGAAACAAATTAGCAACATATATAATATAACAACAATTGAAATTATTTAAAAGTATGCAAATTAGTTTTGAGTAACATACATCAATATGTAGTTTAAGATCATCATCAATATTACCATCTTCACCATAACCATCTGGGATACCATTGTTAATAGTATGATCATCTTCTTCTGAACAAGTAGAGCCATGAAAAAAATCCACCTCCTTAAAACTATGTTTTTCATGTTCATTTTCATGATCATCCCTTCTCATATAAGTATGACTTCTATGATAATCCATATAATCCTTACAATTCTAAGCTCAAATGATTACTTAAGACTAAGATTAATGTGAGAAAATAAGTGAGAGAGTCAAATGAAAAAGATCATGTAGCATGTGATATGATATTATAGGATATGATATGTAAATGAAGAAGAGGTGAAGACAAGGGTGGAAAATAGAGAAAAGCAAAGGGTAGAAGTCTAAAGAATTAAGAAACTAATAAAGTCATAGGAGAAATTGAGATGGTGTATATTATGTTGAATCAATCATGCTGGTAATTAAGAGATGTTTAAGCAAAAATGGGAGTAGGACTCGGCATTAAAAAAGGTCCAAAGCAAAGACCAAAGAATAGACTAAATTGCACTATTAATTAAATAATTTACATATTGTTTTTAATAATTAGAATTTCTTAATATTTAATTAGTTCATGAGGTAAGGGGGTACGTCAAAGGGATAGGTGTCTACGTAATACTAATATTAAGAGAGAGAAAGAGAGAGAGTCAAAATATGGGGGTGAGATGAGATCAGATCTCCAAGAAGCATGTAATTAGGTATAGGATTACATGGAGACAAAAGCTTGTTTTTCGTTGCAAAACGGTTTTGTTTTGGGGAGTGTGTAGGAGAAAGTCATCTTGATTGACTAGTCTTCCTATTTTTGGGTTGTATTAATAGTCAGTTTAATAGACTGTATGTCAAGTAAGAATTTTTACCCTAATTGGTTGACAACTTGACATATCTAAACCATGCTATCATATTGTCCTCACTTGTCATTAATGAATATTTTGGTAATTATATTCACACTTGAAATTATGTATATACTGCATGATATTTATAGTTTTCAAATTAAAAATTAACTTTGATCATTTTAAAGTATAAAAAAAGGATGAAATATTGTAAGTGTAACAACTCGTAGGAGTGATTATCATTATCGTCTTATGATGGCGTACCAAATTATTTTATGTTCATTGGGTGGTTTAGCAAGTCAAAATCTTACTTAGATGGCCTAGTAAACTTTTTTGTGGATGTCAATTAGATATGTTGGTTAAAATTTAGTGGAGTACTCAAACTTTCATAAGTAGTCATCATCTTTTATGGTTGACTATAAGTGTGTTTATTATTCGTGATGATTAGCAAACAAAAAAAGTTGCCATCCTTCGATATATTCCAGCAGAGTTAGTGTTATTTTAGATAATAATGATAGTGCGTGGTACGGTGATGCATTGTTTAGTTCCTCCTTCATACCTTATATTTTAACATTAAGTGATCAATGATCATTCTTCTTTACGATCGGAAAAAAATAAAGATCTGAGATGGCAACCTCCATTAAGGTGGCTTGATGGTTAGAGGTGAGAGAGAAAATGAAAGTGTTAACGTGGAAGAAAACAACGAGATGATTGATAGAGTTAATCCCCGTCAGTCATAAAGGGCAAATAAATTTTATGACATACTTAGGGGGTATGGTGCCTCTTAAAAACATTGAAGGTATATGGTGAATAACAAATTTACTCAAAGGTATATGGTGAAAATCTGGACAAAAATTCTGTTAATGCAGGATATTTTTCTCATGTTAATTTTCTGGTTAGAAAAATATCTGAATATATATTAAAATTAATATTATTTTTTGACACTTGTTGCAATCTTATGTAATGTTATTGTTATATCTAAATATTCATATCTTCATTACATCAAGATTGATAATTTTTTTTATTCCAACCGACTTTTGAATACTTGTTCTTTCTCCTATCTCTTTAGTGTGTAATGGTGGTAGATAAATTATTAGAATATATTGCTATAAATTTACACATTTTAAAGTTTTTGGATATGCCATTGTATATTTCATATGATCCTTCAATTAATAATCATCATTTCATAATGGTTATCGGCTCTTAATTCTGAGAACCATTTAGGCATTTCTTAAAATTGTTGGCAAACTTTTGCCTCTTAAATGTGAGAGATGCTACACATACACTTGGTGTATGTAGGCCATACATACACTTCCAATGGAAAGTTGCCACATCACTGCTAGCCAAAAAAAAGAGAGGGAAAAATGGCGGGAATATTATTGCGCCACATACATGTTTTGGGGGGGAATTATTGCGCCACAAAATATGGAGAGAGAGAAAAATTGTTTTGGCGCCATATTTATTTCATTAAATAATACTCCCACCTCTTTGCAATTTAAAAAAACAAAAGGCTGTTCCATGCATTAATATAAATGGTCGGAGAAGACAACCGAAACATGGAAGCCATTAACGGTGGGAATTTTTCCGACGAAGTTTTTTTTTCATTTTTTTTGTTTCGTTAATAAAATGCACTAATTAAACTAATACACTCCATATATACTCGCATTGAACAACCTTTTCAGTCCCTTAGTTGGTTTGTAAAGAAGACATTCAACGATCCCTTCATTCGTTTGTAAAGAAGACATTCAACAGAGAAAAATTTGGGAGGGGAGGGAGGAGGAAATGTGGAAGTATAAGCAAGCATGGGATTCGAACTCGAGACCTCACAGCCATAAACGCGCTTTCAAATGTGCAGTTGTAACCAAGTTGACGGGATACTCAACCGTGTTAACAAGTTGATATAATAAGTACTAATAGTAAAAATCGAATGTTATTTGCAAACTATAATATAGGCAAGTATTACTATTTAAAGGCTTTCTGTTACTAAACAAATCACAAACTTACACCGGTTTCAAATTTATTAATACAATTGTTTTTTTTTTTATATATGTAATCTGTTTTAATTTCCCGTCAAAAAAATTTTCAATTTTAATTATCATATAATTTTAATATAGGTCTTTGTTACTATTTAGATATATCATAGTAAACACAACCGTTATTTGCAAACTATAATATATGTCTTTGTTACTATTTAAATATATAGTGTGACTAAACAAATCACAAACTTACAATCTTTTCAAATTTATATGTTATTAATATAATTGATTTTTGTTTTATATACTACTATATATAATCTGTTTTACTTTCAATTTTAATTTAGTTCAGTAGTTATAGTAAAAATCGAATGTTATTTGCAAAATATAATATAGGAGCAGGTTACTATTTAAATGTATCATGTTGCTAAAAAACTCACAAACTTACAAACCTTTCAAATTGATATGTTATTAATATAATTGTTATTTTGTTTATATATATATGATCTATTTTATTTCAATTTTTTTAGTAACAAACCTTGCCAGTCGTTCTTCGTGTCTTGCTAGTCGTAGATTAGGTTGAGTTGTATTTTAATAGTAATACAAACTTATATTATATTTTTCAAAAAAACAAAAGAATGGGGGAGGAGATGTGGAAGTAAGCAAGCATGGGATTCGAACTCGAGACCTCATAGCCATAAATGCGCTTTCAAATGTGCAGTTGTAACCAAGTTGACGGGATATTCGACCGTGGTAACAAGTTGATACAATAAGTAATTATAGTAAAAATCGATTGTTATTTGCAAACTATAATATAGGTCATTGTTACTATATAAAGGTTTTGTGTTACTAAACCAATTACAACATTACACCGGTTTCAAATTAATATGTTATTAATATAATTGGTTTTTTTTTTATATATATAATCCGTTTTAATTATCATAGTAAACACCACCGCTATTTGCAAACTATAATATAGGTCCTTGTTACTATTTAAATGTATCTTGTTACTAAACAAATCACAAACTTACAATCTTCTTAAAATTCATAGTAGCACTTTAGTCTTTTCCAGCAACAAGTTGTAAAAACATGGTTTTAGCAACTTTAAAACTAGTAAAAATTGAATTTTTGAATTATGTTGCTTCATAGGCCTATACATAGATACATAAAACACGTAAGCATAATGTTATTTTAATTAGTAACGTGCACGTATAAGTATACATATAATTTGGAGTTATGAAGCATAATAATTTAATAATGTTCTTAAGCGTCCCAAATCTAATATACATGTATGTATAAAAAAAGGATTTGTCAAGAGTTTTTAGTACGCCACTTAAAAAAGATGTTATTTCCACCAATGAAAAAATAGATTTAATAATATGACGCTTGAATAAATTTTGTAATTTAAAAAAAAAATACCGTCACACAACACTAAACACTACCTTCACTGTTATAGGTGGTGACATAAACGTTCATACCATAACATTAAAATAAATACATCAAGAACCTTTCAAAACCAAAGCTAAATAAAGTTTACAAATCAACTCTGAAAAATTCAAGTGTTAACTGATACTTATGGGATCAATTACTGAGTACTACGTAACCAATTTGGGTTTGGGTTTGGGTTTGTAGGAATTGAACAACTTGGACTATATGTAGATTGTTCTTCTTCAAGTGCAAAGAGTCGTGGCGAACCAGCAACATTCTCTGTCATAAACCTGGATGCACTGGAAACTTGATGTACACCCGTGTGGACATTGTTGCTACCACCAACAACATCATGGTTATGATGTTGTAATTGCCACCTCCCGCCCATTGAACCAAACGTGTTTCTTATAATTTCCTTCATATATTCAAACATCAAAGATAAGCAAACATTTGTCAACTTAATGTGAACATCAAATTTCCTCTACACGTTGGTAGTGTTTTTAGTAACACTAAATTTTTTAATATTAATCAAAACCTATATTATAGTAACGAATTGATTAATATTGGAAAATATTCTACGAAAATCTGATTGTTACCAAAATATTGTAAAACATATAATGTCATTTGAAATAACAAGTAGAAAAAATAATTCACGATTTTACCTCCTTCGTGGCAATTTCATCTGGTGTTGCTTTATGTTTTTTCTTCGACTTTGCGTTCTTCTCTGATGGGTTGGGATTTCTGGTTTTGCTGCCCCTGCCAGTATATCTTTTGTCAATAGGGTCCTTTGTGCCATTTTGTAACACCCCCGCCAAGCCAAACCCTTTTTCATTTAATAAAACTCGAGATGGGGGAAAATCCACGAAGGTTCGACTCAACGGGCGTGTTACCGCCGAACTTATCTCCTTGGAAATAAATGCAAGGCTACATTAATCATTAAACTTACAGGGACAATACTTTGATTTGACACTTTTGAAAGAAACAATTTAATAATAGATTAATATTTTACGAAAATTTCGGCGAGTTTCCTTTGTAAATTGGACAACCCAAAATGGGAAAATGTTTGAAAAACCTGTTACAAATAAAATATATCAAATCCCAAAACTCAACGCTTTCGCGGAGTACCAGCTAAAGAGAATCAGGAGCACTATTGCTCAACCAGAACTAGAAATGAAACTAAATCAATTAATTATTATCTATTACAAAATGGAATGTATTCGCCTCAAAGGAAACATAAAACAATCATAGCTGTACCCTTAGCACGTAACTGCTTCTATCTTGGAACAGATGCTCCAGAATTTCAACCTGAAACTATTGTAACACTGTCACCCACCAAGTGACAGGCAACAGTAGTGACAAAACAAAACATTGACATACACTTCAACACAACGCTGAGTACTAACCCATAAAATATTCTTAAAACATGCTTTGGTGTCTACGATTCTCACATATTCCATAAGTTCACATGTAGTTGTAAATACAATGAATAATTACATAATTAATCTTAATTAATCCAATTATTTAAGGAGAGGAAAGAGAACGCCGATGTAGGGGTCAATCCCCCGTAACCACTTACTTCAACATTGTAGGCCGGGGTCAATCCCTGTAACCACCTACGGATAACACAATGGCCATAATAACAGAGTCCCTAGTGTGCACACCCCTTCTACTTGGATCACAACAAGATAGAAGGAAGACAAGTAAATGTAGAAAATCAGCATAGTAACCGAGAGAACCTGTAGGGGCCATTGAACCACTCATACAGAGGCAACTTGTTCATCATTTCCCTCCGATATTTCACTTTACGTGATTAACATCTTTTAATTCACGTCATCACATAAATCACGTATACAATTACGTCATCATTGTTCAATCCAGTGTGAACATATTTCATCCATCATAATCTCAATCCATTCATAGTGGTTTCAATAATCCATTTCATAAACACAACCGTCACTTGAGTTCATTTATTACTTCAGATTCATAATCATTTCATAGCATCGTATCATCATAACCATCATAAAACATTTCATACATCGTCATTCATAAGAACAAAAGTCATCTTTATATACCTCCAGACCATTTAAGGAACATAAGACGTACTTGTTATGTGATCATAAGCCTTTCAGGGTATGTAACGTTAACTCTCTAACTTCAATGGAGGTCAATTATAATAACCATAGGATTCGCGTTAAAAGGTACTAAAGAGCATTAACTTAGACTTTCACAACATAAATAATGCTTTATATTCATCATAGTGATTTGAACTCCACACTAACTAATTTTTGGCTAATATTAACAACTAATCCAATTATGTTAAACTATTTAGGAACCATTTGTTATTACATTAACTAGCATCGATTACCAAGTAGATTAACATTACTTTAGTTTATGAATGATTAGACTAGTCCTTAATCACTTCAGATTTAACTATAGACCTCTAAGATGAGTAAAGCTTGATTGCAAATTTTTAGTTCAAACTCCATAAATACTCTTTTATAAATCGGATTATTTGCCAAGAAAGAGCTCAACTATTCCCCATTTACTTTTATAAGTCCCAATTCTTGATTATTCTCTGTAGGTCCCAAGTTTCACATAATGTGATTTTTATAAGACCCAGCAGGTAACCAACCTGCTATAGCAGGTTGAATGTCACCCCCCTCCCTATTACCTCTCCTTTTCTCTCATCTTCATCTCACCCCCTCCCCTGTTCCCACCCCACCCCCACCCCCTCCCCGGTTCCACCCCGGCCCCACCCCCCCCCCTCGTTCCCACCCCCTCCCCTCGTTCCCACTGCCCCACCCCCCTCGTTCGCACCCCCTCCCTAGTTCGCATCCCAGCCCCACCCCCTCCCCCTGTTCCAACCCCGGCCCCACCCCCTCCCCTCGTTCGCACCCCCTCCCCAGTTCGCATCCCGGCCCCACCCCCTCCCCTGTTCCAACCCCAGCCCCCCCCCTCCCCGGTTCGCACCCCAGCCCCCCATTTTGAATCTCCTGTAAACTTCCCTGCCATTTTCGCTCCTTTCTCTCATCTCACCATGGGTGCAAAAAAAATTCAGGATGTTCTTCAAAATCAAGAAACCATGGGAGGATATTGCATTATGGCCTGTAAGTATAATTGAGTGAGAGAAGGTAGGAAAGGAGGGCTGAGTCTGCGACCAAGGCTGGCGGGAATTGAGTCGTGTTGCTGGTGGCACAAGGTGGTGCGCTGGTGGTTGGAGAACGTCGGAATCCGGAGATTGTCGGCCCAGGGAAGGTACGAGCAGGAGAGAGAGGGGTTCAGCGGGAGAGGAGGAGAGAGATGCTACGTGAGAGAGAAAAGAGTGCGGGAGGAGAGTGGAGAGGTTGACGGGTCTGAGGCTAGGTCGGTGGGCAGCAGGGGTGGCTCTGCGCTCTGTTTCCGGTGAGTCGCCGGTGTAAAGTAGGAGAAGAACCGTAAACCGGCCGTATGCGAAGGCGACTTGCGCGCCTGCGCTGCGGCGGCTTCTTGTGCGAGGTAGAAGGCGAGAGGGTCAGGTAGAGGAGAGAGAATGAGGGTGGAGGAGAGAGAATAAGGGGTGAGGCTGGACGTTGGGGTGGGGTTGGGAGGAGAGAGGGAGTGAGAGTGAGGGTGTTTCCGGCCTGGTGATGCAGAGGAGGAGAAGTGAAGGAAGGAGAAGAAGTGGGTCTCACATTTTAAAAAAATTAACCTGCTTAACCGGTTCTAAGTAAATAAGGACCTATAAAAATCACAAACTGCTAAACATGGGACCTACAGAGAATAATCAAGAATTGGGACTTATAAAAGTAAATGGGGAATAGTTGAGCTCTTTCTTGGCAAACAATCCTTATAAATCACATCAGTTATAATACACCATTATTAGTTATTCACACTACTATAATTTATCAAATGAACCAGTTTTCTAACATATAATGTAAACTCCTTTAGTAGAATTAACAGTCTAGTTGAACCATCTACTCCTTTTTTAAACTAATTATTCATGAATGCGCCTCGTTATAGACTTTCATTTAGTTAATCATCTTGTTAGAGTAACAAGAATATCATTCTAGTTACAATTAGAATATGAACATTAGATTACTAGGTTTAAGACCTTCACAACTAACAACTCATAGTTAGAATCTACTCCATTCCAGATATTTAGATCACTTTCAAATACCAACACAAAATACTTAAATCATAAATCCATAACATTCCACATTAGAGTTTTACTTACTGAACTATGCACCTAACCTTCATACAACTAAATCATTCTCACATAATCAATTAGTGTTTGATCCACAAGCGAGGAGTACGTTATAACTACAATTAGCTATATTAATATCCAGGAAGTATAAAAAAAATCCTTTATATGATAATTAAAACAGATTATATATATTAAAAAAAATTTATTTTAATAACATAACCATTGGAAACGATTGTAAGTTTGTGATTTGTTTAGTAACAATAAGTATTTAAATAGTAACCAGAACCTGTATTATAGTTTCCATATAACGATGTTGTTTACTATAATTACTTAATGTATAACCAGAAACATTTAAATAGTAACCAGGACCTATATTAACCAGGCACTACAATTATTAATCTTGTAATATTCAAATACTAAATCTCGATCGATTGTTTCACCAAAAATTGATATTATGCATAAATAAATACTTACAAACTAAGGACTGACCCTTGAAATACTCTATGCTACTACAACCACCCAATAATAATGACAAAACTTAAGTTGGATGGTTCGAATCAAACATTGAAGGGTTAAAATGAAAAAGCCAAGGTTTATAAAGAATAATAATTGAAATTCAAATACAAGTTATCAAAGGTATATAAAATATGTTTTACTTTCAATTTTAATTATTATATTAATGGACTTCAAACGTTATCTGGATTGGAAAGCTTGATGTTTGGTTATAAACCGAAAGCTTAAGATATCACTAATCTGTTGCTGTTAAATACAATATTTTGTCAAAATTAACAAATACTAATGCAATTTAAGCAAAAGTTTTATAATGTTTTTTAAATAAAACTTAAAAGTTTAAATACTTTGTTTATGGTTTACTATAAGTCACAACAATTATTAATCTTGTTGTACACAATTGCTAACTCTCGATCAATTGTTAGCCTTTAGAATTGAAGTTATGCTCCTTAATATTAACAGAGCTACTAAATCTCGATCAATTGTTTCACCAAAAATCGAAATTATGCTCCATAATACTATTATTAGATGACTTTTTGTTATAAGGCACTACTTCTGTATTAATCTTGTAATATACAAATTCTAAATCTCGATCGATTGTTTCACCTAAAATTGATATTATGTATAAATAAATACTTACCAACTAAGGAGTAACCTTCGAAATACTCTATGCTACTATACAACCACCCAATAATAACAACAAAAGCTTAAGCCAGATGGTCAAAAATAAACATTGAAGGGTTAAAATAAAAAACCGAAGGGTTATAAAGAATAACGATTAAGATTCAAATAATAGTTATCGGTTACTAAAAAATGTAGCGTTATGTGAAAACAAATACCAATGAAGCAAAAGGTTCAAGTAACATATTTAAAATAAAACTTAGATTTTTGATACTATGTTACTTTTTGTAAGAAGATCTCTAACTATTCTTCGTTTTATTATCCTTTTTTCCAATCATGTAAGGAGATTAGTAAATTGTTTCATTAAACAATTCATTCACTACTCATTAGCATTACTAATATATATGATCTTATTCTTTAATATTAACATTATCTATTAAGTAAAAACTACAAACATTATATGATAATTTAATGTTTAATATCCAGGAAGTATAAAAAAAAAATCCATTATATGATAATTAAAACAGATTATATATATTAAAAAAAACAATTATTTTAATAACATAACCATTTGAAACGATTGTAAGTTTGTGATTTGTTTAGTAACAGTAAGTATTTAAATAGTAACCAGAACCTGTATTATAGTTTCCATATAACGATGTTGTTTACTATAATAACTTAATGTATAACTAGAAACATTTAAATAGTAACAAGGACCTATATTAACCAGGCACTACAATTATTAATCTTGTAATATTCAAATACTAAATCTCGATCGATTGTTTCACCAAAAATTGATATTATGCATAAATAAATACTTACAAACTAAGGACTGACTCTTGAAATACTCTATGCTACTACAACCACCCAATAATAATGACAAAACTTAAGTTGGATGGTTCGAATCAAACATTGTAGGGTTAAAATGAAAAAGCTAAGGTTTATAAAGAGTAATAATTGAAATTCAAATACTAGTTATCAAAGGTATATAAAATATGTTTTACTTTCAATTTTAATTATTATATTAATGGACTTCAAACATTATCTGGATTGGAAAGCTTGATGTTTGGTTATAAACCGAAAGCTTAAGCTATCACTAATCTGTTGTTGTTAAATACAATATTTTGTCAAAATTAACAAATACTAATGCAATTTAAGCAAAAGTTTTATAATGTTTTTTAAATAAAACTTAAAAGTTTAAATACTTTGTTTATGGTTTACTATAAGTCACAACAATTATTAATCTTGTTGTACACAATTGCTAACTCTCGATCAATTGTTAGCCTTTAGAATTGAAGTTATGCTCCTTAATATTAACAGAGCTACTAAATCTCGATCAATTGTTTCACCAAAAATCGAAATTATGCTCCATAATACTATTATTAGATGACTTTTTGTTATAAGGCACTACTTCTGTATTAATCTTGTAATATACAAATACTAAATCTCGATCGATTGTTTCACCTAAAATTGATATTATGTATAAATAAATACTTACCAACTAAGGAGTAACCCTCAAAATACTCTATGCTACTATACAACCACCCAATAATAACGACAAAAGCTTAAGCCAGATGGTTAAAAATAAACATTGAAGGGTTAAAATAAAAAACCGAAGGGTTATAAAGAATAACAATTAAAATTCAAATAATAGTTATCGGTTACTAAAAAATGTAGCGTTATGTGAAAACAAATACAAATGAAGCAAAAGGTTCAAGTAACATATTTATAATAAAACTTAGATTTTTGATACTATGTTTCTTTTTGTAAGAAGATCTCTAACTATTCTTCATTTTATTATCCTTTTTTCCAATCATGTAAGGAGATTAGTAAATTGTTTCATTAAACAATTCATTCACTACTCATTAACATTACTAATATATGTGATCTTATTCTTTAATATTAACATTATCTATTAAGTAAAAACTACAAACATTATATGATCATTTAATGTTTAATATCCAGGAAGTATAAAAAAAAAATCCATTACATGATAATTAAAACAGATTATATATATTAAAAAAAACAATTATTTTAATAACATAACCATTTGAAACGATTGTAAGTTTGTGATTTGTTTAGTAACAGTAAGTATTTAAATAGTAACCAGAACCTGTATTATAGTTTCCATATAACGATGTTGTTTACTATAATAACTTAATGTATAACTAGAAACATTTAAATAGTAACAAGGACCTATATTAACCAGGCACTACAATTATTTATCTTGTAATATTCAAATACTAAATCTCGATCGATTGTTTCACCAAAAATTGATATTATGCATAAATAAATACTTACAAACTAAGGACTGACCCTTGAAATACTCTATGCTACTACAACCACCCAATAATAATGACAAAACTTAAGTTGGATGGTTCGAATCAAACATTGAAGGGTTAAAATGAAAAAGCCAAGGTTTATAAAGAATAATAATTGAAATTCAAATACTAGTTATCAAAGGTATATAAAATATGTTTTACTTTCAATTTTAATTATTATATTAATGGACTTCAAACGTTATCTGGATTGGAAAGCTTGATGTTTGGTTATAAACCGAAAGCTTAAGCTATCACTAATCTATTCTTTGTTAAATACAATATTTTGTCAAAATTAACAAATACTAATGCAATTTAAGCAAAAGTTTTATAATGTTTTTTAAATAAAACTTAAAAGTTTAAATACTTTGTTTATGGTTTACTATAAGTCACAACAATTATTAATCTTGTTGTACACAATGGCTAACTCTCGATCAATTGTTAGCCTTTAGAATTGAAGTTATGCTCCTTAATATTAACAGAGCTACTAAATCTCGATCAATTGTTTCACCAAAAATCGAAATTATGCTCCATAATACTATTATTAGATGACTTTTTGTTATAAGGCACTACTTCTGTATTAATCTTGTAATATACAAATATTAAATCTCGATCGATTGTTTCACCTAAAATTGATATTATGTATAAATAAATACTTACCAACTAAGGAGTAACCCTCGAAATACTCTATGCTACTATACAACCACCCAATAATAACGACAAAAGCTTAAGCCAGATGGTTAAAAATAAACATTGAAGGGTTAAAATAAAAAACCGAAGGGTTATAAAGAATAACGATTAAATTCAAATAATAGTTATCGGTTACTAAAAAATGTAGCGTTATGTGAAAACAAATACAAATGAAGCAAAAGGTTCAAGTAACATATTTATAATAAAACTTAGATTTTTGATACTATGTTTCTTTTTGTAAGAAGATCTCTAACTATTCTTCATTTTATTATCCTTTTTTCCAATCATGTAAGGAGATTAGTAAATTGTTTCATTAAACAATTCATTCACTACTCATTAACATTACTAATATATGTGATCTTATTCTTTAATATTAACATTATCTATTAAGTAAAAACTACAAACATTATATGATCATTTAATGTTTAATATCCAGGAAGTATAAAAAAAAATCCATTATATGATAATTAAAACAGATTATATATATATATTAAAAAAAACAATTATTTTAATGCCATAACCATTTGAAACGATTGTAAGTTTGTGATTTGTTTAGTAACAGTAGGTATTTAAATAATAACCAGAACCTGTATTATAGTTTCCATATAACGATATTGTTTACTATAATTACTTAATGTATCAACTTGTTAGCACGGTCGAATATCCCGTCAACTTGGTTACAACTGCAAACATAAAAGCGTGTTTCCGGCTATTAGGTCTCGAGTTCGAATCCCATGCTTGCTATTACTTCCACATCCCCCTCCCCCTTTTTTTTACAAAAAAAAATTTTGTAGTAAGGACTTTTTACTTTGTAACTTGTAATATTTTTTTCCTTATCAATAATGTAATGTTTAATATCCAAGAAGTATAAACAATCCATTATATGATAAGTAAAATTGAAATTAAAACAAATTATATATTTTAAAAAAAATCAATTATTTTAATAACATAACAATTTGAAATGATTGTAAGTTTGTGATTTGTTTAGTAACAATAAACATTTAAATAGTAACTGGTACCTATACTATGGTTTCCATATAATGGTGTTGTTTACTATAACTACTTAATGCATCAACTTATTAGCACGGTCGAATATCCCGTCAACTTGGTTACTACCGCAAACATGAAAGCGTCTATCTAGTTATTAGGTCTCGAGTTCGAATCCCATGCTCGCCATTACTCCCAACCCCCCCCTTTTTAAATTTTGTAGTACAGACTTTTTCCTTTGTAACTTGTAACATTTTTCCCCCATCATATAATCTAAGTTTAATATCCAAGAAGTATAAACAATCCATTATATGATAATTAAATTGAAAGTAAAACAGATTATATATATTAAAAAAGTTCAATTATATTAATAACATATTAATTCGAAACGATTGTAAATAATTGATTTTTTTAGTTACAAGAAACATTTAAATAGTAACCAGGACCTATAGGTAAACGATTGTAAAATATTGAAATCAAGAACATGAAGAACATTAGAAGAGAGAGAAGATGGAAAGAAATTTTCGGTTTTTAAAAAAAATTCGTCTTATTTGTAAAAAAAATCAAGAACATTAGAAGAGAGAAAGAATCCGAATTTCAGTTTTTTGTTCCAATTCTTCAGTGGCAATAAGAACTTGAAGAACATTAAAAGAGAGAGAAGAGAGAAAAAGGTGGACCAAAAAAATTTACTGACAAAAAAAATGAGAGGAGAGAGAATGGGGTAATTGGTAATTTGGGAAGCATTAATTGTGCGTTGAAAATACAAATCAGATTTGAAATTTGAAATGAAATTTTCATTTGAATTTGAATGAAAATTTCATTTTTGGGCAAAAAATTACATTCACTCTTTCTTGGCGTTATAGTGTTTGTTTGGCCCACATACACCAAGTGTATGTGTAGCCTTTACCCTTAAATGTACTCTCAAGCAATGTACTATTCAATTGACTAAGTTCCAAAGTCAAATTGTAGAAAAAAAAATGTACACTTTATCTTTTTTTTTTTTTTTTTTGTGATGATGGTTTTTTACGTGTGTACATGCACATAGCTAGAAAAAGATGAAGAAATGAGAGGCTAATCTAGTCATTACTCATTAGCCAATCACAATGTCAATAGTCAAACAAGCGAAGGATTAGATTATCTCAATGCAACGCTAATTGCTTTTAAATAGGTTGAATAGGCCCCAAACTTGACATGTGCAGGGCGACACATGTCACATACTCACATGGAAAGCGATTGTAGAGTCAACGAGGTTGACGACTTCTCTCAGTTGTCCATTCTTATCTCCACTTTTCTTGTTCCTATGAGAATTAAGTGCCCCATCTCCTTTATAATTATCCAAAGCACCCGACACATTTATATACATATTTTGACTTTTTGAGTAGATAATCTCTATGCATGATAAAAACTATAATAATTCAACATCAAAATAAATACAAAAAAGAATTCTAATAAGGTTTCACATTATTATATAGTTACTTACATGTATATTAATTTTAATTTAAGAGGGTCAGGATGAAGTCTGTGAATGTCAGATCATGCTACAAAAGTTTCATATTATCCTCACTTGTCATCAATGAATATTTTGGTGATTATATTCACACTTGAAATTTTATGAAGTATATATACTTCATGATATTTATAGTTTTCAAAAGTTAACTTTATCATTTTAAAATATAAGAAAAATAATGTAACATTGCAAGTATAACAACTTTATACTTATATTCACACTTGAATATACTTCACGATATACATAATCTTCAAGAGTTAACTGTGATCATTTTAAAATATAAAAGAAAAGTTGTGAAATATTCCAAGTGTAACAACGATCACTAAAAAAAGCAATAATAATTAGAATATCAATAATATATTTGAATAACAATTACTTCCTCTATTTCTCAATAAGTGAAACATAGAGAAAGTGGGGGAATACCAAGAAATGTAGTAGAGAAATTTGGGACCACAATAAAGTAGGGTAATTCGAGTGGTGAAATAAAAAAGTTGTGGTCCCCTCTTATTTTTCGGTGGCATATTTGTAATAATATTGAACTTTTTTTAACATTTTGAGCTTGGTTGCACTTATTGTGACTATTCCCAATAAGGAAAGTGTTTCACTTATTGAGAAACGGAGGTAGTATAAGATAGAAATGATGACCCTATATTAATTTACAAAATAAGATTAATGATCAAATTTCTTGAAAATTTTCATTAATTATACTTTTTAAGACTAATCAAGGTTAATTGCTTTCTTTGAGGCCTAATTTTGCACAAAAAACATAAAAATCGTACAAAATAATTACATAGTTCCCTGAAATTCAATTCGAAAGACCATGTACTATTGACTTCATTTTTTGGACGTAATGTGTTATTCTTTGTATAGTTTTGTGTTGTAAAGATGAAGTACTATATAGCTCGATTAACCCTTGAAGGAGAACAATTAGCGTCAAAGATTAACAATTTCATCATTAATGTCATGCAATAAAATATAATAATACAAGGTCATTTGATATAATAATTTCTTCTAGGTTATCATATAAAAATAGTCAAAACACAAGGTCAACAATAACAATCTCTCAATTAAAAATGACCATGAAAAATCTAAAGGTACAAAAATGATTCATAACTAAAAATAGCGATTCAAAATCATTATAAATCACTAAATGTCATGATCATATTATATATAATCATCATTCAGGAATCATCAGTTTATACATGTCAAGTGGCTGGCCAAGTGATATTACATTTTACACTGAGAACAAAATTGGGAGCATCTTATCATCTAGATTTCAACTGGCTAACACCACCGAAACTGCAATCTTTCAAAATGAAGTGAAATTACATTAGAGCACAAAAGGCCAGTATATAAAAATGAAATCTGAATTACGCAAAATAACACATTTGATTTCGTAATGGCGAACTAGAAAATTGTCAAAAAAGGAAAAAAGAAATTACATGCCACAGAGTGACAAAAAGAAGAATTACATTGTGGCAAGCAACATTGCCCGAATTTTGGCTCTTAATTCATCAGGAACTTCCGTGGTTTCGGGAGGCAAAGATGGAGCCTTTTCTTGGTAAGATGACTTTGAAGCATCAACAGAAGCTTCTGTACTTATGTCATCACCTACGGCGGACGAAGACTGATCTGACGACTTAGGGTGCGTTCTCTTCACCTTAAAAAATTAAGTTTCAGGTCCAATAAGTTCAGTTCAGTTCAGATAAGTTCAGTTCAGTTCAGATAAGTTTCAATCAGGTCCAATCAGGGCAATAAGTTCCAATCAGGTGCAATAAGTTCCAATCAGGTCTTAATAAGGTCCAATAGTTCTAATCAAGGTGCAATAAGTTTCAATCGGGTCTAATCGAGGTCAATAAGTTCCAATAGTCAATGATCAATAAATATTTGTATTATTGTCCATTATTTTATTATTCATATCACTATTAGCTGATTATGTTATTATTAGAATTTTAATTAAAGTACCACAATGATTATATCGTATTATACTTGTATTATTGTCTATTATTTTATTATTCATATTACTATTAGCTGATTATATTATTATTAAAAAATATTATAATCATGGTTAAATAAGGTTAATAATAATAATCATCATAATTACAATATTTTGCAATTCGTCTTTAAATAACTAGAGAACATGTTTTCGAAACTAATAACAATGAAAGATATAAATGTTATCAATGGATTGCTTCATTATCATCACCGAAGTATCTTTCTTAGATATATTAGTGGTGAAAGTTATGTATAGGCAAGTATATAAATAAGTTTTTTTTTGTTAAATTGTTTATCATAAGACATAATTAATAATTATTATTTTTTAAAGGGCTAATTTTAATAATTATTACTTCATAATAAATTTTGAGGGGGTAGTATTTACGTTAGGGGTAATATTTATGTTATTACTCATCAATTTTTTTTTGTCTAATAAGGGCAAACAAGTTCCAATTAGGTCCATAAGTGCCTAATAAGTTTCAATCAGTCCAAAAAGGTGCAATAAGTTTCAATCGGGCGATAAGGTCCTAATAAGTTCCAATCATGTCGATAAGTTTCAATCAGGTCCAATAAGTTCCAATCAGGTTCAATCAGGTCCAATAAGTTGAATCAGGTCCAATCAGGTCTAATAAGTTCCAATCAGTTCAGTTCAGGTCCAATAAGTTCAGTTCAGATAAGTTCAGTTCAGTTCAGGTCCAATAAGTTGAAGAGAACGCACCCTTAGTTCTAATCTCCCCTTCTTCCAACTCAACTTCCTCCTTTTGAGACCTTCTCTCACCCTTCCTAGATCTACCTTTATGTCTATCCTCATCTTTGTTAGAGTGCTTATGCTTCGTTTTACGGTATTTGCGCTCATCTTCGACGAAGTATCATGTTTGTGTCTCCTCTTATGACGTTTGTGTTCATCATCGGAAGAACTATCATGCTTGTATCTATTGTTCTTGTTATCTTCTTCGGGAGAAGAAGCGCTCTCATGCTTGTGCCTACGTCGTGATTCTTTGCTTCTTGACGATGAATGCTTTCTCCGATGTTTATGTATATCCTTGCTTCTATCTCTACGATGTCGTGAGGACTGATGGGACCTATGTCTCTTTCTAGAATGCCTTGGATCATCATCATCTTCTTCTTCTTCTTCTTCATCTTTCTCTCTCTTCCTTCCACTATCATCTTCTCCTTCGCTGTCATCATGTTTATGGGACCTATAATGACGCCTTTTTGTTGCTTTCCTATCAAGTTCATCATCGGAAGAATTCCTAACCGACATTTCAATCCTGGTTGAAGCCTCAGTCTCTACTGGAACCGAACTCCCTTCTCTATCCTTGACTTCTTGGTCGGTAACCTGAGTGGCTGCGCTAGGGACCTGATACCTGGATGGTTCTACAAATGAAGCAGGATGCTGGGGCTCTGTACCCATTGGAGCAACACCACTCTTAATCATTGCTGCAAACATCTTGGCTCAGTCTCAATCTTTCAGCCTTCAGCTTCTGCTCCCTGGTCATCCCTGCTTCAGAGGAGTCCGCCTCACCAGCTGCTGCAAGAGCAGCAGATCTGGCTATTTCTTTAGCAACAGGAATTGTAACACAGGACTTCCCATTCTCTGTTTGCTTTTGGCCTGAACTTAAATGCTGTGACGAGTGAAGGCTTCCAAGACTTGAAGCCTGACCACCCTCATTGCTAGAACCATGACTTAGACCACTCAAGGATGTCTTGGCGTAAAAATCCAAATTAGGTTTTTTAATCCCTCTTGTGGCAGCCTGAAGTATAGCTGCTGCTGCTGCTGTATCCATAGTAATTCCAGATTGTTGCTGAGTCTCTTTGGATGCATGGTCCAGTGCATCTTTTTTAGACTTGCTAAGTACCATTTTAAACTTTTCTTTCTTGTCACAGTCAAGCGACACATCATGAGCTTCAAATGCTGAGGAAGAGACATCACTTTCCTTTCTAAAAGCAGCGTTCTTGTTGGTCTCTTGCCACAATAATCCATCTTTCTCAGCACTAAAGCTCTTACCACTTATTCTGGACTGTAAAAAATGATGAAAGGATGAGTAATCAGGATTCGAAAAGTGAAGAGAAAGGAAAAAGAAATAGCAAGCAATTAATTCCGTCCATAAAAGACGAAGTGTGGTATACAGCTTTTATCATAATGCAACAGTGAAGTTAAAAGGCATCGTCACAAGCCCACATATCTTATCAAGCAACACTCTGACAAGCTTAACTAAAAGAAGGGAGAAATGCCTTAAGAACTGAAAGTTGAAGCATAACTGAAAGGGGAAGCCTAAATAATCCCAACTGTTCGCAATATTAAGAGAAATCACGTGAATTAACAGAGAAAAAAGAGTATCCTTGACAAATGCATGAGATTTTTTAATCAAAATAGTCTTAAAAAAAACATAGTTCTAACTTCTAAGTAAGGATCAAAAACCAAAGTAACAGGTCACTGGTGTATTCATATTGCAGATGTATCAGAGCGACTTCATAATTAAACTCCAACAGTGTCAACAGGAAGAATCCAGAGAAAAAGGGAGGGGGGGGTTTCAAAAATAATAAGCTGGCAACAAAGAAAGGTCAACAAAAGGGGATAGGGCTACACAGCAACTGTCTAGATAGTATACATTTCCTCTTCAGTAGCAGTGAGCCAACACACAAGACATAGCTTCCTGTGAAGCTAGAATTTACTCACCAAAAACAGGTCAGAAAAGCATATAAGATTTGACCAAAAGAATATTACTGGCCACAACTTGTATACATGGCAAAATTTTAACAAAAAACACTAAGATATGACCACAAAGATAACAAGATAAGCCATCAAAACAAACCTCTTGAGCTTTCTTCAGAGCCTTTAGATAGTATGGATGATATTGGTTGGATGGCAGCAAGAATGGAAACCTGCCATGTTTTTTTTCCTGCTCAATTAGCACCGCCTCAAAGTCTTTACCATTCTTCAAGATGATTTCAACTATCCGATCAACCAACCTTTTTACTTCCAATGGAGGGTCCACAACCAATGTTTCAACTTTGGAAACCGGAAACAAACTTGAAGCTTTTGTATTGTCCATGATACGACCAGTCGAACCTAATATATCTGCATTTTTCTTAACACTAGCATTTACAGACTTATTGCTGATACGATTTTTACTCAATGTAGGCGCTTTCACTTTAGCAAGATGTACAGCTTTAGAAACGATCTCCTCCTTTCCAGCCACATTTTCAGGTCCATTTATTTGCTCTGCTTGATGAGACCTAGACATGACAGCTCCTGCTGAAGTTTCATGAGGGGCAACTAGCTTAGATTCTCGGTCAATCAAACCTGCACCATCCTCATCTTCCCCTGTACCATAGGCTGAACCCAGGAGAGAAAGTGCTCCACCAGCCTGATCCTCATTAGTCTTCTCTTCATGTGACTTGCCATCATGGTCAGCCTTTAGAAACTCCGGGTGATCGACGAGATATCTGAAGTATGGGTGTAAATGATGGTGAGGCATCAAAAATCCAAATACCGGGTTATCTCCCTGTTTCACTCTTAGAACTATTTCAGACTGGCCCCCATGTTCACTGACAAACAAAGCAGTCCTTGCAATAATCTGATGCACTTTTTCTGTAGGAGGCTGAAAACAATCAGAGAAAAACAAAATTATGCATCAATAAAGTGAATTTAAAAAACCCA